>OY735891.1:8727500-9327500 GCA_963506565.1 Tachystola acroxantha | reverse complement strand
GATATGGGAGTTGGGCGGGTCGGTACGGCCGTTTGGTGCACAGCTCAAACCCGCCGCTTAACGCGACGGGGAGCGCAGCAACTCCCTTATTCCATTTATTTACTTCAAATTACACTTCACAGCATTACAGTACTAAAACTAAAGCACTGTGAATTTCAAATATTACATCTAATTGCCGACTTCAACAATATAAGTGACTGATATCCGTTTATATATAATAATTTGTAGTAATGGCTCACTATAGTTTTAATTCTAAAATCATTTTAATTACTTAAACTCACATTTTAAGCAGTGATTAACTAAACATCATTGTAAAACCCTAAATCTACATCTTCTATGCACAGGCATCCTGCGCTGGTTCCCCGTGGTGAGCCAGAAGACGTACTGGGTGTCTCCCATCGAGGCGGCCGTGGAGGCTCTCCAGGAGACCAATCGGCTACTCAAGGCACTCATACTGGCCACCAGAGCTCAAGATGCGCCGCTGCCGCCGCTCACTATGAGACTCAACGGTAAGTGATAGTGATCGAGAGGCCAAATGAGGAGGTGAATATCAAATGGTGACATGTTCTTGTTTTTTTTTGAGAGAAATCGATAAAAAACGCTATATTTTGTAGGATTTGCCTAATATTTTTAACTTTGAGTTTGGCTAGTTGACTCATATTGACCTTCAATAAAACAATATTTATTTCATATAAATAGTATTTCACACTAGGATCACAAATATATCACTTTTATTCATTGATCTCCTATAAACAACTAGATACACAAAGGTCTTACTAAAAAATTTAAAAAACGTCCAAATAAGGGTCCATTGATTAGATAAAACGGGAATTACCGTGTTAAACATTTATTATTGATGTCTCGATATTTCGACAATTTGACTTTGACATTCAAAATGTCAATAGAAGAAAAATCCTTGTCATAACACATAAAGCCAATGATACACTGGGGGACAAATGTCCTACGACATGTATCGGCGACATGTCAAGCGAAGCCGGCCGATTTCGCCTGACATATCTGGCGACATCGCGCGACTTATGTCCGTAGCGACGTCAGGCGCTACTTCACCCGACATCACTGGCGACCCGTGTCGCGCGATGTTGCCAGACATGTCGCGCGAAGTCCGGCAACGTCGCGCTACTTCACCCGACGTCCCTGGCGACACGTGTCGCAGGACATTTGTCCCCTAATGTATCCTTGGCTTTAGCAAGCGCAAAAAAACTATTGCGGGTGTAATTTTATTTTTGTGGTCTTACCAAAAAAAGGATCAACTAGCCTATTGGTTTCAATATCTATGGTTTTCTAATACTAGTGTTTTCTTACAGGCATATTGGACGCGGCGGTGCAAGGCGGCATAGTGAACTACGAGCGCGCGTTCCTGACGCCCGGCTACGAGGCGAAGCACCCCGACCACACGCCGCTCCTCGCGCAGATGAAGGACCTCATTGCTGACCAGATACCGCTGCTCAAGTTCGGTCAGTACTATATTGGTGGCAGACGCGTCTGCCGATGATAGATATCCTCCATCCTCCTCTACGCAAACGAAGTTGCGGGGTACAACTAGTCAATTAATTATGAATTCATTCAATTAATTATAAATTCATTCAATTAATTATAAATTCATTCAATTAATTATAAATTCATTCAATTAATTATAAATTCATTCAATTAATTATAAATTCATTCAATTAAAAATATAATATGAATTAAAATAATAAAATAATGCTAATTTAAAAAAAAACCTTAACATTTATTAACTGGACATTTTTATGAGAGAATGGTCTGAGTCTGCGCAGAATAGAGATAAGTGGAAGGGTTTGGGGGAGGCCTTTGCCCAGCAGTGGGACATTGCAGGCTATTATAAAAATGCTAATTTATAATAAACCAGAATATACTTATATCAGACCAGAATATACTAGTATCAGACCAGAATATACTTGTGTCCCTCAGGGCTGGAGGTGCACGGGCAACGCGCGCCGCCCGCGCTCGAAGCGCTGCACTCACACCTGCTCACCTGCTTCAGGCGCTTCCAGCACCACGTGCACCAGCGATACGGACGGAAGGTAACACAATACACTATATTAGGACCAGTATATATAAAAAATGACATACAAAGGTTGCGAGAACGATTACAGATAGCAGATAATGAAATAGAAAACTTGCTTTTAGAGAATGGTAACTTAAAGAAAAAACTAGAAAAAAAAGGCATGGAACTAGAAATGTTGCAGCGCGTTTGTGGTTCCTGTCCCAAAAAACAAACAAAAAAACAGAGTGATCAGAGTAAATTAAATGACAGCGGCTCTGCTAACTTAAACAAACGAAGAAGCATAAAAAACCTGAGCTATAAGAATCTTAGTTTGCACGTTCATCCAAATCGCCCATCGCAACATAGGTCCAGAAATACAGAAAAAGACACCGTACACAATACCTGCACCGAAAATTTAACTCAGAACACTAAAGCTAAGAAAAATAAGACTATACATATTTTCGGTGATCAACAAATTAGAGGTTTGACTTTAAAATTACTGGAAACTCGATCTGGCAAATGGAACGATACATACGACGTATCTGGTGTGGTGAAGCCTTCGGCGACTAGTACTGAAATTTTGTTAGTCTTTATTCAGTACAAAATATTTTAAATAAGGACGATGTCATTATTTTGTCCCTTGGCATGAATGACAAGGACCCATACCGGCTTATCTCAAATATTTGCAATGCTTTGTTTAAATTTAGAGACTATAATATTTTCCTATTAAATGTAAAATCGAATCAAAACTTGAATGTAAACTATTTAAACTATGAAATGAAAATGATAACTAAAAATTACGAAAATTGTTCATTTGTAGAGGTGAATACGAAGATTTCAGGATCTAGACTTTTTTTGAGAGAATTATTGATCACGATAAATTACGAAATCAACTATATTACGTATAAAAAACTTTTTATTGACTGTGAAATAAAGTTAGGTACTAGGACTCGGACAAACGACACAAAAGAGAGACATCTTAATCAAACTGCGGATGAATTAAACAATAGCTATGGCTCTTTTTTCGAGCAGGCCGGGAAAGTAGTCAACAAACCGTAGAATGTGTGGCATCGCGTGTGAAACTGCATACTTTTCGGATACTACACCAGAATATTCAGGGTCTGCTAAATAAATTGCCATTAATAGAAATATGCGTAAATGAATTCATAGATAAAGGAATACACTTAGACGTTCTATGCTTTAGCGAAACTTTTGTTAGGAAGGGCTCAGAAGCCAATATAAGTCTCAAAAATTATAAAGTAGCTTGCGCCTATTGCAGAAACAAACGCAGAGGTGGGACCTGTATTTTGGTAAGAAATACATGGGAAATAAAGCCCTTAAAAATGATCTCAGATTTGGCTGTGGATTTCTATTTCGAATGCTGTGGAGTAGAGCTTGTAGGGCTTAGTATGGTAATCGTCAATATTTATAGAATACCAGTGCAAAGTAAAGCTCATGTGGGGACATTTTTGTTGAAACTGAACAAACTACTTATTTATTTAACCAATACACACAGACGTAAAAAAATTATCATTTGCGGAGATTGGAATATCGATTTTATGAAACAGAGTACTTTCTCCATAGATCTCATGAGTATCCTGCGGAATCATAATTTGATTCCTCACATAAGCGTTCCGACGCGACAAAATGCCTGCCTTGATCAGATTGCAAGTAATGTCAAAAATGTAGAACCAGGAATTCATGCGTTAGGTCTCTCAGATCATGAAAATGCTCAAACAATTACCATAAGCACTAATCTGAAGCCACAACGTTTCAAAACTTGGTATGAATACAGACGTGACTATAATCCGTATAACACAAATAAATTCTGCGAGTGTATATCTGCCCTTTCTTTTTCAGAGGTCATTGGTGCCGCTAATGTGAATGTTGCCTTTGAAACCCTTCATGACATTGTATGTCTCTTTTATAATCTATGTTTTCCACTAATAAAAATCAAATTGAATAACAGACCAAAGAAATCCAATTGGCTAACGAAGGGGTTAAAAATTTCAAGCAAGATCAAACGTAACCTATATCTAAAGTACTTAAGGAAGAGCAATAATAAACTAGTTAATAAATTGACTTACAGAAAATACAATAAAACGTTACAAAGATGTATCTCGGTATCTCAGAAAATAAGTAATAATAAATACATTCGAACTGCTAAAAATAAGTGTAAAGCGACTTGGCGTACAATAAATTCGGTTACAATAAACAACATAGATTACTGTGACATACACTCAATTCTGTTCAATGACATTATTTGTACTGATCCGCAAGAAATAAGTGACATATTTAATAATTATTTCATAGATCTCACAAACAGTAAACCTTTGACTTCCACCAATGTGAGATTAAGGAATATTGACATTAACCAACATACAATTTTTTTAAAACCAGTTAATAATGAAGAAGTTTTTAAAACCATCATGAACTTGAAAAATAGCAATTCCACAGGGTATGATGGTGTTAATACTAAAAATTTAAAGCTGTGTGCTGCATATTTTAGTCATCCTTTGGCTCATATTATTAATTTATCTTTTACTCAGGGTATTTTTCCTAAGAGTTTGAAATTATCCACTATTAAGCCTCTTTTCAAAAAAGGTGAAAAAAACCACATTGGCAATTATCGACCAATAACGATAATACCAATATTATCAAAGATATTTGAGAGAGTAATGTACACCAGGCTCAATGATTTTTTGACAAAGTATGATGTCTTGAACTCTCAACAATTTGGTTTTAGGAGAGGACGTTCAACCACGCTTGCTGGCTTCAGTCTTGTAAGGACAATCACTGAATGCATTAATAATAAAACACCTATAATGTCCATATTTCTTGATATGAGCAGGGCTTTCGATTATGTAAATCATTCTCTACTATTGGCCAAACTTGAAGCATACGGCATAAGGGGAAAGGCCAGCGAATGGTTGAATAGTTTCTTAGCAAATAGACGTCAAAGCACAGAGATAACTAGAATTACTAAGGTCGGAAAGTCACTAATTAAACAGGAGTTTAGATCTGCAACTAAAGTAAACAACACTGGTGTCCCGCAAGGGAGTATATTAGGTCCACTCTTATTTCTGCTGTTTATAAATGACCTACCACGTGCCACATCCCACAACTGCATCCTATACGCGGACGATACGACGCTCTTGGTGGAATGTGACGACAGGAAAAAATGGGAATCGACTATAAACGGCACCCTAGATAACGTGAGTAGTTGGATGAAAGAAAACCATTTAATTATTAATGTGAACAAAACGAAATGTATGCAGTTCCTTTCGTACAATTCCTCAAAGCAACCACTAAAGATCGTTTATGACCACAATGAAGTTGAAGAAATGAATACATTCAATTTCCTGGGGTTCAAAATTGATGAACATCTTAACTGGAAACAACATATAGACGATGTTTGCCTGCGGTTAGATCGTTTTGTTTTTGCTGTTAGACGCATAAGAAGCACCGTATCAAAAGAGGCTGCGCTAACAGCCTATCACGGATACGTCTCCTCTGTTCTTAGTTACGGTTTAATCTTATGGGGAAACTCAGTCGAAGTAAGCAGAACCTTCATACTCCAGAAAAAATTTATTCGTGCAATATGTAAAGCGTGGTATCAGGATTCCTGTAAGCCTTTATTCAAACAGTTAAAAATCCTTCCGCTTCCATGTCTATATATAAAAGAATTATGTGTTTTCGTTAAACTATATCCTGATCTCTTCAAAAACCGCTATGACGTTATGACAAGGCCACCAAGGCAACAGTACCTGAATCTGCTTTATCAACCGCGATGCTGCACGTATATGTATAAGAAAAATGTATATAACATGTGTATACTGGTATATAATGCGTTACCCGAGGAAATAAAGATAATACATGACATTAAATTATTTAAATCTAAATTGTACAATTGGTTATTAGATCGCTGTTACTATACCGTTACCGAATATTTAAATTCCTCTCACTGACATTTTTACTACATGACATTTACATTAATTATTTTTATTTCTTCTGACATTTTTATTGCTTATGTAACTGAAAACTTTGCACGCTTGTATACAAGTAGAATACTGTACTGGACAATGCAATTTACCATCCTGAGATTTCATGTATTCTGGCAAATAAATGATTTGATTTGATTTGATTTGATTATACGACCAGTGATGTACTTAGGACAAACTATGCAGCTAGGCAGGAACAGCTTCGAGAAAGAGTGACAGGAGAATTCAGCTGGGCGGCATTTGGGAAGCTACGTCATATCTTCTCGTCTTCAATACCACAAAGCCTGAAAACTAAGGTCTTCAAACAGTGCGTCCTGCCAGGCTATCCTACGAAGGCTAAGTTAAATATTTTCAGTTTTTATTTTATACAATCAAACATGGCATAAATATAAACTAATTAAATAAAATATATGACTTATTATATATAAATGGATATCACTCACTTATATTGTTGAAGTCGGCAATTAGACCGACAGTTTCGACCGATTTCGACGGTCTTTTTCAAGGTGAGCGCGCCACGCCCACGTCGCCGGACTTCAACAATATAAGTGAGCGATATCCGTTTATATATAATAATTTGTAGTAATGGCTCACTATAGTTTAATTCTAAAAAATAAATGACGTTGTGTACCTAGGTTTTAATTTCAGTGAATTTTAAAATATTAAGTGGATGAAATTACAAATCTGCCGTCGCCCCCTAAAACACCCCCCAATTTTTTCTGAAGCCCTTACCAGCCCCCTCTAGGCCTCCAGCGCCCCAGCCCTGTAGTCTCGGGCGAAGAATAGAGCTAAGGTATCCCCTGCCTGGCGTAAAAGGCGACTAAAAGGGGACGTCATGGTCGCGGTCGGTCAAAGTGGGGGCTCTGAGCGCCCATGGCAGAAACGACCACGGGGAAGGTGGCAGTATGCAATGGCCGCGCGCTGCCGCGTCGGGAGGTTCTGGGAGATGAAGCACACATCTTCCGGGACGGGCCTCGGGCAAGTGCTAGGGTGCGTTCCGTAGGAGAACCCTCCGAACAGCACGAGGTAGGCCATCGAGGGGGTTTTAGTGGGTACAAATCCCACATAACCCGTCAAGGGCGTCGCCAGCCGATGGCCCAGGGGGGGCAAGTCGATATAAATTACAGCTGTGTGTGAGAACAGGCGACGACGCGGCCGCGTGGACGGAATAGGACCCCTTTTTTTCGCATAATTTTTTTGTCCTATTTTAATTTAGCATAATGAGTTAGGCATAATGTTTTTTGTCATAATCATATTTTGTCATAATTGTTTTTGGGCATACAATCTAACTAAGCATAATTCTAGTTTGGACTAATCGTTTTTGCCCTAATTTTGATTTCCATATTGTTTTATGGCATATTGTTTATTCGTCTAATAGATATTATACATAAATAATGTTTGTTTATGTATTTCTTCTTTTTTGTTGGTATTGGTGTTGTATGTATGGTGTATTAGGTAATAGTAGGTTACGGTGCGGCGGGGGTGGCCCTTGGGCCACCCGTAAGCCGCCAACATGATTATTTTATATACAATCAAAAAGTAGGTATTAGGTAGGTATATCAGATATAACTTAGGTACAGTCGAAGACAGAGATAAGTATACAGGGTGCCTCAATAAGGTTGAGATTTTCTCAAGAACTACTGGACTGAATTTAATAATTATTTTACAGTACATAGTTTTAACTTTTATCTATCTAACAGTGAAAGAATTCTTGCAATAGGTCAAGTAGTTTTTGAGAAAATCTCATCCTTAAAAACTCTACTGTACACCTTTCTCTGTCTTCGACCGTACCATAGTGTAATAGTAGGTTACGGTGCGGCGGGGGTGGCCCTTGGGCCACCCGTAAGCCGCCAACATGTTTATTTTATATACCTACAATCAAAAAGTAGGTATTATAGCGTAATAGTTGGTTACGGTGCGGCGGGGGTGGCCCTTGGTTTAATTTTTGTTTTTAAAACTTCAGGAGTATATTTTTCGGCGAGTAATTAATATGATTATTACAATTATGTTTAAATATCATTATGACAAAGTTTATTTAGGCTTTATAATATTATTCTTAACAATCTTTATGCTGTTTGTAGTTATGCTTAATAATATTATGCCTATAAAGTTATGCCTAATGACTATTATGCGTAGTTATTACTAGGACAATTTAAGGTATGCCATGTTATATTATGACATAAAAATTTATGCATAGAAATAGGGAACCGAGACAGTAGCACTCTCCTCTCCCCGCTCGCTCTCGCCTCATCGCTTTCCAGTGCCTGACTAAGGACTTTGCATTGGGCTGGATATTTTTTCTAATCTCTAGGGGGGGGGGGGGGGGGGCAGCTGCCCCTACCTGCCCCCCCTTGGCGACGCCCTTGTAACCCGTCATAACAGGAGGTCGGGTATTTTTTAAAAGATTTCCCCCCCATTAACAAAAAAAAGACCTCCAGCGCCCACAATTGCCCACTTTGAGAAAGACTGCTCTACAGTATTATTTATCCATGTCCAGATGTGTGACTTCGAGCCGGACACCCCTGAGGTCCAGTTGCGTATGCCGCTCCGCGACAGCGCGTCGTACGGCGAGGCCGCCAACCACCGCATCTCGGACATATCGGCGGGGAACGAGTCAGTATTACAATATACCGAAGACCAAATCAAGTGTCTTATTTTGTAAACAAGAACTACACTACCCTACTAACATTTTAAGCTGTTCTGTGATTATTGCATAATTATTTTCTCCTATAAACAACTAGATGTGTATCTAGTCTGCCTAGTGCAGTGTTTTTTCTAAAAGTATTCCGAATGACAAAAAACGAAGATTGAGATATTCTCAAAGGGGTTTTCAGTATTCTATTGCTAGAAACTAATTTATATTCTAATGTTATATTATTTATGTGTAGCCATTGATCTCCTATAAACAACTAGATACACAGTCTGCCTTCTAAAAATGACCGAGCGCAAAGAAGGTCCCAACGGATGAACGGACCCTCATTTGCTTTATTGGACATTATTTGGACGTTAACAATGGACCCTTATTTGGACGTTTTTTTAATTTTTTTTAGTAAGACCTTTGTGTATCTAGTTGTTTATAGGAGATCAATGGTCGGATCACTTTATTTTCACAATGATGAACAGGTTCGAACAATCAGTTCCTTCAGTGTTACATCACAACAGGTAATTAGACGATCATATTTGTTTACAAAATAAGACACTTGATTTGTGCTGCGGTATACCTTAGAATAGTTCATGTGTTTACTTATTATTGGACCCGACAGTTCCAGTGTCATATTACGGAATATTCTTGAGGTATCATAGTCTTCTTTCTCCATCCAGAGGAGTAGCCGTAGCGTCGTCAGTCTGGACGAAGCAGTTCAGCAGTCACATTCACTCTTGACTCTAGCTCGAAACTGTAGATATTGCATAATTTATCCAAAAAATCCAACATTCGCGAACATTAAAAAAACTTTTGACATTCTTTCTTTCTGTTCTCGTGTGGTTTAGTGACCAAACCTACTTGTCAAAGTTATTCAGGCCGCCCGTAGGCCTCTGACTTGGTCTAACGACTGCTGTCAAGCGACAACAACCGGGATCAACCACGTAACGTGCTTTCCGAGGCACGGAGGGGCTCAGATGAAAGTGTCACTAGCGGTCAATAGAGGTACTGACCTCGCCCAACGTTGCTTAACTTGTACGATCGTTTTCAACGTGTACTCGCAACTGGACTGCAAGCCTCTAATGACTACGAGCCCCTTTCCGCTGCGTTTTACTCGAAGTTTTCATGTATATATATATTATTTTCAGGGCGAGTACAAAATCGAAGTTCTTCAGTCTCAACAGTGCGATAAACCCGCTGGTGATGGCAAGGTATGATATTTATTTTTTGATGATATTATTATTCTGATTTAAAATGATGAAAATTTTCTAGCCGTGGGCAGGACTTGAACCTGCGACCTTGTCATTCCGTGACAAGGTCTGACAAGGTTCAAGTCCTGCTAGAAATTTTTCATAATTTTAAATGACATTGCCACATTTCAATGGAGCTTTGCCCCACCTTTGGTCACCTACGTGACCATTGAAGCTCATATATCATTTTGTTGGGGACTTATTACAGGTTTCATATTGCATAATCATTGATTAGGAGTTGCGAGAGTAGTAGAAAATGATAACAAGGACAATGAATAATTCGCTTCGATTTCTTACTATTTTCTGAATTCTTAATTAAGCTGTTTTTTTCGACTCGCTTGGTGTACAAAACTTTACTTTAAAACCAATATTTTTAAATAAAACGGAGATATTTTTACATTTATTCGTTATCTTGTACAGTCGAAGACAGAGATAAGTATACAGGGGGCCTCAATAAGGTTGAGATTTTCTCAGAAAATACTACACCAAATTTAATAATTCTTTTACAGTTACATAGTTTTAACTTTTATCTATCTAACAATGAAAGAATTTTTACAATAGGTCAAGTAGTTTTTGAGAAAATCTCAACCCTAAAAACTCTCCTGTACACCTTTCTCTGTGTTCCACCGTACATCATGCGGTTGATGTTGGGGCAGAATCTGGCATCGTCATTTGTTCGCCCAGCATGGATTTGCATAAAACAAATTCTGAAAGACAATGTAATTACAGGAACAGCAGCAGTGGCGTGGTCAAGTTTGGAACACTCAACACTCCCAAGAGAAGGGACAAGCGAAGGGCTAGGAAGGTAATGTTTCAACTATTATTATTAGTTTTCTTATAAATATTGTTATAACCATATTATTTGTGCAGCTTTAGAGATCAACTAACAATTTACCAGCGTTTTATATTAGAACTATGCAATTATTTAGAAAAGTTACAAAGTCTCGAATATTATATCAATTAGAACATTAAGGTAAACCTTCGTCAGTCAAATAACCCGCCCCTTGTCATACCCGGTGCAAAGGTACCCCTAACGCTTGCGGCGTTACCGCGCTGTATAGCTATGGCTAACCTTTGCACCAGGTAGGACCCGGAGCGAGAGTCACAACCCCTCTCTCTAAGGCGACGGCCAATGTCTGCGACAAATTGTATGGCTTCCGCCCCCCAGCAACCCGTCGTCTCCACCGCGAACGGAACAAACAGATAATTTGAGAACATGAAATGAAATGAAATTTATTTGTAAATATGGGTTAATGCAGATATTATACAGTTGTGGTAGTATCACCATATTCGGCCCTAAGGCGTAGTAGTAGCAAAATTATTTTAATTTAATCTAAGTATTATTAATTACATGTCAAAAGTCAATTTAAAATGTCAAACATATTATATCTACATTTACTATATTAAAATTTAAAAAAACACTCATGGCTAGATTTAATTGAATTAATGTCATAGTATATCATCAAGGAAGTCAGTCAATTTATAATAACATGATGAAACCTTCGACCTTGTCATCATGGTTCAAGTCCTGCCCACGGCAAGAATTTTTTCATCATGTTCTAATTTATTCACCGAGCATGGATAATGCGTAATTCAAATTCTGATTATATTAATTGTCGGTAAGCTAGGCGTATCAGAGCTCGGTGGCTCAGTGGTTGGGTCAATGGACTTGCGATACGAAGGTCCCAGGTTGGATTCCCAGACAGGGCAGCTATGTACCAATGAGTTATCCTCGGTTTTTTCGACGGACAAACTTACGTTCATTTTACCGAGTGCTCTCAAAACGGTGAAGGAAAACATAGTGACGAAACCTGCATGCCGTACTAGAAGAAAAAAATCTAAGGCATATGAAGTCCGCCAATTCGCACGCGTGTTTAAAAAATAGTATTATCCTAATAAAGATTTTGTACATAGCTTTTTTAATAAAATTGATTAAATTGGAAGATATTATTTTTTTAAGATTGGCGGCGCTAGTTGGCTTATGGAAGGCCCTTAACATTTTCAATTTGTCTTGAAATATTGTGGATTTTTGCATGAAAAATTAAGTTATACTTTGCATCAGTGTCGTGTATATTATCATCCCCTAGTCGCGCATCGTTGATTAGTGCACACTGTATATCGCTTCATATAATTATACCGCAGCTTAATATTTCCCTACAGAGCGAGGTAGGCACCCAGGCCAGCGGCAGCCAGTGGTACACCTCGCATTCCACGCCTAACGGCTCCGTCAACAACAGTGTTAACAACAATAGTATCAGCACCAGTGTAAACAATACTCCGAACAGTACGCTGCCGGAGACACCATCTGCGTCGCCCCTCAGGGAACTGAGACAAGAGGTATTAACAACAGTATTAACAACAAATACAGGTATAATGAGGATAAAAAGTGGCAAAAAAAAACTCTCCGCAGCACATCTTTTAAAATAATGACAACACAATTACTTAACAACTAGGTACGGTGGAACACAGAGAAATGTGTACAGGAGAGTTTTTAAGGTAGAGATTTTCTCAAAAACTACGTGACTTATTGCAAAAATTATTTCACTGTTTGATAGATAAAAGTTGAAACTATGTAACTGTAAAATAATTATTAAATTCGGTCCAGTAGTTTTTGAGAAAATCTCAACCTTATTGAGGCCCCCTGTATACTTATCTCTGTCTTCGACTGTAAATAACTATTATCAGTAAATCAGAATTTTTTATTGTATGAACATGGTTATAAACAGTTGGTATAAATGTTTCATCACAGTTTGACAGTTCAAGTACCTTATCAGGCATACAATATTCAATGTCAATAATTATTAAAAGTCATTGTTCAAATTCAAAATTAACCAATTCTATACATTCCAATAATTCAATTTCCTATTAATAAGCAGTCAATGTATTTATTTAGGTACGTATTAAAGAAAAAAATCACGCAGTGCCTCGATATTCGTATTTTTATGAATTTTGGAAGGGAAATAAAAATACGCCAACAAGAATCTGATTTTTTTTTAAACAAGCTCTCGTATTAATAGTACCCTACATTTTGATATATATTTTGTATGAATAACTATTTCAGTTTATAATTTTCATTTTAAAAGACATGGAAGTATGTTTGCGATTTTTTTTCTATCAAGCGAAGTTTGTCCAATCGTGTATCGGTATTCATCAGTCTCTAAATAGACACCCCAAGATTGCTATATTTTTTTCAGACGTTTAATTTTAGTAGTTAGTGCCGTGGCATTCGTAGAAAAACTGAAAATATTCGCATACGAAGCCTTAACAGCATACTGACGTGCATTCGCTGGTCTGCCCTCTAGTGAGCTCTATTGTAGCCAATTTTCGCTGTGAAGCTCCACGCACATCGCGGACACATGAGGCCACCGTTCTCATAGTTATATAATTATGGTGTACGTAGTTCTATAGAGATTCAATGTATCGTGTAACATGTGCGCACCCGAAGCTCGTCCCAACTCAGCCCAGCTTGTCCCGCAGCTCGCGGCCGAGCGTCCCCTACGCGCGGAGGCGGAGCGCGAGCGCAGGCTCTCGCAGCGGACCAGCATACTGACGTCATCGGCGCCGCCGTCCAACAGAGACTCTATGGGTGAGTGCAACATGCTGTCCATTTTATAATCTAGGAAATACTCATACTCATATTCATTTATTCGGCCTTAGGTACACTATGGAACACTTAGTTACGTCGCGTTATTACATATTATATGTTTGTACATATTGATTAATTATATATCAAATCACATGGCTGGGTGATGTGAGCGCAAAGAGCAGCACAGTAACACTGTTCTTAAACCTAGTTCATAACAAGAAAGAATGAAAGAATACAATTAACTGTCATGCTTTTTTGACGTCCATATCATTCAACGCCATCCGCGTTAGGTAATTAACAAAAGCATACACAATATTTTGCTCACAATTTGCTTGCACAATGCTCGGTGAAGAAATTAAATAAGTAGATGATTTTTTTAACCGTGAACAAAACTTGAACCTGTCCGTAACAAGGTCGCAGGTTCAAGTCCTACAACCTTGTATATCCGTGACAAGGGCGCAGGTTCAAATCCTATCCACGGCTAAAAAAATCATGAGTAAATAACAATATCTTATCTAGCCGTGGGCAAGACTTGGACTTGCGACCTTGTCATTCCGTGTGACATGTAATGACAAGGTCAAGTCCTGCCCACGTCTAGAAAATTTTCATCATTTAATTTTAATTTTTTTATTTTATTTATTGCCAAATTATTTTTTTTACATATTTAAAAGTAGCTTAAAAACATCGTACGGTGGAACACAGAGATAGGTGTCCAGGAGAGTTTTTAAGGTTGAGATTTTCTCAAAAACTACTTGACCTATTGCAATAATTCTTTCACTGTTAGATAGATAAAATTTAGTACTATGTACTGTAAAAGAATTATTAAAATCGGTCCAGTAGTTCTTGAGAAAATCTCAACCTTATTAAGGCCCCCTGTATACTTATCTCTGTCTTCGACTGTACATGCCCTTGCTAGCAGAGACATAGCAGCGTCTCGTTCCGGATAGCGGCCGGTTATTATTCGTTAAGAGTGGCAATGGGCGAGGGACTCAGTATCTGCTGGCCGCAGGTATAGATGTTTTTCGCCGAGCTGCATAAAAAACAAATTCAGAATATCTTATCTATATTTATATCGCTTCCAGGCACAACAGATTCCAAAGAAGACGACGAGGAACCCCCACCGCTCCCCCAGAAGTCCCACCGAAGCCTTGAACTGGACTCCGAGAACAACAACCAAGACTTGAACCCACTCCCAGTTAGGTACAACTACGACACCGTGTGGGCGCCGCGAGGCTCTTTTCTATACACCTCACTAGCTCAAAGACGGAGTACCAGTGGGAATGCTACTACCGATAGACCGCCCACGCCTCCGCCTAAGAAAAAACATGTGCATTCATAGATAATTATTAATATAATTATTAATAATATTTATAATATATAATAATAATAATAATAAAAATTGTCGCCAATAGACCTGACATCGTGCTGATAGACCGACCGTCGGGCAATTCTGGTTGATGTCACCATCCCCCATGATGAGAATCTCGTGAAGGCCGAAAAGGAAAAGCTAAGTAAATACTTAGACTTGGCTCACGAGATTACCGCCATGTGGGATGTGGACTCAACCATAATTGTTCCGATAGTCGTAACCGTGAACGGTTTAATAGCGAAGAGTCTCGACCAACACCTTAAGAGACTCTCGCTAGACAGTTGGGTCAAGAGCCGGATGCAGAAGGCAGTGCTGCTGGACACGGCACGCATTGTGAGGAGGTTCCTCACTCTGGGATCCTAACCTCCGGCAGCTTGGATGCGCATGCATCCCGCTGCCGGTGGGTGGCTATTTTTTATATTTATATATTTTTATATTTGTTTTTGATATTGAAATGTATAAATATATTAAATAAGATGAAAAAGGAATAAAGGAATAATAATAATAGGTGTCGGACGTCTCGCTCTATAGACCAGACTGACTGACCCACCAACACCCCAAACCAATAGCCCCAACTAAGTTGTAATTTCCAATCACTGCAATAGTTTATGCACCTGACGGGGTCTGTCATTGAGTGCAGTCAGATGCGCTCAGAGACGGGTCCCGCTAGGTGCATCACATATCCCTTCAAATTACAGCTCTCTAAGGGGCCTCTACGCGTTGGACCTATGTCTCCGTGCAAGCCTTTCAAAGGACCGGGTTTTCTTAAACACGTGAAACCTGGAGAGATACATGATAATTATTATTATTCATATCTATGCATTAAATGATGAAAAATTTCTAGCCATGGGCAAGACTTGAACCTGCGACCTTGTCATTCCGTGACACGCTCTTACCAACTTACAACAGCATGCATTAGAGCATGGTTATACCCTTTCCACTCATTTATTTTCTCGATAACAGCGGGGCTGTTATTCATAAACTTAGTTAAACCTCACTACTCTTACTAGTAATTTATTACATTAAAATATCTTTGTGTTCAATATAACTATTGACTCTTTAAAATACTCTTATAATATTCCAAACAATACTCTGAAAATATTCTCCATTTTTACCCGACTACGCAGCAAGGAAGGGTTATTGCGTTTCATCTGAACTGAGCGTTCAAAATGTGCTATCCATGAAGTAGAAAATTTCGCAGCGCTCTATGGAGAAAGTCTATAATATAATTTGTACGTGAACACCGGGGTTGCTCTCACCTCTTATAGCGATCCAGTTTAGGTTCCTAAACTGAACCGAGGTTCTCTTGAAAATGGCGGGAAACGACGGTTGGGAAATTATTTGATAATTTTCCTTTTAATGTCTACAGGGACTATTTTGTGTTTAATATCACGTTAAATTAATCAGAAAATGTTCGCGAATGACAGTACTGTGAAGTTATTGGATTATTTATGCAAGATCTGAAGTTTCAAGCTTTTATCAAGAGTTCCCGTTAGAAGCTCGGGAGTGAACGTGACTGTCGAGCTGCTTCGTCCAGAGTGACGACGCTACGGCGACTCCTCTGGATGAAGACATGAAGACGCGGGTACCCAGGGTGAAGACGCTACTGCGACTGGAGGAAGATAGAAGAGTATTGAATATATTGAATGTTCTGTAACGTGACATTGGCAAATGACGAACTGTCGAGTCCATTAATAAAATAAGTAATAAATAAATTGAACCGAATCGTTTTACGTCATTGTAGCTAATTGTCAGTTTAGGAACCTAAACTGGATCGCTATAAGAGGTGAGAGTAACCCCGCAGGTCTCTGCCCTTGTTAGCACTGTGACAAAGTGACATGTTTTTATATGTTCCGACGTCTAATGAAAATTCACACAATGGAAAATCAAATGAATGGCTGAGAAAATTATCATACAAGAGCAGAGTCTGTGACGTATACCGAAGCTTAAATCAAGTGTCTTATTTTGTAAACAAATATGATCGTCTAATTACCTGTTGTGATGTAACACTGAAGGAACTGATTGATTGAACATGTTCATCATAGTGAAATTAAAGAATCCGATCTAGTAATGTGACAATAACTATACAATAATCACAGAAAAGCCTAAAATGTTAGCAGTTTTTGTTTACAAAATAAGGCCCGTATTAATAAATCACTCTCAGCTCAAAAGTCAATCTTGAAAGGGACCTCAAGATGGCGTTCCTATTAAACGTAACTTAGGTGCGCGTTTAGGAATCGAGTATCACGTGAGTAACGCCGTTTAATAAACAAGACTCTGTTCTCAACAGAACTGTCAAACTCACACTTGAAAACGTATTTGCTGATTGCAGGCGAACCGCGACTTGAGAAAGACATCACGTGATACACCCTCAAGATTTGTTTATTAATAAATGGCATAGTTGAGATGGTGATCACGTCTTGAGAGTGTATCAGCTGAATTCGCTCTTGAGGGTTTGAGCTCAGACTATTAATACTGGGCTTCGGTATAAATATGGCTGACTCCATCGGCGATTATTTGCTTCATGGTTCAAAGAGAGTGCTAGTAACATTTAGAATGATATTTTAGAAACTTTTGTAAATGTAAATATTACTTTAATTATTTCTATCGTAATGAGGCGATGAAAATAATGTTATTTATTGTTTGTTAAGGTTAACAGTACCCATATTTACCCACCATTATAATTATTAATTAAGTACTTACCAATACGTTACCAATGTTATTAAAATACAGTAAATGATTGCTCATTCGTTAATCATTATAATTAATTCGAATACCTGACCTAACTAGGTACCCCAATCTTAATGACAACATAGTTCAAATGCAGAAAGGGCCTAGTGTTGCACCTTAAGGGCCTAACCTGAGCTAGCAACCCCATTCTTTAAAAAAAAAATGTCTTCTAATATAATCAGTTTTATTATTAAAAAAAACTATACCGGAGCCCAAATCAAGTGTCATATTTTGTAGACAAATATGATCGTCTAATTACCTGTTGTGATGTAAAACTGAAGGAACTGATTGATTGAACCTGTTCATCATTGTGAAAATAAAGTAATTCTATCTAATAATTGATAATTATGCAATAATCACAGAACAGCTTAAAATGATAGTGGGGTAGGGTAGTTTCTGTTTACAAAATAAGACACTTGATTTGGGCCTCAGTATAACAAGATTTATTACGATAAATACTTCTTTCAATATACAGGGTGGCCTTGAATTCATTCGACAAAATTAAATGGATGGTTAGGCTTGTGACATACATTCTGAACAGCGTTTAAGTAAATTAAACAATTTGAGCGGAGGATCTCAATATCGTAATTATGTTGAAGTAAATAAAGTTGAATCCAAATTGTTACTAAATTAGTCGCTTCGCCGCCACTCCGTCGGTCTGCGCTGACCCCTAATGTATCTAAAATATTAATTCACTAAAATATGTTTTCAAGTTTTGTGATATTCAAGTCAGTCGATGCCATTTTTCCAAAGGTTTTTTTGTTGTTGATATTATTAAAGTAAATGTTTTTTATATATATATTACATACTAAATAGGTATCCATATACTTAGACATTAGTAGTAATTTAAAATATGATTGTTACCATATGACATTAATTTCAGATCATAAAAGGTTTTTTGGAAAGAGTCAAAATATACTTTATTGACGATTTTTTACAATAATTGTAAAAAAAATGAATAGTTTTTGGGAAAATCTCGCAATTTTCTCAAAAACTACTGTATACCTATTTTATTTATACCCGACAACAAAAAGGAAGGTATTTTTTTAAATACCATATATATATACCGAAACCCAAATCAAGTGTCTTATTTTGTAAACAAATAAGATCGTCTACTTACCAGTTGTGATGTAACACTAAAGGAACTGATTGATTGAACCTGTTCATCATTGTGAAAATATAGTAATCGCTCTAATAATGTGAATATACCTATGTAGTAATCACAGAACAGCCTAAAATGTTAGTAGTTTTTGTTTACAAAATAAGACACTTGTTCTGTAAAACCCAGATTATCTAGTAACAATTTAAGTATGTTTAGTTATTATGACGCTTTGGCCCATTTAGCGATCCATTTAAATGAGATAAAGTGCTATATGTACTTAGTGAGTAATTCACCGTGACACCGAGTGTAGTTTACTCCGGATAGGAACGGAAATGTAGGATTTTAAGGTCCGTTTATATCTACAGACATTGACCGTGTCAGACACCGACAGACTCGGCCGTTTTTACTGTAAATTCGAAAAAATAACACACAAATGATGTCTTGAACGGTCCCGATGCTCTATAGCAGCGGTTCTTAACCTTTTTGACTGACGACCCAAAGTATATTTGATGTTCGCGACCCTAATGTTTTATTTATCTTCCAGTGATAATTAAAAATAGGATTGACTAAAAGCCCGTGGTTTGATAAAATTGATGTCATCATGAAATATCAAAAAAAAACATTATTTTTTCTATATTAAAATCAAAGTTATGTAAAGTAGTAGTATTTATAGTAGGGTAGGCCGTAAAGTAGTAAATTCAAAAAAACTATTCGCGTGCATAAATGTACACATCGTGCTTACTTGCAATAAAGAGATTTGACTTTCACAGAGATAAGTGTACAGGAGAGTTTTTAAGGTTGATTATCTCAAAAACTACTTGACCTATTGCAGGAATTCTTTCTCTGTTAGATAGATAAAACTGTGTACCTAACTGTAAAAAAATATTAAATTCGGTTCAGTAGTTTTTGAGAAAATCTCAACGTTTTTGAGGCCCCATACTGGTCTGTCTTCAATACACATTTTATAGAATAATAATATTATTTTGTCTGCACGCGTCTGACACGATCAATGTCTTTAGATATAAACGGAGCTTTATACATTGACAAAAAGATGACGATGATTAATTTGTTCTCAACGGACAGGCAAAGGAAGCATCGTCTTTAAATAAATAAAAATATTTTTAAATTATGATAACACATCGCTGTTTTGGTTGCAAGTATGTTGACAATTTCAGGATATATATATATATTAATTAGATAAAACGAGAAAGAGGGTAGATCGTTTTGTGTCACCCTTCTGACGTTCAACACTCACCGACTTCAGTCTACCATGATGGCTGCAATGCTGTCGAAATATCGAGATATCAATAATAAATGTTTTTTTTGTAACCTATAAATTGTCCCACTGCTGGGCAAAGGTCTCCCCCCTCCTCTTCCATCCATCCCTGTCCTGAGCCTCTTCCAGCCACCCATCCCTGTATCTAACGACATCGTCCCTCCACCTACGCCGAGGTCTGCCCCGACGCCGGCGACCGGCGTAAATGTTTTAATTCCCGTTTTATCTAATTAATATGTATACAAACCGTGAAAGTTTAAAACTGATAATTACAGGATGTATTAAAATGCAATATCTGAGAAAGACTGTTATTTCAAGTGCAGTGTTTTTCTAAAAGTATTCCGAATGATAAAAAACACAAAGATTGAGATATTCTCAAAGGGGTTTTCAGTATTCTATTGCTAGAAACTAATTTATATTCTAATGTTATATTATTTATGTGTAGCCATTCCTATAAACAACTAGATACACAGTCTGCCTTCTAAAAATGTCCGAGCGCAAAGAAGGTCCATACGAATGAATGGACCCTCATTTGCTTTATTGGACGTTAACAATGGACCCTTATTTGGACGTTTTTTAAATTGTTTTAGTAACACCTTTGTGTATCTAGTTGTTTATAGGAGATCAATGTGTGTAGCAAATAATTTGAAGAAAGTCGAGTTTTTGTTACTATTTCCAAATATAAAAACAATTAGTATTAGTGTATGATATTATAATACTTGTTAATTCCGTTTTTTTGACTTCAATGTGAATAACATTTAACTTTTTAATTCAATGTGAAAAGCGTTGAATTTTTAATTCAATGTGAAAAAACGTTGAATTTTTTGACTTCAATGTGAAAAACATTGATAATATTATTTTGTATAGAATTAGAGTTGTATGTAATTTTGATTTCGGAAATATTTTTCATTATATTTTAAGGGGTGTTCAATGATAATTAGCAAAAATTTAGCAATAAAACTGTCTAAATATCAAGACATTTAGCTAAAGTTATTGTTTAGTCCAGAAATAACTTATGCCAATACAAAAAGCGATTCTGTCATGGCCAAATCTAAACCTAAACGCAACTTGCACTCATATGCTATACCGAAACCCAAATCAAGTGTCTTATTTTGTAAACAAATATTTATTTAACGTTTACAATCCTTATTGTGACGAATTTATATATATTTTGTGCCGTTCTGTGTTGTTTTAGATATCTCCGCAGGATCATGAAACATCTTTCGGCCTTGTCCCTGATCCCCAGTGTATATGTGCTTCGTTACGTGACATTGGCGAAATTGTGAATACGCATTCGATGCCACAAATAAAGCATTGAATTGAATTACATCCAATTTCAATGCAAAAAAAACCATCTTCCACTTTAAAAAAACCTTAAATACTACAAATAAAACATACATTATCAACAACAACAAAAAAATACTACAATAAATGACAAGTAATAATATTATGCTATTAATGGCCTTAATAGCTACGATTAGCCTTCCTCTCTCCTAATTGTGTGCCCAACAGGGTCCGTAATGTTATACTAACATCAATTCCATAACTTACGGAATGCAATAAAGATTTTGAATTTGAATTTGAAAAATATATCTCATGGCACATTTAAAAAAAAAGATAAGTAGATGCAAAGCCCAGTAAAATGTGGCAACTTATGATGTCGCCGATAAAAAATACAATGACACTTCTGTGAATTTCGCCAACGAACATGTGAACAAATCCAACTCGATTTCATTCCTGGCCGATGTGATCGTCTAATTACCTGTTGTGATGTAACAATGAAGGAACTGATTGATTGAACCTGTTCATCATTGCGAAAATAAAGTGATCCGATCTAATAATGCGAAAATAACTATGCAAGAATCACAGAAAAGCTTCAAATGTTCAGTAGTTTTTGTTTACAAAATAAGACACTTGATTTGGGCTGCGGTTTACTTCGCGTTAGAGTGAGCGAGACTCTGTGCTTAGCGACGATTATATTTAGCGTGCTACGTATACTAAGAATCGACACAAGAGTGGCATTAAAATTACAATGTACGTATTTATATATTTTGTAAGGTTTTTTTATATTAAGTTTATTTGTAGTAAGTTGTTGATTTTTGATTTCGATATTAATATTTCGATGGACGATATTATGCTAGATATTCTTAATTTGTGGTCAGATTTGACTGGCTAGTGAGCGGTCACCCATCCTGGTCCGGACCGTGTCCACCGTTGCTTAACTTGTAGCATCGTTAGGGCGAATCCTCAATTTTAAATTCACATCATCATCTGTCTATTTTTATATCCCCACTGCTAGGGCACAGACCTTCCCTTACATTAAGGGAGCTCGGGCCATGATCCACCACGCGGGTCCAGTGCTGATTGGCGGATTACACATGGCTTAGATTTTTTTCTACGGCATGCAGGTTTCTTTCGGTAAATGTACGTAAGTTTTCCATCGAAAAAGCCGAGGATAACTCATTGGTACAGTCGAAGACAGAGATAAGTATACAGGGGGCCTCAATAAGGTTGAGATTTTCTCAAAAACTACTGGACCGAATTTAATAATTCTTTTACAGTTACATAGTTTTAACTTTTATCTATCAAACAGTGAAAGAATTTTTGCAATAGGTCAAGTAGTTTTTGAGAAAATCTCAACCTTAAAAACTCTCCTGTACACCTTTCTCTGTGTTCCACCGTACATGGCTGACCTGGCCGGGGATCGAACCTGGAACCTCCGTATCGCAAGTCCATTGGCCCAACCATATAATACGAGACCATTTATTTATACAGGGTGTAACGGAAAGGGTATATGAAGCCGAAGGGAGGGTGTTCAGTATCGGTAACTGAACAACTTTTGTTCTACGACTCTTCGAACGAAAAATAAAAATAAATTAATGTCTCATACAAATCGATCAACTGATCGGGACGAAATGTATGAAAAGTCAAAAAATAAATTCGCGATAAACAAAAAGTAGAACAAAAGTTGTTCAATTACCGATACTGAACACCCTCCCTTCGGGGAATAAGAGAGTTGATTGATGAAACAGCAACAAATGAGTCAAACTAATCATGGGATGGATTTGTATGGATATAAAATTTTGAGGATCGCCCTTAACATCGTTCTACTTAGCGGCCATAACGCACCAAATATTACTAAAATTCGTTGTTTTCTGTATAATTGTATATTTTACTAGTTTAGTATTGAATATAGACATTTTGTAACTATGTTGTAAGTCGCAGTAATATTATTTACAAGCAATAAATAGATTTTTATTATTATTATCTTATTTATTTTATTAATGGACTCCACAGTTCGTCATTTGCCAATGTCATGTTACAGAAAATTCAATACATAATTATAGTATTTTATCTTCATCCAGAGGAGTCGCCGTAGCGTCATCACTCTGGACGAAGCAGCTCGACAGTCACGTTCACTCCCGAGCTTGTAGCGGGAACTCTTGATAAACGCTTGAAACTCAATCTCAATCAATTTGATCTTGCTCAAATTATCCAGTAGATTCACCATACTGTCATTCGCGAGCATTTTATGATTAATTTAACGTGATATTAAACACAAAATAATCACTGTAGACATTAAAATAAAAATTATCAAATAATTTTGCAACCGTCGTTTCTCGCCACTTTCAAGAGAACCTATTATTATCTTTGTTTTTATGAATGAATAAAATCATGGAGAGGACAAACTCATCAGGGACAGTATAAATAAGTTGACAGAGAAAAAGACATTGCCACATTTCAATGGAGCTTTGCCCCACCTACAAAACTACGTGACCATTTAAGCTGTACCTATCATTTTGTTGGGGACTTATTACAGGTATCATAATCAGTATCATTTTCTACTACTCTCGCAACTCCTATAGAAGAATAACAAAAACAATGAATAAATCGCTTCGATTTCTTGCTATTTTCTGAATTCTTAATTAAGCTGTTTTTTTTCGAATCGCAACTTGTACTAAACTTTATTTTAAACCAATAATTTTAATAAAAAACAGATATTTTTACATTTATTCGTTATCTTGTACAACTTGCGGTTGATGGTGGGGCAGAATCTGGCATTGTCAGTTTATATGGACAAATATTAATACGGTTTTACAACCTTCCAAAATGTAGGCCTTCACCTAGTGAGATAACAGAACCCCGTCAGCCCCCTTACATTGAACTCTTATAGCAGTATTACTTTCATAATACTTTGTTACTTCGTACAATGTCGACCTTAAAGTAAGCTTATTAAGGTCGACATTGTACGAAGTAACAAAGTATTATGAAAGTAATACTGCTATAAGAGTTCAATGTAAGGGGGCTGGGCTGCTAACGACACAGGCATTCTCATAATCTAGATAGATATCTATTGGGATTTTTTTTTTAATAAATTGGCCAAGTGTTATTCGGCTGTCGGACTCGCGCCCCGAGGCTTCCGTGCAACTTTACCATAACATTTGCTCTAACGAAAAGAAACTAGATTTAAGGACTTAATGCGTCTAGATTTTATCTTTGCGTTTTTGAAACTGACGTCATACATCGACATACCAGTCAAATGCAAAGTTAAATATAAGCTTGTAATTCTTTGATCTCCTATAAACAGCTAGATACACAAAGGTCTTACTAAAACAATTTAAAAAACGTCCAAATAAGGGTCCGTTGTTAACGTATAATGTATGTACGTATCCAAATAATGTCCAATAAAGCAAATGAGGGTCCATTCATCCGTTTGGACCTTCTTTGAGCTCGGACATTTTTAGAATGCAGGCTGTGTATCTAGTTGTTTATAGGAGATCAATGTTGTAATTACAAAAAATAATAATTATTTCGTGATGGCATCCCAAATTTACAGTTTTCGGATTTTTTCAAATACTTGTGATATAAGACCTAGCTTCTTGCCAAATGACAATGCCAGATTCTGCCCCACCATCAACCGCAAGTTGTACAAGATAACGAATAAAATATGTAAAAATATCTCCGTTTTTTATTAAAATTATTGGTTTAAAATAAAGTTTTGTACAAGTTGCGATTCGAAAAAAACAGCTTAATAAAGAATACAGAAAATAGTAAGAAATCGAAGCGATTTATTCATTGTTTTTGTTATTCTTCCATAGGAGTTGCGAGTAGTAGAAAATGATACTGATTATGATTATGCAATATGAAACCTGTAATAAGTCCCCAACAAAATGATAGGTACAGCTTAAATGGTCACGTAGTTTTGTAGGTGGGGCAAAGCTCCATTGAAATGTGGCAATGTCTTTTCATGATTCTAGGTCAACGGGACCCTGTAGGTTTTGATTTTTTTTTGCGTTTGCCAACCCTGTCAAAGCTAATATTTTGATGATACTATAATCTTGCATTAAATAGACGACTTTATTGTTTACGTGATTTTACTAAAAACAAGTCCCAGGCTTGTTTACATAAACTATAAATAGATCCTTCGGTTGGTATGGACAACAGCAGATCATTGGTAACACTTGCAGTACGATTTCAACTCTTACGACGCAGGTAATAAGAACGGTCCAAAGTGTTACATTTGATGTGCTTTGGGTGAATTTAATATCTATTTTACAGTTTTAACCTTTATCTATCAAATGTTTTTGCAAGGTCAAGTAGTTTTTAAGAAAATCTCAACCTTAAAAACTGTTAGTTTAAATTATGGAAAAATTCTAAAAATATACGTGGAAAATTATATTTTAATTTTTTAGATTAAGTACCTAATTAAATACCTAGAAATGGAGATAAGGTGTTGCACAGCCTATTTAAATATCCCCACTAATTGGGGCATACCTTCCCTATATGAAGGGAGCTCAGACCATGATCCACCACTAGCCCTGTGAGGATTGCTGGTTTACAAATGTCTTAAATTTTTTATTGCTACAACTCATTACATAGCCGACCTAGGGATCAAACACGGAACTCAGTAGGTACGGTGGAGCACAGAGAAAGGTGTACAGGAGAGTTTTTAAGGTTGAGATTTTCTTAAAAACTACTTGACCTATTGCAAAGATTCTTTCACTGTTAGATAGATAAAAGTTAAAACTATGTAACCGTAAAAGAATTATTAAATTCGGTCCAGTAGTTTTTGAGAAAATTTCAACCTTGTTGAGGCTCCCTGTATACTTATCTCTGTCTTCGACTGTACATAACGTAAGTCCAATGTTGTAACCAGAGGCACCGAGCTCTGTGATTTACCTAGGTACAGTCGAAGACAGACGGCCTCAATAAGGTTGAGATTTTCTCAAGAACTACTGGACCGAATTTAATAATTCTTTTACAGTTACATAGTTTTAACTTTTTCTATCAAACAGTGAAAGAATCTTTGCAATAGGTAAAGTAGTTTTCGAGAAAATCTCAACCTTAAAAACTCTCCTGTACACCTTTATCTGTGTTCCACCGTACCTACTTAGTATAAAAGTATATCAAAGCGAGTAAATTATTCTTGATAACTTATTTATTGTAAACCCATCAACAAACTATTTCCGGGATGTATTGCCAGAGAGGAAGTTATATGCTCCTATACATATAAGTGTTTTAATTTAACCTTGAGGCAGCTCTACATTGCAGAAGTTGGTAGTCTATTAGATAATGATCACCAACTTACTCTGGGCTCGGTGACTCAAACATGCTACCTACTGAGTACATATAGATACAAGAAGCGACACTCTTCGGTCGCGAAGGTCAGGGGGTCGTGCAGAAACTCGCCCCCCCAGTGATGTGGGGCAGAATCTGGCATTGTCATTTGTTTTTGTGTTTTCTCAGTAAGTATTAAACTTAGATTCCCGGATCTTGAATCACAAATTAGTGCCGCCGAATATCGAAACATTAGCGTTTGAACGGGCCGCGCCAACGTCAGGTCTGTAAAATTAATTTGGTTACAACTTTTGAACTGGTTCTCTTGAAAATGGCGGGAAACGACGGTTGCGAAATTATTTGGTAATTTTCCTTTTAATGTTTTCCTTTTAAACTATTTTGTGTTTAATATCACGTTAAATTAATCAAAAAATGTTCGCGAATGACAGTACGGTGAAGTTATTGGATTTTTTATGCAAGATCTGAAGTTTCAAGCTTTTATCAAGAGTTCCCGCTACAAGCTCTGGAGTGAACGTGACTGTCGAGCTGTTTCGTCCAGAGTGATGACGCTAGGGCGTCTCCTCTGGATGAAGACATGAAGACGCGGCTACCCAGGGTGAAGACGCTACTGCGACTCCCCTAGAGGAAGATAGAAGACTATTGAATATATTGAATTTTCTGTAACATGACATTGGCAAATGACGAACTGTCGAGTCCATTAATAAAATAAATAAATAAGGTAGAAGTCACGACCGGTACTATCTACGAAATACATTATTGAAAACAAAACAACAAACAAAGATGCCACCCAGAAGTAAGCGAAATAGTATCGCCCCATCCCTTATCACAGCCATGTTCACACGAGGCTGTGTGCCCACACTCTGCCCTCGTGCACGCCTCGTGCTAAGGAAAGTTTCAAACCCAAGACTTGCGACTGTTTGATATAAGATTTGGGTTTTATGCAACAGCTAATATGGAATTATAACAATTGGAATGGGTTGGAAAATGACAATGCCAGATTCTGCCCCACCATCAAACGCAAGTTGTACAAGATAACGAATAAATGTAAACATATCTCCGTTTTTTATTAAAATTATTGGTTTAAAACAAAGTTTTGTACAAGTTGCGATTCGCAAAAAAACAGCCTAATTAAGAATTCAGAAAATAGTAAGAAATCGAAGCGATTTATTCATTGTTTTTTGTTAATCTTCTATAGGAGTTGCGAGAGTAGTAGAAAATGATACTGATTATGATTATGCAATATGAAACCTGTAATAAGCCCCCAACAAAATGATATGTACAGCTTAAATGGTCACGTAGTTTTGTAGGTAGGGCAAAGCTCCATTGAAATGTGGCAATGTCTTTTTCTGATTGTAAGTAAAGTAAGTAAGTAATCCGTTTATTTCGCAACCGCAAGACATTTACATTGTAGTACATTATAGTGGCTAACAAGATAACACACCCAAAAGAGCGGTTGTGCTGCCGTTGCGGCCAGGGCCTCAACTCAGCGTGATGTGGTCGACAGGATGCCGGCAACGCTGGTATTCTGTTGGACCCGAGTTGTGGTCCGGCGGGACCAGGAACGAACACTCACTTCAGCTAGAGTGGAAATAGTAGAAATACTGACGATTTATATTCAAATAAAATACTTACATAGATATTACGAAAAGAGATACAATACTTAGTATACTGATTGCTGTAGATTAGGTATGGGCGAGATAGTTAATTAGGTTAGGATATGATGGGACCGACATATTATACATGTGTATATTATATATTATAATAAAATATAGAATAATAATAAAAAAGACAGAAAGGTGTATAGTAGAGTTTTTAAGGATGAGATTTTCTCAAAAACCACTTGACCTATTGCAAGAATTATTTCACTGTTAGATAGATTAAAGTTATAACTATGTACTGTAAAATAATTATTAAATTCGGCCCAGTAACTCTTAAGAAAATGTCAACCTTATTGAGGCCCCCTGTATACTTATCTCTGTCTTACAAAAATCATAATTATTATCGTCAGTGGAAAGGAAAAAAACGCTAAGGCGCCATTTGGGCCAGAATTAGTTCAATATATCTTCTAATTATATGTAAGTAGGTAAATACTATTTTAATATCACTGTTTTAGTAATAATACTATTTTAAAAAGAGTAGGTATGTTCAAAAGACTGGTCCTCGCTATAGGGGATCTCAGGGCTGGCGCTTACTTCGCTCAACGGCTGAGTTTAGCCGTTCAGCGAGGTAATGCCGCCAGCATCCTGGGAACCCTGCCGCATGGGGGCGACGTAGGCGATATGCTTATTATGTAAATATTGTGTAAATAGGTACTTTTATTATTTGTATTATTTTAAGTTTTGATATTATTATGTGATTAGTTTATTTTATTTATTTAGTTGATTATTTAAAAATCCTATTTGTATTTTAACAAAATATAATAACAGACAACAATTTAATATAAGTACCTAGTACCTAAATACTATTTTAATGTCAACGTGATTCAATTTAGACAAGTTGTAGTTTGTGGCATATTTGGGAACTAAAACTAAACTTGCCGCAATAGTAGGTACATCTAATTATTAGAGAATAGTATTTACCTAGTTATTAAAAGATAAGTAAGCACTTATTCTTTATTTTTCCCCATTAAATATATTTTTTCATCTTTCTTTCTTTAAATGGGGTATAATATACAAATAGATAATAGGTATTAAAAGTACTTAGTCATTAAGATAACGTCGTTTTCATTATTTAAAAATTAAGTTTTTTTTTTGTTAACCTATAAATGGTCCCACTGCTGGGAAAAGGCCTCCCCCCTCCTCTTCCATCCATCCCTGTCCTGAGCCTCTTCCAGACACCCATCCCCGTATCTAACGACATCGTCTCTCACCTACGCCGAGTTAAAAATTAAGTTAAAAAGTTGAAAATTAAAAAGGGCGTAAGTGACAATGACGTCACATTACTGAAATAGTGTCGTTCCAAAATCGGTGAATACCCATGTTTCGGACGTTTTTGGTATTTGTAAGAGTGTGTTCATTGCCATTTTTCTTGTGGACTCGCCAATTATGATGCTGACTACCTAGAAAGCATTGAAAAGGTGTTACAAACAAAAATACAATGTTTCTATGGGCAAAAAATTCTGGAAAATCGCTTCTTTTAGGATCTGATTTGTTATTTTAGGATCTTAATAGTTTGTAGATATTGTCAATTACATAGGGTATGTGTAGGTACTCTAACTAAACTATCTACTGTGAAAAGATTTTATTCAATCGGTCAAGCGATTCTTGAGAAAATATAGGTACGATGTAAAAACCTCAGCAGCCTAACACGAAGCCTCCATACCTACTGCTAACCCAGTATCTATATGAAGTGATTCAAGATACTAATAATATCCTCCTAGTGATATAGTTAACACTAGCTGTGGGGTACATCACTTCGTTTGCGATGAACTGACATGTATTTGATAATATATGTATAGATTATCAAACAAAACATAATATCAAGAAATGAAAAAAAGCGTCTCTAAACAGTGCAGTTAATTAGTAAATAACGAAATGTGTAAGATATACCTAACCAAATTGTAAAAGATGTATAATATGTGTGTCCCTTCTAATACCTAGTACATACAGGTGTATGTACTGACCCCAACGCCCAGAGCAAGGTAATACCTAATAATAAAAAGTAGACAAACCATGTTAAGCCAAATAAAGACTCCGACCACCATGTCAGAGGAAAGCAGACATAACATACAAAAAAAACTTCGTTTGCGTAGATAAAGTTCTATGCTCACATCACATACCGCCATGGCTTATAGCCTATGAGCTGTCCGGATATTTCAGCTATCTCCTAGTGAAACTCCCATCAAAATCCCTTCAGTAGTTATGGCGTGATACTTACACAAAGTCACAGACAAACCGACAAAAATTCTAAAAATTAGTGTTTTGGCATCAGTATCGATCCTAAAACACATTACAATTATTCTTTTCAAAAAATATCCAACGTACAGACACAACTTTTTTACAGTCTTATTATATATATAGATTAAAAGCCGCTATTTGATGGCATTTATCTTCGATCAGCTGTCTACATCTTGAAATGAAATGAAATGAAAACACGTTTATTAATAAAACACACACTTCATCATCAGTCTATTTATATTGCCCCACTGCTCGGGCACAGACCTTCCCTTACATCGAGGGAGCTCGGGCCATAATCCACCACGCGGGCCCAGTGCGGGTTGGCGGATTTCACATGCCTTAGATTTTTTTTTCTTCTACGACATGCAGGTTTCATCACGATGTTTTCCTTCACCGTTTTGAGAGCACTCGGTAAATGTACGTAAGTTTTTCCGTCGAAAAAACCGAGGATAACTCATTGGTACATGGCTGCCCTGGCTGGGAATCGAACCCGGGACCTCCATATTGCAAGTCCATTGACCCAACCACTGAGCCACCGAGCTCTTCACACACACTTAACAACAATTAAAAATAAACTAAAGACATATGAAACAACATTTGGTGGTGTAGTGTTGTATAAAAAGGGCGGTCAGCTCAGCATAATGCTGTGGCCGAGGCCACAGCGCTGGTTTTCAGCTGCCCCCAGTAAGTGGTTACACGGACGCAGGCAACATTGTGTGAGCGTGGGTGTTATGTTTGTGAGCGACTGTGAGAGGGTGATCCTTGTGTGAACATCTATATCTGATTTTGGTCTATTATCTATTTATGAATATATATCACAGACATCAAATATCTACCTGTCACGAAGAATATCATTACAAATGACTTTACTCACAAAGCTTTTATTTATTTATTTTATTAATGGACTCGACAGTTCGTCATTTGCCAATGTCATGTTACAGAAAATTCAATATATAATAGTTTTCTATCTTCCTCCAGAGGGGTCGCAGTAGCGTCTTCACCCTGGGTAGTCGTGTCTTCATCTAGAGGATACGCCGTAGCGTCATCACTCTGGACGAAGCAGCTCGACAGACACGTTCACTCCCGAGCTTGTAGCGGGAACTCTTGATAAAAGCTTGAAATCCCAGATCTTGCTCAAATTATCCAACAAATTCACTATACTGTCACTCGCGAACATTTTCTGATTGATTTAACGTGATATTAATCTCAAAATAACCACTGTAGACAATAAAACAAAAAAATATCAAATTTTTTGCAACCGTCGTTTCCCGCCATTTTCAAGAGAACCGCCTATTCTGTTAGGGGCCTGATATGAGCCAAATAGCGCCGCCAATCTTGAAAAAATAATATCTTCCAATTTAATCAATTTTATTAATAAAGCTATTTACAAAATGTTTATTACGATGAATACTATTTTTTAAATGCTTATTTATAACGTGATTCAATTTCGGTAAGTTGTAGTTCGCATAATTGCGAAAAACGTTTTTGGCACATTTGTGAACTACAACTTAGCTTGTCGAAATTATGCCATGTATTGTATATTGAAAAATAGTATTCATCCTAATAAACATTTTGTAAATAGCTTTTATAATAAAATTGATTAAATTGGAAGATATTATTTTTTTAAGATTGGCGGCGCTAGTTGGCTCATGGAAGGCCCTTAACAACGGTGACACATTCCGATTCGAAAGTCGGAAGAAGCTATCAATGGATGAAAGAAAACGACATGGACTCATCACAGGAAATTTGGCATCAATACATCTCTCATGTAACATGATTATATCAGTCGAATCAGGTGAATCACGGAATATCTGATTCTGATAAGAGACATTAGAGTGTTAACTCGTCTGAGATCTGAAGTGCGAAGATATGGTGTCACTACGACGTTTGAATATGACAATATTGACTCAAAGTCCAGGATTCGAACATAAGACATGAAAATTTACTAATGATGCCTCCTAACTTAAGGCTTCGTATGCGCGAATTTACCATTTTTATAAAGGCTACGACACTAAATTAAAATGAAACGTCTTAAAAAATATATAGCAATCTTGGGGTGTCTATTTAGAGACTGATGAATACCGATACACGATTGGACAAACTTTGCTCGATAGAAAACTTTCCACGTCTTTTAAAATGAAAGTTATGTCTAAACCGAAATAGTTATTCATTCAAAATATATATAAAAATGTCATCATCATCATCAGCCTGTATCAGTCCACTGCTGGACGTAGGCCTCTCCCAAAGCGCGCCAATCAACCCTACTCTCGGCCCTCTGCATCCAGTCCCTGCCAGCCATTTTGCGAAGGTCATCCCTCCATCTGGTCGGGGGGCGTCCCACACTACGTTTACCCGTTCGTGGCCTCCATTCGAGAACTCGTCTACCCCATCGGTTATCGGTTCTACGACAGATGTGACCAGCCCACTGCCACTTCAGTTTACTGATTCTATGAGCAATGTCAACCACTTTTGTCTTCTGGCGGATATACTCGTTTCTTATTCTATCTAACAGAGAAACTCCAAGCATAGCTCTTTCCATAGCTCGCTGAGCGACCTTGAACCTGTGGGCCAGTCTCACCGTCAATGTCCACGTTTCGGCTCCGTAGGTCATCACTGGTAGGACGCACTGGTTGAAGACCTTAGTTTTTAGGCATTGTGGTATTGAAGACGAGAAGATATGACGTAGCTTCCCAAACGCTGCCCAGCCCAGCTGAATTCTCCTGTCACTCTCTTTCTCGAAGTTGTTCCTACCCAGCTGCAGAGTTTGTCCTAAGTAGACATATTTCTGAACAACTTCGAGGACCGTGGCATCGACTACTATTGGTTCCGGGACGACCAGATCATTGAACATGATCTTGGTCTTATCCAAATTCATCCCGAGTCCGACACGGCGAGAAGCAGCATTAAGGCTATCCAGCATTGTCTGCAGATCCTGCAGCGACTCAGCCATGACCACTATATCATCGGCGAACCGAAGGTGTGAAATGTACTCGCCATTTACACTGATGCCACGTCCATTCCAGTCCAGTGTTTTGAAGACATCTTCCAGCGCGTACCATATAAAAATGTAGGGTATTATAAATACGAGAGCATGTTTTAAAGAAATCTGATTTTTGTTGGCACAGGTATTTTTATTTTCCTGCCAAAAATCATCCATAATCAATAAAAATACAAATATGGAGTCACTGTGCAGTGCTCTTCACTCCGCCGCTGCGGGACATCTTCTGTCTCGCGCTTGAGTTTGACAGTTGGGCAGACCCTTCTCGTCATTTAAAAAGTAGAGAAAGGCAGCGGCCAGCGGCAGTGGTTGTGTTTTTTTTCGTGTGGTTTAGTGATTAAACCTATTTGTCAGAGTTATTCAGGCCCCGTAGGCCTCTGACGTGGCCTAACGACTGCTGCCGAGCAACAGCAACCGGGACCAACTGCTTTACTGCGCCCCGAGGCACGGAGGGGCTCAGATGAAAGTGTCACTAGCTGTCACCCATCCAGGTCCTGACCTCGCCCAACGTTGCTTAACTTGTACCATCCTTTTTAACGTGTACTCGTAGCTGGACTACGAGCCCCCTTCGCAGGTTGGCAGGGACTGGATGCAGAGGACCGAGAGTAGGGTTGAGTGGCGTGCTTTAGGAGAGGCCTGCGTCCAGCAGTGAACTGATACGGGCTGATGATGGTGATGGAGATGAATGTGCAGGTATGTAAACGAACCGAAGGAGTCTGTTGTGCCAGGATCGCAGCAATTGAAAATTCATCGCCTCTGGCTGGAAGCATGCGTGAGTATATGCAAAACTCCAAGTTCAATCGTTTTGGATGAAATATCACAAAACCATGTGATTTCAGCCGACAATTAGTAGGTAAATATTTGCTTTTTATATTTTCACTACTTATGATTATTAAGTTATGACGTATTATTTGAATTACATTACAAAAATGGATCCTGTGGATACTTAAGAGACGTGTTAGGTCTAATTTTGTTTGTAGGTACAGCATTATAACAAAGTTAGCAGATTTGCAAATAAATGACGTTTCGATACCTTGCAAGGGAATTTGTTTATATTTACACAGATTTAATATGGCTTTAGCGTCAGAAGTGTCGTCATCACCATCGGCCCGTATCAGTCCACTGCTGGACGTGGGTGGGTCTCTTTCAATGCTCAACACCAGTCGTGCGTAGGTCATCCCTCCATGGGGTTCGAGTTGGTTAGGTTAGGTTAGGTTAGTTACAAATACCTACATAGTATGTACCTACTGTAAACCGAAGCCCAAATCAAGTGTCTTATTTTGTAAACAAAAACTATCCTACCCTACTAACATTTAAAGCTATTAGGTAAAAGGTTCAATCCAGGTTTAGAAACTTATACAGGTTTTACCTAGTGCGGGGCCATTGTACAAACAATAATGTAAACTTATTGGACATAAATGATTTGATATTTGTTTACAAAATAAGACACTTGATTTGGGCTACGGTATAAATTATCTATCAGTAAAAGATTTTTTTATAATCGGTCCAATTTTTGAGAAAATATCAACCTTATTGGAGGTTATTGTCTAGGTACTTATCTCTGGTTTCGAATGTACTCTTTTCAATCCTGCTTCCCACATTTTATTTCAGACCACACTGTTCTCTGATCATAAAATTTTAGTCATTCTAGCAATTTTTTTAGCTCTCTTTCTCCCTCTCTCTGCTTGTATATTTATTGTGTGATTTTTATGATCCTAAAGTTTAAATTCAAATTCTCACAGCTCCAATCAGATCTTTACCCAAATTAAACCCACCAATATAAAGTGTCTAGTTTATAATACCAAATTAAGTATCACATTCGTTCGTTCTACCGATTTACAAATGAATGTAACCTATCAGGCGGGGGCTGAAAATCAGTACTATTTGTATTGCATTAAATGCTGCATTTAGGACTGAGCCACTCTTAGCCTTTTTGCCATAGTGTACAATAGATGCAATGTAATTATTCATGTTAATTTTATGTACGAATAATGTGGCAAATAAATGATCTTTATTTATTATTTAATTTGTAATCTAGACCGCAGCTAAAGCCTAGAGAGTAAGGTAGTGCTATCTATAAACAAACATCTGAGTAACCGACTAGCCGAGACAAACATTGTCTCACAATCGCAGTCACATGAGCGAATTTAAGGCAGTTGTCACACCACCGGCTAGTAAGCGAGTAAAGGCGCAAACATACTTTTTAAACGCCACGCCACGTGATGCATTTGAACAAATCAAGTCGTTACATTTTCTATAGCCAGGCTCACATTATGAACACCCGACGTGTCCGAAAAATGTACGGTAAATACGCGTCGTGTCGTGTGGCGTGTTAACAGTATGTTTGGGCCTTAAAGGCGCAACTGTTAAAAATTATCTTTGCCGTTCAATATCTCCTGTCCCCAATACATTTCAACTGCAAATAGAAGTTTGTTTTGTAATGTAATTAGAAATACAGTATGGCCGGGGTTCGAGCGGGCGGACTGATGGACAGACGGACAACCAGTGATTCTACAAGGTGTAACGTAAAGGGTATATGAAGCCGAAGGGAGGGTGTTCAGTATCGGTAACTGAACAGCTTTTGTTCTGCGACTTTTCGAATAAAACATAAAAATAAATTAATGTCTCATACAACTCGATCAGCTTACCGGTACGAAATGTATGAAAAGTCAAAAAATAAATTCGAGAAAATCGAAAAGTCGTAGAACAAAAGTTGTTCAGTTATCGATACTGAACACCGTCCCTTCGGCTTCATATACCCTTTACGTTACACCTTGTATAAAGGGTTCCTGTTACCTTTTGAGGTACGGAACCCCTAAAAAGCAATGGAAGAGTGGCAGTAGTTATAAGTATGAAACACTACGACAGACTAAACGCCGCGCGGTTGCCGCTCCCTTGCTTTGCCGCTGACGCTACGTTGCTGCATTCAGTCTGTCATCTTTAAGATAAGATAAGATAAATATTCTTTATTGCAAAGTAAAAGGAATTACACAAAAGAAATATGCTAATACAGTTAGTATCACAATTGGCGATCTTATCGCTTAAAGCGATCTCTTCCAGACAACCTTTGTTTACAGAATTCAGCGGATGAATAGGTAGCTTGTTGAGCAATAATTAAATATATATCGATACCTAACTGGTACCTACTTGAATACAACGAAGTAACAATTTACATGATACTTAAACAATAATGTAATTAGATACATAATAAATAGATATATAAAAATATACTTACACTAATTATATTATACTAATACATAAACATATATGTTATAATAAATAATACTTAACAACAACAATATATATATATATATTGTATAACTTTTGTATTCCATTTAAACATACATAATGTAGGACAGTAAGAAAACTATGAAAGGTTAAGAAAGTGATCCTTAACCTGTCCCTTAAAAATATCAAGGGATCTTTCATAGACTTTCATACATTACAACTAATGTTCTAGTTATTATTCATTAGATAATTATAATAATGTATACTTGTAGGAACGTCAGCAGATCAAGAGCAAAACTTGCGATACGATTTCAACTCTTATGACGCAGATAATAAGAACGGTCCAACACTTTATCTTCTTTTAGCTGTACGACAGGAGTCTGCGTAGCGATGACGTAGACACCCCGTAGTCTAGTCTACGTCATCGTAGCAATTGTACTACAAAGTACTACGTCACACATTTATAATTGTACTGAAGTTACTGTGTCTAATTATACGTTAAGTTACAGTATTCTGTTACTTAAATGTCAAGAGGCCAAGGTTAGGTAGTGATTACATAATTTTAATCGAAAAAACAATTTATGACATTAAACTTAGAGGGTTTGTACAGTCGAAGACAGAGATAAGTATACAGGGGGCCTCAATAAGGTTGAGATTTTATCAAAAACTACTGGACCGAATTTAATAATTATTTTACTTTTATCTATCAAACAGTGAAATAATTTTTGCAATAGGTCTAGTAGTTTTTGAGAAAATCTCAACCTTAAAAACTCTTATGTAGACCTTTCTCTGTGTTCCACCGTACCTACACTCATTCGTATTCAATTAGTTTTCGTTTTATCCTCTTAAGATACCGAACCCTGAAAATAAGATGAAAGAATTGTATCTGGGCTTTTGAAAATGGCGGGAAACGACGGTTGCGAAATTATTTGATAATTTTCAGTGTGGTTGTTTTGTGTTTAATATCACGTTAAATTAACCAGAAAATGTTCGCGAAAGACAGTATGGTGAATTTATTGCATAATTTGTGCAAGATCTGAAGTTTCAAGCAATTAGCAAGAGTCACGTGACTGTCGAGCTGCTTCGTCCAGGGTGACGACGCTACGGCGTCTCCTCTATATGAAGATAGAAGACTATCATTTAAGAATTCAGAAAATAGTAAGAAATCGAAGCGATTTATTAATTGTTTTTGTTATTCTTCTATAGGAGTTGCGAGAGTAGTAGAAAATGATACTGATTATGATTATGCAATATGAAACCTGATAAAATAAAATGATAGGTACCTACAGCTTAAATGGTCACGTAGTTTTGTAGGTGGGGCCAAACTCCATTGAAATGTGGCAATGTCTTTTCTATATTGTGCTTTTTGATATTTAACACAAAGTTCTTAACAATAACATTCTTTCGATTTTTTTTCAACCGATCTTCTAGGTATGCAATTCGATCTGTGCCGAGATCGCATCCACGTGAATCGATTCAAAAAATCGAAGATCGTATTCAATAAGATCGATCTTCCAAAAAACCGATTCGAATCGGGCATCCCTAAATGACCAACATCAAACATCCGAAAAATTCTTCCGGAAATACGTCTTCTGAAGAGGAAAACTCTAACTTACGCCTATCATCATCCTTTCCTTACATCGAGGGAGCTGGGGCCATGATCCACCACGCGGGCCCAGTGCGGGTTGGCGGATTTCACATGCCTTAGATTTTTTTCTTCTTCTTCTAAGGGATGTAGGTTTCATAACGATGTTTTCCTTCACCGTTTTGAGAACACTCGGTAAATGTACGTAAGTTTTTCCGCCGAAAAAACCAACGATAACTCATTGGTACCTACATGGCTGCCCTGGCTGGGAATCGAACCTGGGACCTCCGTATTGCAAGTCCATTGACCCAACCACTGAGCCACCGAGCTCTCATAGCCTATAATAATACATTAACATCTGTTTAGAGGTAGATAAGATGGTAAATATATGAATGCGTACATATTCAGTAAACATATAAGCACATCGAGTAAGGATTGAGTCATTCCGTAAAGTAACGTCGACGGGAAAGCACGCGTGATCGAAAATACGCGACTGAATGTTACGCGATTTTATTCGTAGTGAAAATTGAATTCTTAATATAGTTGTGGTGGATTGCTGCCAAAGTAATTATTTTTGGACACAGGAAGACACAAGTAAGTATTGTTTTGTTTGTTTTAAATGCACTTTATATGCAGTTGGTAGAGTAGGGTTGAATTTGTGTTTTAATTTTTGTATCTTTAGTAATTGATGAAAAATTATAATTTAATGACACAAATATACAGTTAAGTCAATATAAAAGAGCAATTATTTTATTTCTGGACACTATATTAGTATATGTATGTATACTCTACCTAATAAACTTACACAGATAAATTATCTCAAGCTATTATAATATTTTTATTTTTTTAGGTTAATATTATAATAGTTATTTCTCAAGCTTAAAACTAATACAATAATATACTTATATAAGGAACAATAAAAAATAAAAAAGAGGTATTCAATATTATAATAATAACAATAATATACACATACCTATATAAAATAGCAATAAATCTCAAAATTAATATTACTACAATTACTTAATACCATTTTATTGCCTAAATATTGGCTCGTCAAATATACGATTCTTTGTAATGATGGTAAATAAAACAAAATATAAAACTGCACGAATAAAAATATTATTTAAAATTTTATTTGCCCATTTATTAAGGTAGGTACTCTTTGGAAGATTGACATCCATTATTTTTTTAAATACTTAACTGATAACATTATGAGTAACTGCCAATTACTCCGAATTTGAACTTAAATTTAAAATACCCTGAAACTTACGAAATATGATGATAATATAAATATAATATACAACCATAGGTATAGGTGGCACTTCACTTGGTTATTCGTATTTGCGTATTTGTCATAATTGCCATGTGTGGTTGGTATGCTTGACAAAATATTCGTCTTATTTGTATGTACGTCAAGTATTTGACAAATACGACAAACATCCAATAGCGAATACGAATAGCCAAGTGAAGTGGGAGTATTATACATAATACAAATAATATTACCTAATATTATAACATTTTAGATTTTTAACTTGAGGTAAAGACTTCATCAAAATTCATCAAACCGTTTAACCTACAAGGGAACCAACATATACAAACTCCAAAAACATAACCCTCCTTCTTTCAGTAGTCGAGTAACGCGCCTTCCGTATTATTTGGACTAACCAAGCGTGAGTTAGTGCCAAAACAAGTCTAGCTAGACGAAGCTATTTATAATTTCAGAATTGATTCACTATTATTATAGTCATAGTTGTAGGCCAGGGTTATTTCATGTCATGCGACATATTATAACGTCATGACTTTCTAGAAAGGTTTTATTTATTTATTTTATTAATGGAATCGATAGTTCGTCATTTGCCAATGTCATGTTACAGAGAATTCAATATATTCAATAGTCTTCTATCTTCCTCCAGGGGAGTCGCAGTGGCGTCTTCACCCTGGATAGCCGCGTCTTCATGTCTTCGTCCAGAGGAAACCCCGTAGCGTCATCACTCTGGACGAAGCAGCTCGACAGTCACGTTCACTCCCGAGCTTGTAGCGGGAACTCTTGATAAAAGCTTGAAACTTCAGATCTTGCATAAATAATCCAATAACTTCACCGTACTGTCATTCGCGAACATTTTCTGATTAATTTAACGTGATAATAAACACAAAAAAAGTCCCTGTAGACATTAAAAGGAAAATTATCAAATAATTTCGCAACCGTCGTTTCCCGCCATTTTCAAGAGAACCTCTTCTAGAAAGCTGATGGAAAATATGGTGAGGAAACCTGCATATAGGTACACTGAAAGAAAAGATTAGCTGTGGTTGCTAAATATTCGAAACTGCAGATAAGTCCAGATAGTACGCGAATGTTAGACACGTGAACAAGGGCGTCGCCAGACGCCAGCCGATGGCCCAGGGGGGGGCAAGCTGATATAAATTACAGCTGTGTGTGAGAACAGCAGGCGACGACGCGGCCGCGTGGACGGAATAGGAGAGACAGTAGCACTCTCCTCTCCCCGCTCGCTCTCGCCTCATCGCCTTTCCAGTACCTGACTAAGGACTTTGCATTGGGCTGGATATTTTTTCTAATCTCTAGGGGGGGGGGGGGGGGGCAGCTGCCCCTACTGCCCCCCCCCCCCACCCCTGGCGACGCCCTTGCACGTGAACAAAGTGATATGTTATGTTAAATTGTTAATACTTTGACGTAACTTTATATACACTCATCGCACAACTTATAAAAACAAAGTATTATTTGAAATGACCTTACTTTTCACACAATAGTAATTACTGTTGATACGAACGCGCCATTATTGTAATGTCGTATGTTTAAATGTTTATAAACGATTTGGAGCAAATTGTTCGTAATGTCACAGTGATAAAAAATCTTAGTTCAAGACGGATTCAGAAATCGTTTATATTGAAATTCAAATTCCAAAAAAATATTTCAGACTTGAGTGTCCATATTGTGTGTTAGTATATAGGTACAGTCGAAGACAGATATAAGTATACAGGGGGCCTCAATAAGGTTGAGATTTTCTGAAAAACTACTGGACCGAATTTAATAATTCTTTTACAGTTACATAGTTCTCACTTTTATCTATCAATAATTTTTGCAATAGATCAAGTAGTTTTTGAGAAAATCTCAACCTTAAAAACTCTCCTGTACCTACACCTTTCTCTGTGTTCCACCGTACATTAAGCTTAATAACTATGTTAGTACTTAAAATAAAATAATACAAAAATCATTTAAATACTGTGGGCAAAATTCGCCACCGAATGGACCACAAACAACGCGAAAAGGCAACGTGGCCGTGGGCAAACGATGGCGAGACGAACTTGACGTTTTTATGAGAGAGTGGTCTGCGTCTGCGCAGAATAGAGATGAGTGGCAGGGTTGGGGGGAGGCCTTTGTCCAGCAGTGGGACATTCACCGTTTTGAGAGCATTCGGAAAATGTACGTAAGTTTTTCCGTCGAAAAAACCGAGGATAACTCATTGGTACATGGCTGCCCTGGCTGGGAATCGAACCTGGGACCTCCGAATCCCAAGTCCATTGACCCAACCACTGAGCCAACGAGCTCTAAAAAAATTCTAATAGAAAAGAATTATTTACATACACCGCATAAGTAATATCGCTTATGTATTACTTATGTTTGTATATAAATGAATGTTTTATACTGAGTCTATTTATCAGCTACTATTTCAAATGCTAACTCCATAGACAATGAACTATTGTTTCTTTAGATGTAAGATCGTGATATACTTAAATACTACTTACTGTTTACGTAGAAAGGAGTGTTAATAGACGATAATTAGTTAATGTTTCTAAGTGACTCTATGGTTGGTGTGAGGAAGAGCATTTATCTATTTTATTAATGGACTCGACTGCTCGTCATTTGCCAATGTCATGTTACAGAAAATTCAATACATTCAATAGTCCTCTATCTTACTCCAGGGGAGTCGCAGTAGCGTCTTCACCCTGGGCAGCCGCGTCTTCATGTCTTCATCCAGAGCGTCATCACTCTGGACGAAGCAGCTCGACAGTCACGTTCACTCCCGAGCTTGTAGCGGGAACTCTTGATAAAAGCTTGAAACTTCAGATCTTACATAAATAATCGAATAACTTAATCGTACTGTCATTCGCGAACATTTTCTGATTAATTTAACGTGATATTAAACACAAAATAGTCCCTGTAGACATTAAAAGGAAAATTATCAAATAATTTCGCAACCGTCGTTTCCCGCCATTTTCAAGAGAACCGAGGAAGAGCATGTATCAATGTGTTCCCTTAAATCATGTTGCTATCTCTTTCACACTTCGTTAAAAAAGGTTAAGATAGAAAGGGACAGAGGGCCTAAACGGTGGCTTTAAATCACGTTTATGAATAACAACCATAGAGTCTAATATAATCTATACATATAATAAGACTGTAAAAAAGTTGTGTCTGTACATTGGATATTTTTTGAAAAGAATAATTGTAATGTGTTTTAGGATCGATACTGAGTATTTGGTATTAATTTCAACTTGATACGTCCACGAGTTTCTGTGAAACAGGCCTTGACAGACAGAGAGACAAAGTGATCCAAAGGGTTCCTTTTTTTCTTTTGTGGTACGGAATTCTACGTATATGTGTATTGTATGTAAGTATATAGGTATGATTTTATTTACTGTTCATTGTTGTTCTTCTTTTATTATAATATTAAGATATGTGTTACACCAGCCCAAACAATCTCTGCATGCCCCAAGGTAAACTGGAAGAAAATGCCGCGAGGCATTAAGTTCGCCCGATACATAAAATGTAACAAAGATTAAATAAATAAATAAAATTCTAAAACCTGTATGACGGATGCTGACGTCTTCTATCGGATTATAATGTCGCATATTTTAGTTTATTATAAAAACAGTTTTATTAGAAAATCCACTCACCAAAACTATATTACGATTAATTAATGCTATTCTTAATGCACTTATTATCATCATGACTCAAGTTGTTGTTCGCTTAAATGCCAAAAACTATTATATACCTATATATACCGCAGCCCAAATCAAGCGTCTTATTTTGTAAATAAAGATGATCGTCTTATTACTTGTTCTGATGTAACACTGAAGGAACTGATTGATCGAACCTGTTCATCATTGTGAAAATAAAGCAATATGGTCTAATAATATATTATATAAAAAATATGCAATAATCACAGAACAGTTTAAAATGTTAGTAGGGTAGGGTAGTTTTTGTTTACAAAATAAGACACTTGATTTGGGCTTCGGTGTATGTATATACCTACAGGTGTTGTTTTGGATACTGATGTCAAAAAAAATATAAAAAATATACTTACCTTAATTTTTCATGTAAAAATCTACAAATAAAAAATCTAAGGCGTGTGAAATCCGCCAATCCGCACTGGGCCCGCGTGGTGGATCATGGCCCGAGCTCCCTCGACGTGAGGGAGCCCGAGCAGTGGTGCAATATACAGGGTGATTGGAAATTCGATACATTCCTTGAAAGGGGTGTACTAGAGGTGGTTTGCAACAAATTAGGTCCTATTAACGAGGGGTCGAAAATGAGTGGTTTCTGAGTTAGTTTTAATTTTATTTAATTGTTCCCAAAAAAAAAGATGTTAAAAAACTGCTTCACTCTGAGCATTGAAATAATACTTTTCTGAAAGCTGATAAAGTAGAGATTACCTTAAAAATGCATGCCTAAAATTCCCCTTAACTCAAAAATAAAAGGTCATAATTTTTTTGGTCGAGGTTAGATTTTTTTTTCTCATTTTCGACCCCTCGTTAATAGGGCCTAATTTGTTGCAAACCACCTCTAGTATCACTACTTTCAAGGAAAGTATCGAATTACCAATCACCCTGTAAATAGACTGATGATGATGATGACACTAACACAAAATATTTGGTTCTATTTTCTGTATATATACAAAATATAAATATCACTAATTTACCAAGCCACTTCTAGTACTCATAGTTCCGTTTTATTTTATCTTACCAAACTTGTATTTGTTTAAAGTCAAAGTCAAATTTCTTTATTGCAGGTAAGCACGTTGAGTACATTTTTGCACGTCAATATATTTTTTGAATTTACATTTACACCACTTTGCAAGGAAAAGGTGCCAACGCTGAGGAGAAAAAGTGGCAAAAAACTCTCAGCAACACATCTTTTAAAACAATGATAATACAATGATTACTTAATAACTATACAGTACGTAACTATTACTATTGTTAGTAAGTTTATCCCTCATGCGGACCCGGCGACACACACCATGCATGTTCATCGTTTAAATAGTCATCTATCCTGTAATACGCCTTCTTAACAAGTGTTCCTTTAATGAAATTTTTTAAATATCCTCTCTGTCAATGTCGTGACACTTTCTGGCAACTTGTTATAAAAGCGAATACAGAGCCCCATGAAGGATGTATTTACTTCTACCTACATTATATTAATTAATGTCACAATTCTATCTTAATATAAGTTCTGTACGCCTACTTTTAAGTTATGTTTTCTCATGTAAGTGAATTTATAATTCTTATGAGAAATAAATGATATAAAAATATCTTTTCTCTTTCCAGATAAACAATGAATTCCGGTTGGCTAGCATGGGAGTGCATAGTATTCGCCATATTCGTATGCGCGACGTCGCTAGCGCCCCTCTGGCAGCGACGCAGGGATGCTAAGGCCCCCGGGGGCGCTAAGCGAGCCTACATCTTCGCCGGGGGCGGCGTCTCTACACTGGCCATGATACTCTCTGTATCAAGGGGGACGCTAGGAGTCAGATCGTTTTTGGGTAAGTGTTCTGAAATAGTAAGTTAAAATTAATTTAAGAAACAAAAAAACCGGATGCCAAAAATGACAATGCCAGATTCTGCCCCACCATCAACCGCAAGTTGTACAAGATAAGGAATAAATGTAAAAATATCTCCGTTTTTTGTTAAAATTATTGGTTTATAATAAAGTTTTGTACAAGTTGCGAGTCGAAAAAAATAGCTTAATTAAGTATTCACAAAATAGTAAGAAATCGAAGCGAATTATTCATTGTTTTTGTTATTCTTCTTGCGAGAGTAGTAGAAAATGATACTGATTATGATTATGCAATATGAAATCTGTAATAAGTCCCCAACAAAATGGTACACTTGCTTGGTCAATGGTCACGTAATTTTGTAGGTGGGGCAAAGCTCCATTGAAATGTGGCAATGTCTTTTGTACCGATGTCTATTGGGTAAGTGGTCTGTGAACCCACCCCTTGTCATACCTGGTGCAAAGGTGCCCATAACGCTCGCTGTGTTGCTATGGCCAGTCTTTGCACCAGGACCTAGAGCGAGGGTCACAATCTCTCAAAAGGTGACGGCATTTTAAATTAAAATAACATAAGTATTACGTAAGTAAACTCAAACTCAAAAATTTTTATTTGCGAGAATACAGTCATAATATAAAATGGTCTTATGGTGAAGTTGGTCATAGTATTCAACCTGCATGCAGGTGTGCAAACATAATTATGTACTTAGCTGAACTGCATTATACAAAGTCAAGTGATAGTCCCTGTCTTGTGATTCATATATTCCGTAACTTTGTAAAAACAGCTTTCCAACAGCCAATTTGTTCGGCTAATCTTAAATTGAGTCATATTAAGTATTTTTATATTATAGTACCAATTGGCAGCAGTTCAGCCGATTATAATTGGAAATAACAAATGTCACTCTACGGACATATGCGTTTCCTACCAATTGTTGTAACTATTATACACCTACTGGGAGCGAGCTACCGGCACTTGCTATCCGTTCATAATAATATGATGTCCAGTACATACGAAGACAGACAAAAGTATACAGCGTCTACATAAGGTTGAAATTTTCTCAAAAACTGCTAAACCGATTTAACACGTTCATGGACACTACATGGTAGAAATTACGAAATGACAGTGAAAATTCTCATACAATTCGGAACTACTGTCATAACCGTGTCAAGACCGACAAAAATGTACCTACAACCTTTATTTTTGACAGTACACATACCTATTTTCTACACAGAATGACAGTGGGACCGCTCCACAAAGAAAACCGTATACGACGCCGCGGGAGATGCCGTTGTGTCTTTTTAAATGCATCAAAATACTACGTCATACGCCGTACTGTCATTTTCCGAATACTCAAAGTACGGCATATGCCGCCACTGTCCATGAACGTGTACAATTCTTTTACAGTACATAGTTTTAACTTTTATCTATCTAACAGTGAAAGAATTTTTGCAATCGGTCAAATAGTTTTTGAGATAATCTTAACCTTAAAAACTCTCCTGTACACCTTTCTATGTTACACCGTACATACTTAAAATATAAATAAATAACCCTAGTAATATTATAAACGCGATAAGTACAACGTTAAACAACGTTGGGCGAGGTCAGGACCTGGATGGATGACCGCTAGTGACACTTTCATCTGAGCCCCTCCGTGCCTCGGGGCGCACGTTAAGCAGTTGGTCCCGGTTGTTATCGCTTGACAGCAGTCGTTAGGCCACGTCAAAGCCTACAGGCGGCCTGAATAACTTTGACAAATAGGTTTGGTCACTAAACCACACGAGAAAAGAATAGAAATTATAAATGCTATTATCATTTCTCTTTCACTACTGACACAAACATATCAGTCTACCGCATTGGTAAGAACTATTATTATTATTCTCTCTATTTATTTTAACTATTATTTAATATATTTATACATTTTAATATCAAAAACAAATAGAAAAATATATAAATATAAAAAAATAGCTACTAAAATAAATAATTTATTATTATTATTATTACTTTATTGTACACGAAAGAAGATATATTGGAAACAATAAACTTAATGTACACGGGCCTACACGACGACGTGCCTAGAATTAGGTAGGTAATCATTTTTTCTTAGATATTATTTAGAATATGAACTAATATTACTATTAATATATGTACACAGGTGGTGCTTATCTCTAAACGAACTATTGGACGAGCCACAACTTTACCCATCAACATTTCTAACGTTAATTGTAATATCCAAAAACTAATTACAGATTTTGAGCATGAATAAAATAATTAACTTTTTTCCCATTGAACGAAGGTATTAACAGCGGAAATGCAAATACAATTAATTTCCGCTGCTATCAATTAGTAATTCATTTACACTTTGATAAGATAGCCTTTTCGTCCCAATTAGTCGATTAATTCAACTTACTTAATACTCGAAATTTAATTTACCTTTAAGCATGAAAAAGATTTTAATGAAGAGAGTCTAAAGTATATTTTGTATGGGACAGGTCTCCGCCCTTCTGTGACTATAGTCACTTTCACTCATGCTCAGCGCAGACTGACAGAGTGGAGTGGAGTAGCGGCGAAGCGTCTAATTTAGTAACAATTTGAATTCAACTTTATTTATACAGTGATGTGCTGGAACACCTCACTAGATCTCTTCTCGGGTTCCGAGTCGAGGCTCCTGGCCTCAGCCGCTCGGTATCTTGAGTCTACCGCACCATCGAGCTCGATACAGATCTAAAGCGTTTACCGTATTATTTATTTGTGTTGTCCAATAGGCATAGGGTAAGCATCATATATGTATGTAATCAGTAATTATAAATTGACATGTAACGCACGCTTGGTTTAACTGTAAGTGTTGTTATGAAATAAATAAATAAATTTACTTCAGCATACGACTGTAATCGGTATAGCGAAGTAAAATGCCACTGAGAGCGCGTGACGGCGCTCGGAGTAGCGCGGAGGATCTCAATTCGCTATGCGGCCGTGGAAGCGCGTGCGCCGCTCGCACTCCACTCCACCCCGTCGGTCTGCCCTGACCCTTAATTCATATGGAGATCTGTTTTTATTTTTGACATTTAATGAAAACAATGGGAAATTTTCAGTCAGTCAGATTTTCAAGCGTCAGGTTGGCGCGGCCCCCTTCAAAGGCTTATAACTTTTAAACTATTGCGTCACAAATTATGAGACTCCGTCACTAATTCCAGCTTAAGCGGTACATCAGTCCAGGGTAGGTCTCGAGGACCTGGGAGCTCGTCCGCGCCATTCTGACGGTAATAAACAAAAGAGTCACGACTAATAGTTTAATAGATAAAGCCTGACACATATACGAACGGCCTGCACGCGCCCTGCGGTATGGCATGAATCGCATGCCCCGTGATTTGCAGCATATAGGTCTCAGATCGCTACCTACTGGATGTTAACGACGGGATAAAAGGGGGTGGGGCAACTGGCCGCTAAAGCTTCGTATGCGCGTATTTTCATTTTTTCTACGGAGGCTACGGCATTAACTACTAAAATTAAACGTCTGAAGAAAAGTATATAGCAATCTTGGGGTGTCTATTTAGAGACTGATGAATACCGATGCACGATTGGACAAACTTAGCTCGATCGAAAAAAATCGCATACCTCTTCCATGTCTGTTAATATGATAATTATGTCTAAACCGAAATAGTTATTCATTCAAAATATATATCAAAATGTAGGGTACTATAAATACATGAGCTTGTTTTAAAAAAAAATCTTTTTTGGCGTATTTTTATTTCCCCGCCAAAATTCATTCAAAATTCATAAAAATACGAATATGCTGCGGGCATCTTCTGTCTCACTCTTGCTTTTGACGGTAGACAGTTTTGCGATAACAAATGTTAGTAAGCGAATGATTCATCTCATACAGCAGGTCGTCCCAAATCTGTTTGCTGATAACATCAAGATAAGAAAGATAACAATAGAACGGAAGTTATGTGTTTAAGATTGCTATGAATAAGAATGCGAACTCTTCCGACAAGAAACAGATATAGAGTTGTCATTTTCTTATCGAAAAAGCAATATAGAGTCGTTTATTATTCAAAATGACTCACCGTCTCTGTCTGGCTGGATAAAATAAACAAGTTATGTCGTAATTCAATGTAAGTAATTGACATAATGAATTGTTATAAAAACAATTAAAAAACTGCTTTGCATAAAATGTACCTAAATGATAAATGGAGAACATCACGACCGGGATTCGAACCAGGGACCTCTACGCCGCGCCGTGCGCATACCACCCCATCATCATCATCATCAGCCCGTATCAGTCCACTGCTGGACGTAGGCCTCTCCCAAAGCGCGCCACTCAACCCGAATCTCGGCCCTCTGCATCCAGTCCCCGCCAGCCATTTTGCGAAGGTCATCCCTCCATCTGGTCGGGGGGCGTCCCACACTACGTTTACCCGTTCGTGGCCTCCATTCGAGAACTCGAATACCACCCCAATAGACATGAAATCGGTACAAGCGATAAATTCTGTCAACAATGAGCGCATAGAGACGAAGCGGGAGACAGGGGTGCCGTATTAAAGAGATGCGTCCATGTCGATAATATCTCTAGTTTACACGTGTCGCGAAGCAAGCTTGCGCTCATGTGCAGACACGGGCGCCCTCCTGTTACAGGTCTATGGGGGTCTGTGCCTCCGTGGCATGCTCTATTCTAACAGAGCCACCGTGATATCGTACCCAGGTCGTCGAATTTTATCTCCATATTCGTCTTAGGGACGGTAGCGACATATATCCAGTAATTGTTCAATTACTCAAAGTCATGTCTAACATTGTAATGAAATGAAACGAATTATTTGCCTGAAACACGGTACTAAAGGATCTTAATGTTATTTTTGTATATTGCACTGTACATGTTTCACCAAGTAATTGGCATGCAAAATTTATCATATTGTAGTTAGAAATCATGTTTTTAATTGAAGACGCGTTCCTTTTTCATATGTTTTGATATTTTCTTGCATATGCGCTATGCGAAACGAAAATCTATATGATAAATCATCGGTCTGTCATCTTTCATATATAGAGTTATATACATTGCAACCACTGCCGCTTCCGTTGCTTTTTACCCGACTGCGCAAGAAGGAGTGTTATGTTTCTTTGGTATATATGTATGTAAGTAGGTATATATGTATGTCTAATTCTTTGGCACGCGCTACAGCCTAAACGGCTAAATGGATTTTAACATATGATGGTCGTTAGATTCGTCCTTGATTGTAGAAGTGACGTAGGCTATAATATTTTTTATCAAAGGGGTTTCAATTTTTGGCAGTAAATTTTTTTTAAATTTTTTTTTTAATTTCAACCATAAAAGTAATTTTTAAAAACGCATGCTTGAAATATAATACTATTTAAGTACAGAATAATTTTGTATAGTGTTAAATACTTACCAGCTGTGTCAGTTCACATATTTATTTGTTCAATTAAAATCAATACAGATGTAAATAATTAACGAAGTGTGGAATATCGAGGTTCTCCTTGACTTTTATTAATGACTTCTGATTAATGAGAGCTCGGTGGCTCAGTGGTGGATACGGAGGTTCCAGGCTCGATTCCCAGCCAGGGCAGCCGTGTACGGTGGAACACAGAGAAAGGTGTACAAGAGGGTTTTTAAGGTTGAGATTTTCTCAAAAACTACTTCACCTATTGCAAAAAAAATTTCACTGTTAGATAGATAAAAGTTAAAACTATGTACTGTAAAAGAATTATTAAATTCGGTCCAGTAGTTTTGAGAAAATCTCATCCTTATTGAGGCCCCCTGTATACTTATCTCTGGCGTCGACTGTACCAATGAGTTATCGACGTTTTCGAGTGCTCTCAAAACGGTGAAGGAAAACATCGTGATGAAACCTGCATGCCGTAGAAGATGAAAAAATCTAAGGCATGTGAAATCCGCGAATCCGCAATTGGCCCGCGTGGTGGATCATGGCCCGAGCTCCCTCGATGTAAGGGAAGGTCTGTGCCCGACCAGTGGGGCAATATAAATAGTCTGATGAGGAATGACTTCTGATATCTACGACTCTTGCAATCATTTATGATTTTTGCTCTATTTATCGTGATAGGAGGACGACACGAATGGAGAGTTTTAAAGAGTATGGGGATGTCAGAGATATGGTATGTAGAGATCATTCCCCAATGGAACTATTTAAGATAATATTTTTTTATCCTACTGTAATGTAAAACAACTAATATAATATATATAATATATCGATAACTGGCGTAGCAGACGTGGCCCGCAAAGCAGCCACATTAAAGTGGAACTGGGCGGGCCACGTGTGCCGCATGCAGCCGGACCGAGGGCCCGGACTGTCACAGAATGGGTGCCATTGGACGGTCGCCGGCCTCGGGGCAGACCGCGGCGTAGGTGGAGAGACGATGTCGTTAGATACAGGGATGGGTGGCTGGAAGAGGCTCAGGACAGGGATGGATGGAAGAGGGGGGGGGGGGGGGGGGGGGCTCGTGCCCAGCAGTGGGACAATTTATAGGTTTACGAAAAAAATGTAAAACAAAGATAAATAGTATTAGTTGTGCAATATCCTTTAGAAAAATTTCGGTTGGTCGGACGTGGGCCTGTGGTGACTCAGTGGGTCTAAGAGCCTAAGAGCGTGTCACGGAATGACAAGGTCGCAGGTTCCAACGGCCAGAATTTTTTCATCATTTAAAAAAGGATAAATAGGTTTACTTTTTACCCGACTGCCCCAGAAGGAGGGTAATGATTTTCGGGTGTATGTAAGTCCATTCCTTCATGCCATCCTGTAGCCTAAACGGCTTGATGGATTTTGGTGTATGAGGTATCGTTAGATTCGTCTTGATTACGGGAGTGTCATAGGGTATAAAAAATTAATCAAAATGGATTATTTTTATTGCGGTCGAGTGTTTTTGTTTTTGAAATAATGTCTCAATTACCATAGTAATTTCGTTGCAAAGAAATATTCCGTTTTCTAATTGTTTTTGTCGAATATGAAGGCTATTTCCATTCACATTATCTCCATTATTTCATACTAATTGGTAATAGACTCATGAGGTATTGATTTTAACCGATGTCTGGAGAAGAAGGGTAATGTTGTATGTTTATCGATTCCATTGTGGTAGCTTGTAGGCTTTTTTTTCAAAATCAAATAGAATTAATTGTTCAATAAATTTATAAATTCGTAAAAATCGTATCGTTCGTTTTTTTTGGTTTTTGTATTAAAATATTATATATATATGGGCGTACCCAGGTTCTGGGCCAGGGTAGGCATATCAGTAATTTTTATAAGCTAGGTGCTTATAGAAAGAACGAACGCGCCGCGTAATTTTTACTTGTAAAAATATTGTAATGCAAACAAATGGCAAAAAATTCGTTTTCTTAATTTTTATCGATAAAAGTACTAAATAAGATACTTAGTAGGGACGTCAACATTATTCCCCCCCCCCCCCTGCCCCTACCTGGGTACGCCCATACATATAGTCATATAAGTATATAGATTTAAGGTTGTACTGTCCATGTATATCCCCCGAGATTCATTAATAACTAACACAGACCTGTTGAGTGTTAATTCTAGCACAGACTACCTATAGTCAGTGTGGCGCGATGTTTTAATAGAGCACAATGTGTGCACTCAGCCTACACAAGTGGCCGTGACATTGGTAATGGCGTTGGCGTATTGGTAGCGAAGCTATGGCAAACACATTGCCAAGCATTGGAAGTACTTTATGGTGGCACTTCACTTGGCTATTCGTATTTGTCATAAATGCCATGTGTGGTTGGTATTCTTGACAAAACATTCGTCATATTTGTATGTAGGTACGTCAAGTATTTGACAAATACGACAAATATCCAATAGCGAATACGAATAGCCAAGTGACGTGCCACCATTACAGAAATAAAAAAATGCCTATATTATTACCCTTTAAATGTATTTTATGTAGAATCTAACGATATCCCATACCTACATTGCAAATCCCTATTAAATTAGGTTGCATGTTATTGCACGTCAACAATTATTTACATTAGAACATGAGGAATTTTTTTTAGACATGGTTGTCGGAATACTACTACTATTGTCCGATAGATGGAATTGCGTAACATACCCTTTAAGTATGTATAAAGCGATGAAGATTTTCGGTGGACGTGGCGTGGCCTGTGGTGGCTCAGTTGGTAAGAGCGTGTCACGGAATGACAAGGTCGCAGGTTCAAGTCCTGCCCACGGCAAGAATTTTGTCATCATGTTCTAATTTATTCACCGAGCATGGATAATGCGTAATTCAAATTCTGAATTATTTACATGTTTATTTATAGGGTTCCGTGCCTTAAAAGGAAAAAAAGGAACCCTTATGTTGTCCGTCTTTCTTCCGTCTGTCTGTCTGTCAAGACCTATATCTCAGAAACGTGTAGACGAATCAAGTTGAAATTAATACCAAATACTCAGGTCTACAACCTCATGCAGACGTGAAGAAATCAAACTTCTACGTCAACGCAATCAAAAGATATGGCGTATTATGTCGCATTAAGCGCATATTTTTATGAAAATGCCAAAAAAACCTATAGGGTAGTTCCCGTTGACCTAGTATCATAAAATTTGGTAAGAACCTACGTCTTATAGCACAAGTAAAGGAAAAAATCTGAAAACTGTAAATTTGAAATTGCAACTAAGTATTTTTTTTCTTTTTTCAAACTTATATTAAGTTAAGGGGTTGCATGGAAGCCTTGGTGCGCGAGTCCGAAAATCCCCTATTTTTTTTCTTTCTATACTACTTGCTAACAAAAACGCTGGCCACCTAGCTTCTCTATCGCAGCTTTATCTCTCACAGTGGTCACATACCTTCATCACATAAATTGGAACTCGCGCAATCTTGCCGTCAATTCTAAAATCACTGTTATTTTTCTCAAGTAGGTATAATTACGATTCGTCATATTTAAGCGACAACTTTAAGGTTTTTTTTATCATATTGACAAAGCGTTTTTAGTGAGAATTTTTTTCCATACACATACATAATTTCGCGTCTGTTACCCAGTCCCAGTAGAGACGATGGAGTTTCATCTGCTGCGATCCTGGCACACAACTCTCGCTTCCTGTACATTCATCAATCGTCAGTTTGTACTTGGCCCTTTCTCAAGACATCGCCAATTTGGTCGCCGTACGTTCTCCTCGGTAGGACCCATTCGATCTATAATTATATTTATTTCATGATAATTATCTTATTCATTCACTAATGCCCAATTCTGCTTATTTAGTAAACACTTGGTACAAAAAATAATGAATAGATTTGCTTTTTGTAACGAAGAATCATTAGATAAATTCTTGGTATACTGGACATAGGAATCTGACCGGTCCTTAAGGTTGCCGAAGGGTGGTACCTCAATATAAGTTGTTATTGCAATACACATGGAAACGTGTTCGTTATTGGCGATCAAAAGTTACTGTAAATAAAGAAGAAAGTTTGTGCAAGTACAAAAGATAGAAAATGCCTAGATCTATAGATACGAGTATATATATATATATAGATTTATTTATTTGAGATTACAATGTCGTTTTACAGTTATGTCAATACTTAAAAAACAAGTTAGTAATATTGATTGTCGTAGGTGCCTATTTAATGAAGACCTTAAAAAGCTCAGCCACCTTACGTTGAAGTCTTATAGCAGTATTACTTCCATAATACTTTGTTACTTCGTATAATGACGACCTTAAAGTAAGCTCATTAAGCTGAATTCTAAGAAAAAAATTCTTGGCTCTGAAACTTTTCAATATAAAACAATGTATTATTTTTTATTTTTTTTCATAAACATTACTCTACTTCTTTCGACAGTCGCGTAAGAAATAAAATTACAGATAAATATTTCTGATATTAAACGCTAAATTTCGGTAAGTTGTAGGTAGTCCGCATAATTTTTTTGACATATTACCTCGGCCAGCGTATATCGCTGGCTATACAACGAGGTAACGTCGCCAGCCTTTTGGGCACTCTTCCGCAGGGCAGCGATTTGGCCCCAATTTTTTTATTTATAAGTATATATTTATTATTATTATTTTATAAAGATGACTGTAAAAACTTTTATGTGGCTGATAAGGTTAGTTGTAGTTCTCAAATATGTCAAAAAAACGCTAAATAAACGTAAGAGGACGTTGCATTAAATGTAGATAATTATATAGCAACGCATTTGTAGCAGATTATATAATTGGAAGCGTTACAAAAACAACATACGTAAAATACTAAGACCTTACAAAAAGTTACCATTATCTAATTACCTATACGCTAGTACATGCCTCATTCAGTGAGTTGGTACACAATTAATGCTATAAATAAACCGATAATAGGTATTAGAGCCTTCCATGAGCCAACTAGCGCCGCCAATCTTAAAAAAATAATATATTCTAATTTAATAAATTTTATTAGAAAAGATATTTACGAAATGTTTATTAGGATGAATACTATTTTTGAATATACAATACATGGCATAATTGCGACAAGCTAAGTTGTAGTTCACAAATGTGCCCAAAACGCAATTGATTTTCGCAATTATGCGAATTACAACTTATCGAAATTGAATCACGTTATAAATAAGCATTTAAAAAATAGTATTAATCGTAATAAACATTTTGTAAATAGCCTTTTTAATAAAATTGATTATATTGGAAGATATTATTTTTTTAAGATTGGCGGCGCTAGTTGGCTCATGGAAGGCTAAGATCAAGACAATAGTACTGGTTTCCTACATATTACTTAGTTGCAAAATATTGTTATGAAATCGTGATAATATCTCTAACCAAGTAAACAACGTGTTAAAATAAACTAGTGAGTTTGATATCATTGTCTCTCTTCTTATTATACTTACCTACCTTCATAAACTATGGAGAGTTTGGTGGCGCAGCGGTTGGGAGTATGGACTTGCGATACGGAGTTCAAGGTTCGATTCCCAGCCAGGGCAGGCATGTACCAATAAGTTACTGTTATCGTCGTTTTTTTTAACGAAAACTTACTTACATTTACCGAGTGCTCTCAAAACGGTGATGGAAACCATCGTGATGAAACCTGCATGTCGGAGAAAAAATCTAAGGCATGTGAAATCCGCCAATCCGCACTGACCCCGCGTGGTGGATCATGACCCGTGCTCCCTCAATGTAAGAGAAGGTCTGTGCCCGAGCAGTGGGGACATATTAAATGGACTGATGATGATACATAACCGAATCGCTACAAATGTGTTTCTAAGTAAATCCTTCTCCTTATTCCAGGGTTCCCTTCCGAGCTGATGTACTACGGGACCGGTATGTGGGAGACGCTGTACGGTATGGCGCTGGCCTTCCCTCTGGTCTGCTGGATCTTCATTCCGGTCTACTACAGGCTACACACCAACTCTGTGTATGAATATTTGCAGGTACGTTGAGTGGTCTACTAAGTCGACTTATCGCGTCACTATATGACCACTTCTTCGTAGGACCATTTCTTCGTATGACCATTTCTGGATTCGACCACCTAAGCAGGACCCGTCTCTGTGAGACAATTTATACAGGGTGATTGGAAATTCGATACATTCCTTGAAAGGACTGGTTTGGTGAGAAATGAGCGGTTTCTGAGTTACGGTATTTTAATTTTATTTCGGAACTTTCTGACTTGTTCACAAAAAAAATTGATGTTCAAGAACTGCTCTACTCTGAGCATTGAAATAATACGTTTCTGAAAGCTGATAAAGTAGACGTTACCTTAAAAAAATACATGCCTAAAATTCCCATCACGAGGTTTGATTTTTTTTATCAATGTTACAAGCGTACAAACTCAGAAACCACTAATTTTCAACCCCTCGTTAATAGGGCCTAATTTGTTGTAAACCACCTCTAGTATCACCCCTTTCAAGGAATGTATCGAATTTCCAATTACCCTATATTATTAATAGTCTCCGACAGTTGGGCAAATACCTTTTTTTTCGAGGGAAATCATCATTATTATGACACCTCCTTGCCACGGGGAGGCGAGGATGGTTATGTCGGACTCTTACCGACTAAAAACCCCTCGGTGTTCCATCTCGCCGCCCTATGGCGGAGTCACGGGGAGACTTGCGAATTACTTCCGCGATGGCGTGTGTCCGGGGGGACCCTTCTCGGGGGTCTTTGACCCCATCCGACTGTTAGCGGTGTGCTGGAACATATGCACGCCAACTCGAGGACGTTACCGAGCGTTGGACTACCCCATGTTCATTGTCCACTCGCCCGGAAGCCCTCATTATGGAGGTTTCGGGCATACGCCAGCCTCCTCCGCCCGACTCTCCTGCGGCGGATTCTATCGGACAATGAGTCAACCTCTCTTGTTGGGCAAAGACCTCAAACAACCTCTCCAATTAATTACTTGCTAAATTCCAGATGCGTTTCGGCTCCAGCCACGTGCGTCGCATGGCCGCCGCCACCTTCCTCATCCGCCAGGTCCTCAACCTGGCTGTCACCGTGTACACGCCCACAGTGGCCCTGCATGCAGTCCTGGGGCTGCCTCACTGGGCGTCAGCTGCCGTGCTGACAGTAGTGACTATTGTATTCAATCTGCTGGGAGGATTGGCTGCTGCTATCAGGTTTGTTTTTCATTACCTTTTTTACCCGACTACCCCAGAAGGATTTCTGCCATCCTGTAGCCTAAACGGCTTGATGAATATTGGTGTATGAGGTTGCGTTAGATTCGTCTTGATTACAGGAGTGGCATAGGGTATATAAGATAAGATAAATATTCTTTATTGCCAAAAATAAAAATTACACAAAAGAAATAGGCTAATAGAGTTAGTATTACAATTGGCGCTCAAAGCGATCTCTTCCAGACAACCTTTGGGTATAGAATTCAGCGTATGAATAGGTAGCTTGTTGAGCAATATTAAATTCCTATCATTTAAGACAGATTACAAAGAGAAAGGTGTAAAGGAGAGTTTTTAAGACATTGAGATTTTTTCGATAATGATTTGACAGATTTTTGAAAATTCTTTACAATTACATAGTCTCTAAACCATGTACTAGTTAACTAGTTTTTACAATCGGCCAAGAATTACTTGAGAAAATCTCAACCTTATTGAGGCCCTCTATATACGTATTTCTATATGTATGTACCTCATTTATAACCACTTATTCTGAGTCTGGATGTAATATAATGTTTATGTGTGCCTATGTCTCTAGAGTTTTTGCACAGGAGAATACAAGTTTGGGTCAGGAGGCCCTTTATAGGGCCCTTATAGGGAAAGGTTGGCAAGGAAGAAATCCGCGCCATGGGGTGGTACGAGGCGGTGCCAAGCGTACCGGAGTGTACGAGGTGCCGCCGCCTAAGTAAGGGCCCGGGCCCACGGACGCAGTGCGCGAACCGCACGGCGCCCGAGCGGCTCGAGGCTCAGACGGGGAGGAGGAAGGTGATGGATGAATGGATGATGCATTGTGGGCTATTACAGCCCGCAATGGGGAGTGCTCGGGGCGCCAGTCGGGTCGCGGATGTATCGCGTGGCTGCAATGGCACGAGGTGGAACACACCAGGAAGTTTAGTTGGTATTCCGTCCCTTCAGGGCGGCGAGCCCGACATAATTAACACGCCAGGGGGACAAAAAAGGTGTGTGACGTCTTATTATTTTTATTTAATTCCAGAGCCGACGTGATCCAAACTCTGACTATGGTGCTGGTTAGTGGAGCCTTCATAATTCAGGCGACGGTGAAGGCCGGAGGACCACAGCAGGTCCTCCAAGATAACATTGAAGGGGGAAGACTGCAGTTCTTCAAGTGAGTTTGACCAAAATACATTGCCACATTTCAATGGAGCTTTGCCTTTGCTTTGCTCTGTCGTAGAACCGATAACCGATGGGGTAGACGAGTTCTCGAATGGAGGCCACGAACGGGTAAACGTAGTGTGGGACGCCCCCCGACCAGATGGAGGGATGACCTTCGCAAGATGGCTGGCGGGGACTGGATGCAGAGGGCCGAGAGTAGGGTTGATTGGCGCGCTTTATGAGAGGCCTACGTCCAGCAGCGGACTGATACGGGCTGATGATGATGATGGCACGGCTGCCCTGACTGGAAATCGAACTTGTGACCTCCGTATCGCAAGTCCATTGACCCAACCACTGCGCCACCGAGCTCATGGAATTTGAATCGGATAGATAATGTCTGCATGTCTTTTGATGTTTGTCATTCAAGGTCAAAGACTGATGTACGGTGGAACACAGAGAAAGGTGTACAGGAGAGTTTTTAAGGTTGTGATTATCTCAAAAACTACTTGACCTATTGCAAAAATTCTTACCCTGTAAAGTAAAACTGTATAGATAAAAGTTAAAACTATGTAACTGTAAAATAATTAGTTAAATCGGGCCAATAGTTTTTGAGAAAATCTCAACCTTATTGAGGTATCCTGTATACTTATCTCTGTCTTCGACTGTACCATAAAGTGCACCAAGTTCCTTCCGTATTCCTTAAATGGATCCGACTCCTAAAATATATATAATTACATCCGGCGGCATCTTATCCAAGGGTTACTGGTTCACCTCGATTGCCAAATAAGTCATATTAATATACTACTTCCTTGTAAATTCCTTATCCCATATTCTTGAATTGTGTCTACATTTTTACTTGGAATATAAGTGTACGCAGCAAACTATATGGGATAGTTATTAAGGTTGAGATTTCCTCAAAATGTACATGACTGATTTCTGAAAATTCTTAAGAATTTCATAGCGTATACTCATTGATCTCCTACGAGTATAAACAACTAGATACTTACACAAAGGTCTTACTAAAAAAAAATTAAAAAACGTCCAAATAATTTTCCATTGTTAACGTCCGAATAATGTCCAATAAAGCTTTGTCCATTCATCTGTTTAGACATTTTTTTTTAAAATATTGCTAAACAGCCAATAGGGTAGATGATCAGGGATCTTTTTAAGCGTTCAAACATTGATCTCCTATAAACAGCTACACAAAGGTCTTACTAAAACAATTTAAAAAAACATTCCAGGGTCCATTGTTAACGTCCAAATAATGTCCAATAAAGCAAATGAGGTTCCATTCATCCGTTTGGACCTTCTTTGCGCTCGGACATTTTTAGAAGGCAGACTGTGTATCTAGTTGTTTATAGGAGATCAATGCGTATACTCTAAACTATCTACTAGGAAAAGAGTTCTTACAATCAGTCAAGTGGTTCTTGAGAAAATGACAAACTTATTGAGATATATTTTTTGTCTAGATTTTCGATTGTTTTATATCAGATTCAAATACTCCTATGTAATAACCATTTGTTACATAGGTATTATGACTTATCTTGATTGGGTGATACGTAGTCATGATAGCAATGAATTGAATGAAAATGTTTACGTGCAAAAGTTTATTCATTGTGCAATGTACATGTACTTACAAATACACGACATTGATCTGAAATAATATTAACATGTTATATATTGTTGAAGTCGGCAATTAGTGAGTGATATCCGATAGTGGTGTCGAGACCCTCGGCCCGTGGGGTCCCGGCATTACCGTCATTATGACGCGGACGAGCTCCCAGGTCCTCGAGGCCTATCCTGGACTGATGTGCCGCTTAAGCTGGAATTAGTGACGGAGTCTCATAATTTGTGACGCAATAGTTTAAAAGTTATAAGCCTTTAAAGGGGGCCGCGCCAACCTGACGCTTGAAAATCTGACTGATAAAATCAAATTAATGAAGCCTTATATCTTTTTACCACCTCTAGTATCACCGCTTTCAAGGAATATATCGAATTTCCAATCAACCGCGCAAACATCGCCTGAAGCGAGTTTGCTTTTCTGCTAACCAAAACTAAACCAAGTATACTCTTTCCAGATTCCACTGGGACCCAACAATCCGCGTGGACACCTTATCAGCACTATTTGGCCAGCTCTTCATGTCAGTCTCCATATACGGCTGTCAGCAAACCTTCGTCCAACGCTACTGTTCCATGTCCAGCGAAGCCAAAGTGCGAAAGACTCTCCTGGCCAACGTCCCAGCTGTAGCCATCCTCTTCAGTCTCTCCTGGATAGTTGGAATGGCGCTATATGCTCTGTATCAGTACTGTGACCCTCTGCTTGCTGGGAAGATTGCTGCTCCTGATGAAGTCCTGGCTTTTTACGTGCAAGATCAGTTTGGATTTCTGCCAGGAATGCTTGGACTGTTTCTGGGAAGTCTCTTCAATGGCGCTCTGAGGTGAGTCTTTTGTAAATTATTTTTCTGGTAACTAGAAATGTTGAGATATGCAGATACAATAGTCTTCTACCTGCTGTGATCCTAGCACATAACACTTCTTCTGCCTCGCCTTTTCCCATTTATTTGGGGTCGGCCCTTCTGGTCATTTTTCTCCAGGACGGTCTGTCCTGGGTCATTTGTGTCGTGATGTTGTGGTCCTTCAAGTTTTTGCTTATCATTGACATCCATGTGAGACAGGGTCTGCCGCGACCTCTGGGCTGCGTGCTTATGTCAAGCACTTTTCTCGTCATGTGTTCAGGTGGTCGTCGCATGACATGTCCGTACCATCTGAGTCGGCTCTTCAACAACTTTTCTGGGACCTAGCACATAACACACAATCATAATATTATCCTACTTGAAGTGTTTTAAAAGTCCATTGTCTTCGCTAACCCCAACGAACTATACCGCAGCCCAAATCAAGTGTCTTATTTTGCTGATTTTAGCAATGTCAACTATAGCGCAGCTCAAATCAAGTGTCTGATTTTGTAAACAAATATGATCGTCAATTACCTGTTGTGATGTAACAGTGAAGGAACTGATTGATCGAACCTGTTCATCATTGTGAAAATAAAGTGATCCGATCTAATAATGTCAAAATAACTATGCAATAATCACAGAACAGCTTAAAATATTAGTAGGGTAGGGTAGTTTTTGTTTACAAAATAAGACACTTGATTTGGGCTTCGGTATACGAGAAGCATTTCCATTTAATTGATTCAATGACTTTTTCCCTGGAGTCAGAACGGACCATTGATGAAAAAGACATTGCCACATTTCAATGGAGCCCCACCGACAAAACTACGTGACCATTTAAGCTGTACCTATCATTTTGTTGGGGACTTATTACAGGTTTCATATTGCATAATCATAATCAGTATCATTTTCTACTACTCTCGCAACTCATATAGAAGAATAACAAAAACAATGAATAAATCGCTTCGATTTCTTACTATTTTCTGAATTCTTAATTAAGCTGTTTTTTTCGAATCGCAACTTGTACAAAACTTTAATTTAAACCTATAATTTTAATAAAAAACGGAGATATTTTTACATTTATTCGTTATCTTGTACAACTTGCGGTTGATGGTGGGGCAGAATCTGGCATGGTCATTTACAATCGTATATCTGTTCCTTTCAGCTTTATGGTGTCAAACGTGAACTCTTTGGCCACTGTCACTTGGGAAGACTTCGTGTCAGCAATACCAGTGTTCAAGGGCATCGCTGATAAGAAACAACTGAACTTCATCAAGGTCATTGCAGTAATTTACGGTTAGTATTCTTGCTTTTTACTTTATTCGCCAGAAAACACAAGTAATCCAGTGTCTTATTTTGTAAACTACCCTAGTAACATTTTAAGCTGTTCTGTGATTATTGCATAGTTAACACATTATTAAATCCAATCACTTTATTTTCACAACGATGAACAGATTCAATCAACCAGTTCCTCCAGTGTTACATCTCAACATGTAATTGGACGATCATATTTGTTTACAAAATAAGAAACTTGATTTGGGCTGCGTTATAGTTGATAGTGCTAAAATCAGCAAACTGAAGTGGCAGTGGGCTGGTCACATCTCACGTAGAAGTGATAACAGGGGTTGACAAGTTCTCGAATGACTTCCATGTGTAAACGAGGCGTATGATACCCCCCACCAGATGTAGGGATGACTTATGAAGGTGGCTGGAAGAGACTGGATGCAAAGAGTTGAGAATCGGGTTGAGTGGCGTGCTTTGGTAGAGCCGTATATCCAGCAGTGATACTAGCTGATGATGATACTGATCCTTACGTTTAGAATGACTTTCAGTTACCGTGTGGTTTATAGGTTTAAGTCAATGGTTTACGCGATACGGAGGTTCCATCAGGTTCGATTCTCAGCCAGGGCAGCCATGTACCTCCTCGAGCACGAGTTATCCTCGGGGTTTTCGACGGAAAATCTTACGTACATTTACCGAGTGCTCTCAAAACGGTGAAGCAAAACATAGTGATGAAACCTGCATGCCGTAGTTCTTTGTGGTTCCTTGACACTGGCCATTTCTGTGTCTGATCCTTCTCAACAGCAAATTAACGTGATCACACTGAAAATGGTCTCTCATTGAGAGTTCACATTTATACCAAAATCATCTTGAGTGGTGAACACTCTTCTGTGGTATAGTGACCAAACTTATTATCGGAGTTATTCAGGACTTCCGTAGACGTACACATACTGTACTTATATCAATCTTATTTATTTCAGCTCTCCTAATAATGACCCTATCTCTCTTCGTTGGATCCGTTGGCGGTGTCGTCGAGGGATCTCTCTTAGTCACCTCAGCCACCTCTGGAGCGCTGCTAGGAGTGTTCCTATTGGCTGCTCTCTTCCCCATCGCTAACGGCAAGGGAGCCCTATTGGGCATGGTGTCAGCTCACATCATTACCACTTGGATGGCAGTTGGAAGGATTCTGTATGTGAATGCTAGCCAATCTATGCTGCCCTTGTCTGTTGAGGTAAGATTTAACGCTTTTCAAATCGAGTTCTCGAGTGGTGGCCACGAACGGGAAACGTAGTGTGGGACGCCCCCCGACCAGATCTTGCGAAGCCATCTTGCGAAGGTCCGCCGATGACCTTCGCAAGATGGCTGGCAGGAACTGGATGCAAAGGGCCGAGAGTAGGGTTGAGTGGCGCGCTTTGGGAGAGGCCTACGTCCAGCAGTGGACTGATACGGGCTGATGATGATGATGAAGTTTCACATGGCTAACACTACATATTATTCACCATACTATTGTTAAGTTACGATTTACTGATCATTTCTTTTATTTGCAGGGCTGTCAGAACAACACACACTTTGTGTACAACCCTAAACCCTTGCCTATCGGAGGAAACCACACGCAGCTCATACCTATGCTCAGAGACCTGAACAACACGAGTCCTGCAACGCAAGATGGAGAATCTACTATGTAAGTATTGGATTTATCTTTCTCTGTTTAATTAGATAATGGGTCTGCGTAAGGTGACCGGTTCGCTCGCTACCGACTACGTAAACTACAGCTGCGGCGTAAGGGTTTTGTGACGATCCCACCCCGCCCTCACCAACCCCCTCTCCTACGCACTACCCCAAAAACTCTACGCAACCCTGAAGGGGTGAAAACCTACAAAAAGAGAAAAGCTAATACGTGAAAGCTAAATGAATCTAACAAATACTATTAAAGCTTTAAAGATACTCACCAAAGCTCTTACTAAACTTCTTGCAAATAAAGCTAATACTAAAGAAATAATAATAATGAACGTAAATCATCTACTACAATTAATTAATAAGGCCAAATCGTGATCGTCTACCCTACGTTGTTATTTCCTACTGTAGTAACACTCAGAATCTTCAAGGGTTTTGAGATCGCATTTACAGGATTGAGAAAAGAAACATTAGTCAGGTTTAAAACATAAAAACATTTATTGACAGAACCTATCATACAGCATCTTCTTATTACTAGCACGATTAATAAAACTTAGGCTACGTTATCTTAAATCTAATTCAAACAAGTTTCAAATACGTCCCTATCTATAGTACAAAATGATATTCGTTAAAATGGAAAATAAGGTATTACGGATGAACAGACTTGGATACAATTAATTACCTTTTCACATTATTCATTGCCCATCCCAGGGCCTGAACACAATACTAAACCTCGGCAATATATTTACAGAACTACCATGACTACGAGTCAACCCTATGAAACTTTCAAAGATCTTATACAATTTATATTGAAAATGAAAATAAACAATTAGAATGGCTAATTGAGAGAGGATCTTACAACTAATATTAAAACCGTAAACGGAGGTTGCCTGCAACCAGAAAAATAGGTTAATATCGACTTAAAGATGAGTTTCACACAAAAGAAGAAGAATTACATGAGAAATACAAATATAGGTAGGTACTGGTGGAGAACAAGTCTGAAATTCTGGATAGAAGTGAAGAAAATTACTCAGACATCGGAATCTCTGTAAAAAAATACTGTTAGATGTGAGGACATATCCTGTAAGAGGTTATCCTCTTAAAAAATATGATCTCACGGCCCCTGGCTCCACACCACCGCCATCGAGGCGATAGACACCAGCCAGGATGCGTGTCTCCTCAGAGTGGATGATGGAGAGGAATCTGATATTAAAAGCTGCTATTTCGCAAGACTAATAATCTTTCAGTCCCTCCTATTGAAGTTCTTAATATTACTAGATTCATTCTAGTGCTTCTGGAGTGCCCAGTTACTGATAGAATTGGTTTAATCCAATTAGGTAGTAATTCAGACCTTCTGGTCAAATATTTGCACATTGTGCGTACAAAGGTAGGTTCGATACCTTGTACAACTGGAAAGGTAGGTTCGATACCTTTCCACAAAATAAAAGGCAGGATCAATACCTTTTATATTTCCTGTGGGGATAATATAAGAATAGAATGAATTGTAGTAACGGTAAGAATAAGACAGACTGAAGAGATTGTTCACAAATAAAACAAGTTACATTTAATAAGTATAGAAATCAGAAGGGAGTTGGTTAGGATTTAGAGAGATAGGAGAAAGATACCTTGGAGGATTGTAGATCGGAATAGATAAAAGTAAAGCCTAGCATTTAATACTACTGAATTAGCCTTGATTCGTCTGTGTTTGGTCATAGTTGAAGGTTGAATAAGCCGTGCTTTACATCATCGGCCAAGACGATACTCCACACAGCTAATTCGGCGTACAGAGTGGGGAAAATTTGATAGCTGCGGGTATAGTGTTACTGCTTGCCCCAATACTCTCACGAACCAGCCTCCAATAAGACCACTGGATATTGAAACAGTTTCTCGGGCCCTTCCAATCACAGACTGATCATAAAGTAAATAGCTTGCTCACAAAAGCACCAGAGAGTTGATGTATTGTAGATCTATAGACAAACCAGTGCTAACATATGGCGCCGCAAGGACGTTAAAGGTAAATTGAATTGAATGCTAATTCAATTCAACTATGATGCCAGACCTCAGTTCCATCTATGTTAAGGCTAGGTTCGCTTTGCTCACCACCACCATTGAAGACACAGTAATACACAGATGTAAAATAAATCACAAGGAAATCCACGCGGATCAAATGCTAATATAGGAAAAGAGACATTAATTAAACACACACAAAAACACAACAAAGAAATATCACAGGTAAATACAGTTTATAGGTAGGTCAGGGGAAAATAAAACAACCACACTTGTTCGTAATTCAATATTATTGACAGGGACACACATGCAAACAATATCTCTCTCTGCCCTCGCCTCCCGTAGGACTGCACCTAGGTATGAGCTAATTAAGGGATGGATGAGCCTTAATTGACTATAGTTACTGACTCTTAAAACGTCTCACTCCTTCCATTAACCGCAATAGTTATATCTTGGTTGTCTATAGAATTTATTTAAGAATTTCACTATCAACTACTTACTTATTTACACACTATAAAGATTCTAAACCAAGAAAACGATGAAGGAAAACATCGATATGAACCCTACATGCCGTAGAAATTAAATCTATAGCATGTGCAAACCGCCAATCCGCACTAGGACCGCGTGGTGGATCATGGTCCGGGCAATAGGGGCATAAATATATAGTCTAAAACCACATTGACGTATTAAAATATCCATCGGATCACAACCTATGGCTTCAATCACTAATAACACTATAATTCTCTAGGTTCAATGCAAAATTTAACACGTGGCCCACAGAACAATCATATAAAATAAAACTACCGTCGAGAGAGTAACTGTAATAAAATATGTGATTAGCAACAATTAACGTATACTCACTTACACTCGATAACAAGACGAAATATAATAACTACATATAGGTACAAATAAATACCTCACTAAATTAACTAGGTTCACTGCAGATATTAACACGTGGCCCACAGAACAATCATATAAAACTACCGTCGCGCGAGAATAAAAATTATACTATGTTCAGTGCAGATCTCAACACGTGGCCGCACAGAACAATCATATAAAACTACCGTCGAAAGAGAATAAAATTATACTAGGTTCAGTGCAAATCTCAACACGTGTCGCGCACAGAACAATCATATAAAACTACCGTCGAGAGAGAGTAGCTGTAATAAAATATGTGATTAGCAACAATTAACGTATACTCACGAACTCTCGATAATGATTAGATATAATAAATACGTATATGCACACATAAGTACCTTTCTTCACTTGAAATCGCTGGGATTCCAAGCAGTTGGATCATGGAATGTGAGGAAAGGTTACCCCCGGCACTCTCATCCAGACTCAGACGAGATTGTTATAATACTAACACAGGATAAAGGTGTCTTGTCCTGTACCGGGCTGGTTGATTTAGGAGGAATTTGGTTAGGAAACAGGTATAGGTGATGGAAATAGGAAGAATTTGTCCTAAGGGTCCCTACGTGGGAAATATCATAGATAAATAAGATATCCAATAAAATAAACTTCAATATAAAGAAGTTTAAAACTAAAAGAGCCTACTATCACTCACTGCGTAATAAATTCCCGCCAACTAAGCTAGGCTAAGCTATGGTTGCTTCCTTGTCCATGCGTAGTGCTCCATTGGCCCTCTTCCCAGTCCGGCAGCGTCTCCTCTTGAAGGTCCGGCAGCCAGTCCGGCAGCGTCTCCTCGTCTTGATGTGTCCCTCTTGAAGCCTCGCAGACCAGTCCAGCAGCGTCTCCTCTTGAAGCCCCGTAAAAAGTCCAGCAGCGTCTCCTCTTGAAGCCCGTAGATGATTAATCCAGCAGCGTCTCCTCTTGAAGCCCCGTAAAAAGTCCAGCAGCGTCTCCTCTTGAAGCCCGTAGATAATTAATCCGTAATTCCCCGTAGAAAGTCCTTGACCGCGTGTCGAAAAAGTCTATTTAAGCTCGCGTTGCCTAACCCCTTCCCTCGAAAATCTCACGCGATGCTCTGAAGTTAGAACGCTTCCTATTGGCTGTCACTATAACGAAATTCATACTACACAAACCATACCAAGCACTATTAATAGGAAGATTGTTATTCGGTCATAATAATAACTAATAAATTAAACCCTCATTAAATATTTCTTTGAGTTAATACTGTAGTATAAATCAACCCTAATTTCCCTATGCGAGACTTTCCTCCACATCCAGGGCGGAAACAGTAAGTCCGTAGAACGTTTCCCATTGGCTGTCATTCTGTGGGAGTTCGTGCCATTCAAATCATACCAAGTACCAAGTACTATTAAAAGAAAACATTGTGATTTCTTGTTAATAATAACTAATAAATTAAACCTTAATTTAACATGCTCAGACCTAATATTCTAGAATAAATGAACCCTAGTTTTCCTTATGTGTTACTTCTTTCTATGTCAAAGGCGGACATCGTCAGCCCGTTCATACAAACCTAACTACCCACTAACAAAATGCAAAGTAAAAATAAATTCAATTACTTTTACCCGACTGGGCAATGAGGAGGGTCATATGTGTTAACAATATGAATATTAATTTAGTATGAATCATTTTAAAAGCTCTGATTGTAGCAAAAGTACCTACCTACCTATGTGTCAACATATTCAAGAGTATTTTCAATTGATTTCCGGAATGACCGGTACACCACCCCCTGGAGAATTAAACGAAGAGATTATTTATAATGTCTGAGGCTTGATTATCCAACCATTCAAGGAAAATACTCATACCTTATACAACTTCTTCCGCCTTGCCACTTCATGTACATTGATAAATGTAACTCAACCCTCATCGTAACGATCAGTCTCACAGCTCCCGCAAAGAATATCAAAACATACCATCTCTCCGCGCCCTGGAACGAGATTGAAACCAATGTTAAAACGAATAATGACAATTCACATCCTAAATTCCTAATTCACCCTGCGGCCAACCGACCCTGTACACAGAATATGCACACCTACCTCGTCTACCATTCCCTGAAGTTCCAGAATGGAACATATTCCCGAATATACAAAGTATACGACACTATCTTGCTAATAATCACAACCTAATAACTTGAAATAATTGAAACCTACCTACAACATGCGAACGTACCAAACTTGCAAAAAAAAAATATATGCGTCAATCCACACGAATATATTGATGCTGCTAAGCTAATACATACGACATACATCACAACACAATTTACTGTAAATACTGTTATTTGTAACAAAACAAACAATTCATAAGAAAACCAGATTTCTTACCGAAAATCTTCCTCAAATCTGACAATGATTTGATTCCAGTGTTGTCACCTCGTCAAAATCAAATTAGTAAACATAATAAGACAACGATTTAAAATTATTATCGTGAGTTGCATTAATTTTAATTAGCTACACGATAATAAGGACTCCATCCTAGCCTTAATTATCGAAGCAGACTGGTTGGAATTTAAAATTGAATTCGAAAAGCCTAAAATATAGGTAGGTATACATAGGCCTAACCTAATCTACAGAATACCTACGAAACCCACTTATAAAAGTATCTACTGAATTAGTAACTTTTACGCCTAAATGGCAACACCTATTAGAATAAAAAAATAATAATACAGAAAACACAATATTGATAATCGAATGAGCCGAACCACATCACCACGCTTGTTGAGTCTGCTAATTGGTAGCGAACCTAAACTATTTACCAAGGCCGATAGATGTCGCTGTTAATAAAAAATGACACGACAACGCTAGCTCCACCTGTGTTTATATCCACACAACTAACGATAACGGCGACGCTAGCTCCACCTGTGGTGATACACGCACAACTACCTACCTAACACAAGTGCAATTACACATCTATCTATAACAAAGAAAAATATGAGGTCTGTCGAAAATCCTACCTACTGCGCGAGCGCATAACGTTTAGCTAGGTTAATTTTATCGACATCATCACAAGTACTCCACTGCTGGACATATACAAGTACCTCCCCTAGACACGCTACACAACAAGACTTCGAAGTGACAGTGGCCCTTCGGAGATCTTCCGTCTATCTGGATGGGCCGCCCAACACTACATAAATTCGAATAATTTAGCAATAGGATAAGTACATTAAAAAAAAATATGCTAACAACTAAGGTCTCGGAGGCCCGGGTTCGACATCTAGGTCAGTCCGTATCTACCCTACTAGACTGCAAACAAAAATAACTTATCTTAACGTAGCACAGAGTACAGACGAACCTTAAAACCGAAGCATCATGCGTATACATATTTCAACTGAAACAACAACAACAAAATAAAAGGGAACAATCAAATCCTAACGGTCACCCATTCAAATACAGACTTGTCCAACCTTGCTTAACTTGAACGATCGATGTCAACGCGTGCTCGCAAATCGCACCTCGACTAGGAATCTCCAATCATTAACCAAACCTACCAACAATCAGAGTCAAAACAATTTTAACTTACATCTGAAAATGGAAGGTAAATGGATAAAACGATAGCTTAACCGCGGCGCACGCGCTAAAACATCTACCTACCCACAATATGTAACCTCAACCTTGTTTCCCGTAGCTGTACCTAGACAGCGACGATGGACGTATCTACCTAGTGCCCCTAAAACGATGCTAGACATAAACGTGACTTAAAGTTGCCCAACGGCTCAAAACACGGTCGCTACGGTTTTTAACGATGTGTGAAATTGACGATCATGGTTTAAGGGAAGTGAGGTTAACCTACGATCATGGCTAAAAGAACAGCGCAAGCTGGCGCCTATTTCTGCAGACAGAGATAATTAACGTATCTACCTACATAGTATTCTTAAACCAATGCTAGGCATAAACATGGCTTAACGTTAACCCACGGGTTAATCCATAATCCTAGTGGATTTTATAGTCTACCTACCTAGTGTTCTTCCTAAACCAATGCTAGACATAAACGCGACTTAACGTTAACCCACTGGTTAAACCAGAACAGAAATGAGGTTAACTCAGATTTATGGCTACCAATACAGCCTGATGTGCCCTGTTTGCAGATACAACATGAAACAGACACGAGACAGAGGAACCTACCTAGTATTACCAAAACAATGCCAGACATAACCGTGACTTAAGGTTAGGCCACGGTCAGGCCTGGTGCACTCCGCGCTTTAGGTATAAATCTACAGGTACATCGGGCGGGCGGCCTTGGGCCGCGCCGGCGCGGCTATTCAGTGGGCTGCTGCGCGCCAGATTGATTGCACGTAGCCCGCTATTTTGCGCCCGCGCTGCGACGTATTTAGCCGTCTTTCATTGTATCGGAAGAAAAAAATCGTGACATGAATTTGGTCTAAATTATTAAAATATTCTTTCATACAATTTAGTACCTACCATAATAATTTATTTTATTTAGGGTGGATTCGACCAAACTTCAATTTATACTGGAGTAACTATCCCAGGGTTATTTTTATTCCCCGATTTTATTCTCCATTAACTTACGAGTAGTTTTACCATGCAATCTAGAGAATAGTTGCAGATAATTGAATGAATAATGAACGAATAATTAGATTAGATTTATATAATAAATCGCAAGGCTAGTTCTTGCATCTTAAATATGTAAATATGGGTTTCGGCTCCCGGACTAGATTGTACCTAGCTAAAACCTAAAAGAGTTATGTTTAGTATTGTAGACACCCATTAAAGTGTAAGAAGATAGCATGCCTATGGTCTTTTGTGATCTAATACGGTAGGTATATTTGAAATATCAGTTTGTTTACAAAAGTAGAATAATAGAGTGGTATAATAATATATGTTCATTAAATATTCAGATTATTTATCTTTCACAAGCCGGCAGCCCTAATCGTGTCAGAAGAGTACATGAAACCCGATAGAAAGAGACGCACGTTGTAGGTGAATATAATTGTAGGCACTTCGCGCTGCGCGAGCTGAATTGTACTTTATTGCGTCGCTGCGAGACTCGCGATTTATTTTAACGGTTTTTAGGAGAGACTCTTCTGTACTTGTACTATTATATATTCTGTGCCACGGTTTAAAATACGATTCCTACGTTTTTTAATCGATGTGTGAACGTGACGAAATATGGATAAGGGAAGCTACGTTACCCAATGTTTATGGCTAACGGCATAATGTGACTCCTATTTCCGCAGACAGATATGAACGTATCTACCTACATAGTATTCTTAAACCAATGCTAGGCATAAACATGGACCACCTAATATCCCTAAACCAATGCTAGACATATTAGGGGCCCTCCCTTCCTAACTTAACAGTTTTTATCGATGATGAACATTTGTTAAGGGAAATGAAGTTAACCCAAGCTTATGACTAACAACCTACCGCCTATCTCGGCAGACGGAGTTGGTGAACATCTCTACCTACCTAGTAAGCTATTGTTAAAACAATAGCTAGACATAACTCTGCTTTTATGGAAATGTGAAAGTGTCAAAACGGAGTTTAACAGAACTGAGGTTAACCCAGATTTATGACTAACAGTCAACAACACATTTTGACTTCAGTTTCCGCATACACAGAGAAAACATGAAACAGACACGAGACAGACGAACCTACCTAGTATCCCTAAAATAAAAATACCTACGTTAGTTATAAACGCGACTTAAAATAAGCACGATTGAAATCTAAGCACGATTCAAATCTAACCTATGGGTTTTTATCAAAATGTGAAACCGTCTAAGCGTAGATTCAGAGAAATGAAGCTAACCTAAGTTTATGGTTAACTCTTCCAAATACCCCCTGGCCGGCCTCACCCCCGGCCTATGCAGCCTTTCTTACCCTGAGAAAACCTAACAATTACTCAACTTTGAAACTATCTACATACATTCAAAATTCACGCCCGCCTCGTATGGAGGTAGACAGCGACGATGGATTTCCATCTGCCGCCATCCTGATTTTTCCATTTTCCGAGACCTTACTAGAAGTGACAAACGGACCGAAATACATTACCCACATCCATAACTTATTAAGGAAGGGGTATCACCCCCCCGGATAGGCAGCTCTGTACCTATGTATCCTACTGCAATCTCTTGATCAAACCTAATGTAATAATACATCACACATCAAAATACACTAGCAATTTAACCTACAAGAATCGCAAAGAGACATTCTGAGAACCCTTCTACTGTCGGTAGTCTGTTAATAATTGACAAATTAACATAGTTATACAAGTTACAAGAGGACAGACATACAGAAATTCGAAAACATTACCCTACTCCTTTCTGCAGTCGGGTAATGACCTACACATTATCCTAGTCAATCAAACCTTTAACTACAAGAAGTTACGAGCGACATACATACATTCGAAAACATAACCCTACTCCTATCTGCAATCGGTTTAAGTTCCGATGGAATAGACATTAAGTATGTAAGTAAGTAAGTAATCAGAATATAACTTTCAACCGCATCTAAACCTAACTTATTAAAGGTGGGGGGTTTCACCCCCCCGGCTAGTCAGTCCCGTATCTATGTATCCTATAGCAATCTCTTGATCAGGATGGATGTACTCATACATCAAAATACATTATCGGTTTAAACTACAAGAAATCACAAAAAGACATACATACATATACCTTGAGAACCCTTCTACTATCGGTAGTCTGTTAATAAAATACAAATTAACATAGTTAAACATGTTAAAAATGGACCGACATACATAAATTCGAAAACATTACCCTACTCCTATCTGCAGTCGGTTATAGCTATGATGGGACCGACACTTGAGTTGCGAGCGACATAACATTCGAAAACCATTATGCCATTCTATCTGCACTCTGTTAATAACCATTCTCCTGGAATAATAACTAGAGAACACTGCCTATCTCCTACAATCCCGACACCCCCCATCTCCCCTTTTACCTGACACTCCTTAGCCATCACTTCCTATAATTAACGACAAGAGTTACCTAAATACATCTTACACAATGTACGCGAACCCACTTTCTACCACAGAACTCGATAAGTATACAACCTCAAGTACTTACATAAACTCTAGTACCTATGCAACCTAAGCTATACATACGAACCCATACACAAAGTACATAAACCCATGCCTGTCTACCATACAGAGCCGACGGAATTCAGTCTTCTGCGATCATGACACCATACCTCCTCCACATTCATCGTAACTCTTATGCATCTACGTACATTCACGCAGTAGAATAGCTTAGCAATTTTGCTACGAGATTATACCCTACGCTGAATTACGACTTACCTTCCTAAATCCTATTTTACTTACAACTCTTATCTTACTTACCTTATAAATTAGGAAATACGACTAACCTTAACCCATTAACGCACCCCCCGATTCCTGAAACTTCCTAAAATCTTAACTAAAATTAAATTTATGTAAATACCTATTTCACGCACGAATTTAACCTAGTAAACCTGTAATGAATCAATTCATCAAACCTGCAAGCGATCTCATAAACCCCTCATTTGTTTACACGGAACCATATTGTGGACCGAAGTCCACATTAAAGATATACATAAATACATAATAATATACATAAATACACAACATAACATACGTTATATATAGATATATACATATCCTGGTCACGGCACCATATTGTGACGATCCCACCCCGCCCTCACCAACCCCCTCTCCTACGCACTACCCCAAAAACTCTACGCAACCCTGAAGGGGTGAAAACCTACAAAAAGAGAAAAGCTAATACGTGAAAGCTAAATGAATCTAACAAATACTATTAAAGCTTTAAAGATACTCACCAAAGCTCTTACTAAACTTCTTGCAAATAAAGCTAATACTAAAGAAATAATAATAATGAACGTAAATCATCTACTACAATTAATTAATAAGGCCAAATCGTGATCGTCTACCCTACGTTGTTATTTCCTACTGTAGTAACACTCAGAATCTTCAAGGGTTTTGAGATCGCATTTACAGGATTGAGAAAAGAAACATTAGTCAGGTTTAAAACATAAAAACATTTATTGACAGAACCTATCATACAGCATCTTCTTATTACTAGCACGATTAATAAAACTTAGGCTAAGTTATCTTAAATCTAATTCAAACAAGTTTCAAATACGTCCCTATCTATAGTACAAAATGATATTCGTTAAAATGGAAAATAAGGTATTACGGATGAACAGACTTGGATACAATTAATTACCTTTTCACATTATTCATTGCCCATCCCAGGGCCTGAACACAATACTAAACCTCGGCAATATATTTACAGAACTACCATGACTACGAGTCAACCCTATGAAACTTTCAAAGATCTTATACAATTTATATTGAAAATGAAAATAAACAATTAGAATGGCTAATTGAGAGAGGATCTTACAACTAATATTAAAACCGTAAACGGAGGTTGCCTGCAACCAGAAAAATAGGTTAATATCGACTTAAAGATGAGTTTCACACAAAAGAAGAAGAATTACATGAGAAATACAAATATAGGTAGGTACTGGTGGAGAACAAGTCTGAAATTCTGGATAGAAGTGAAGAAAATTACTCAGACATCGGAATCTCTGTAAAAAAATACTGTTAGATGTGAGGACATATCCTGTAAGAGGTTATCCTCTTAAAAAATATGATCTCACGGCCCCTGGCTCCACACCACCGCCATCGAGGCGATAGACACCAGCCAGGATGCGTGTCTCCTCAGAGTGGATGATGGAGAGGAATCTGATATTAAAAGCTGCTATTTCGCAAGACTAATAATCTTTCAGTCCCTCCTATTGAAGTTCTTAATATTACTAGATTCATTCTAGTGCTTCTGGAGTGCCCAGTTACTGATAGAATTGGTTTAATCCAATTAGGTAGTAATTCAGACCTTCTGGTCAAATATTTGCACATTGTGCGTACAAAGGTAGGTTCGATACCTTGTACAACTGGAAAGGTAGGTTCGATACCTTTCCACAAAATAAAAGGCAGGATCAATACCTTTTATATTTCCTGTGGGGATAATATAAGAATAGAATGAATTGTAGTAACGGTAAGAATAAGACAGACTGAAGAGATTGTTCACAAATAAAACAAGTTACATTTAATAAGTATAGAAATCAGAAGGGAGTTGGTTAGGATTTAGAGAGATAGGAGAAAGATACCTTGGAGGATTGTAGATCGGAATAGATAAAAGTAAAGCCTAGCATTTAATACTACTGAATTAGCCTTGATTCGTCTGTGTTTGGTCATAGTTGAAGGTTGAATAAGCCGTGCTTTACATCATCGGCCAAGACGATACTCCACACAGCTAATTCGGCGTACAGAGTGGGGAAAATTTGATAGCTGCGGGTATAGTGTTACTGCTTGCCCCAATACTCTCACGAACCAGCCTCCAATAAGACCACTGGATATTGAAACAGTTTCTCGGGCCCTTCCAATCACAGACTGATCATAAAGTAAATAGCTTGCTCACAAAAGCACCAGAGAGTTGATGTATTGTAGATCTATAGACAAACCAGTGCTAACATATGGCGCCGCAAGGACGTTAAAGGTAAATTGAATTGAATGCTAATTCAATTCAACTATGATGCCAGACCTCAGTTCCATCTATGTTAAGGCTAGGTTCGCTTTGCTCACCACCACCATTGAAGACACAGTAATACACAGATGTAAAATAAATCACAAGGAAATCCACGCGGATCAAATGCTAATATAGGAAAAGAGACATTAATTAAACACACACAAAAACACAACAAAGAAATATCACAGGTAAATACAGTTTATAGGTAGGTCAGGGGAAAATAAAACAACCACACTTGTTCGTAATTCAATATTATTGACAGGGACACACATGCAAACAATATCTCTCTCTGCCCTCGCCTCCCGTAGGACTGCACCTAGGTATGAGCTAATTAAGGGATGGATGAGCCTTAATTGACTATAGTTACTGACTCTTAAAACGTCTCACTCCTTCCATTAACCGCAATAGTTATATCTTGGTTGTCTATAGAATTTATTTAAGAATTTCACTATCAACTACTTACTTATTTACACACTATAAAGATTCTAAACCAAGAAAACGATGAAGGAAAACATCGATATGAACCCTACATGCCGTAGAAATTAAATCTATAGCATGTGCAAACCGCCAATCCGCACTAGGACCGCGTGGTGGATCATGGTCCGGGCAATAGGGGCATAAATATATAGTCTAAAACCACATTGACGTATTAAAATATCCATCGGATCACAACCTATGGCTTCAATCACTAATAACACTATAATTCTCTAGGTTCAATGCAAAATTTAACACGTGGCCCACAGAACAATCATATAAAATAAAACTACCGTCGAGAGAGTAACTGTAATAAAATATGTGATTAGCAACAATTAACGTATACTCACTTACACTCGATAACAAGACGAAATATAATAACTACATATAGGTACAAATAAATACCTCACTAAATTAACTAGGTTCACTGCAGATATTAACACGTGGCCCACAGAACAATCATATAAAACTACCGTCGCGCGAGAATAAAAATTATACTATGTTCAGTGCAGATCTCAACACGTGGCCGCACAGAACAATCATATAAAACTACCGTCGAAAGAGAATAAAATTATACTAGGTTCAGTGCAAATCTCAACACGTGTCGCGCACAGAACAATCATATAAAACTACCGTCGAGAGAGAGTAGCTGTAATAAAATATGTGATTAGCAACAATTAACGTATACTCACGAACTCTCGATAATGATTAGATATAATAAATACGTATATGCACACATAAGTACCTTTCTTCACTTGAAATCGCTGGGATTCCAAGCAGTTGGATCATGGAATGTGAGGAAAGGTTACCCCCGGCACTCTCATCCAGACTCAGACGAGATTGTTATAATACTAACACAGGATAAAGGTGTCTTGTCCTGTACCGGGCTGGTTGATTTAGGAGGAATTTGGTTAGGAAACAGGTATAGGTGATGGAAATAGGAAGAATTTGTCCTAAGGGTCCCTACGTGGGAAATATCATAGATAAATAAGATATCCAATAAAATAAACTTCAATATAAAGAAGTTTAAAACTAAAAGAGCCTACTATCACTCACTGCGTAATAAATTCCCGCCAACTAAGCTAGGCTAAGCTATGGTTGCTTCCTTGTCCATGCGTAGTGCTCCATTGGCCCTCTTCCCAGTCCGGCAGCGTCTCCTCTTGAAGGTCCGGCAGCCAGTCCGGCAGCGTCTCCTCGTCTTGATGTGTCCCTGTTGAAGCCTCGCAGACCAGTCCAGCAGCGTCTCCTCTTGAAGCCCCGTAAAAAGTCCAGCAGCGTCTCCTCTTGAAGCCCGTAGATGATTAATCCAGCAGCGTCTCCTCTTGAAGCCCCGTAAAAAGTCCAGCAGCGTCTCCTCTTGAAGCCCGTAGATAATTAATCCGTAATTCCCCGTAGAAAGTCCTTGACCGCGTGTCGAAAAAGTCTATTTAAGCTCGCGTTGCCTAACCCCTTCCCTCGAAAATCTCACGCGATGCTCTGAAGTTAGAACGCTTCCTATTGGCTGTCACTATAACGAAATTCATACTACACAAACCATACCAAGCACTATTAATAGGAAGATTGTTATTCGGTCATAATAATAACTAATAAATTAAACCCTCATTAAATATTTCTTTGAGTTAATACTGTAGTATAAATCAACCCTAATTTCCCTATGCGAGACTTTCCTCCACATCCAGGGCGGAAACAGTAAGTCCGTAGAACGTTTCCCATTGGCTGTCATTCTGTGGGAGTTCGTGCCATTCAAATCATACCAAGTACCAAGTACTATTAAAAGAAAACATTGTGATTTCTTGTTAATAATAACTAATAAATTAAACCTTAATTTAACATGCTCAGACCTAATATTCTAGAATAAATGAACCCTAGTTTTCCTTATGTGTTACTTCTTTCTATGTCAAAGGCGGACATCGTCAGCCCGTTCATACAAACCTAACTACCCACTAACAAAATGCAAAGTAAAAATAAATTCAATTACTTTTACCCGACTGGGCAATGAGGAGGGTCATATGTGTTAACAATATGAATATTAATTTAGTATGAATCATTTTAAAAGCTCTGATTGTAGCAAAAGTACCTACCTACCTATGTGTCAACATATTCAAGAGTATTTTCAATTGATTTCCGGAATGACCGGTACAGTTTGGTTGGATTTGTGTTGCGCTTCTAGCGCAACTAAAGTCCCACCAATCCCGTAGTTCTCAGCGATACTTTACTTAATGCAAGGGACTGAAGATTGGGGTTGAGAAACGCGCCTTGAGAGAAACCTATGCCCAGCAGTGGAAGTAAGATGTTGACGATGATAACGTCAGATGATTAGCAATTGTATCTAAGGTTGAATTGCGTCAATTGCGAATTGAAGTTATTCCTTCTTAAACCACAAAATTTTTATGGATTTACAGTGCGCGAGGCGTAAGCTCAGGTTTACATTTGTGTGAGTGATCGCCAAGCTGCTAGCGGTACAAGAGGTGAAGTGCGGTGCGTGCGCGGCAGGGTGGCGTCCCGATGTGTATAAATTTGTATGCGTAGGACGCGTCGCGCCTCAGGCCGAATATCACTCTACACTATATGTGTGCACTCACACAAATGCAAACCTGAGCTTACGCCTCACGCACTGTACACTGGTCGATATTGAAGTAATCATGACTGGCGGTAAATTTCCATCTCTAGTACAGTCGAAGACAGAGATAAGTATACAGGGGGCCTCAACAAGGTTGAGATTTTCTCAAAAACTACTGGACCGAATTTAATAATTCCTTTACAGTTACATAGTTTTATTTTTATCTATCTAACAGTGAAAGAATTTTTACAATAGGTCAAGTAGTTTTTGAGAAAATCTCACCCTTAAAAACTCTCCTGTACACCTTTCTCTGTGTTCCACCGTACCAGTACAGAGGGCCTAGCCAAGGGGCATTTAATTTCAAAGGATGGCGGGACTTTCGTATATCGTAAACAAAATTCAGACATTGATCATTGATGAATGTGGAGTAAGCGAGAGTGGCGTATCAGGGTTGCAGCAAATGTCTCTTCCTACCGATACCGGAAACAGGCATGAGTTTATGGACATGTAGCATTTATAAACACGCGGATACCTTTAAGACATTTTTTTGTTAACCTATAAATCGTCCCACCACTGGGCAAAGGTCTCCCCCTACTCTTCCATCCCTTCCTGTCCTGAGCCTCTTCCAGCCACCCATCCCTGTATCTAACGACATCGTCTCTCCTACGCCGCGGTCTGCCCCGACGCCGGCGAGCGTCCAATGGCACCCATTCTGTGACAGTCCGGGCCCATCAGTTATGTAACGAATGTGGTAAAATAACGAATTTGTCTTTCTTTTACAGCTCAAGCGCTCTGATGCAAATGTACTCAATATCTTACATGTGGTATGCTGTCATCGGCACGTTTGCCTGTGTCTTCATTGGAATCATCGTCGGCTGGTTAACGGGCAACGAAAGTGACGCGTTTGACGAAAGATTACTCCATCCAGTAGCAGCAAGAATCGCCCGTCGATTTCCCGGCAAAAGGAGGATATATGCCGTTGACAAAATGAAAATCGTACCAACAGTAGATTCTAAAGGATCGTCAATCAAAACTATTGACACTGTAGTAGAGGATATCAAAGAAGTATTGCAGAAGAGCGAGAAACTAAATGGTGTATGTGATGATTCTACGGATTTTTCAACGACGAATAGTAGATTGTTTGAGAATTATGGATCGAATCCGTCATCCCCTTTGCCAGAACGAACGAAGATGTGATTTTTTAGGTTAATTAGAATTAGTGTAGTCATTAATTTAGGGCCGTTTTATCAATCGACAGATTTTGACAGACAATTTTGAGTGTGAGATAATTTTATAGACGAAAGGCCAGTTATAAGCCTTCCACACCATTGATCTCCTATAAACAACTAGATACACAAAGGTCTTACTAAAACAATTTAAAAAACGTCAAAATAAGGGTAATAATGTATATATAGTTGTTTATAGGAGATCAATGTTCCACACACAGGCGCGACCTAGCCGGGATCTGCGATCAGTTGAAACGCATGCCCCGCCTCATTTTCTGGGAATTTTAACGTCAGGTAGGTAGCGATTTGAGGCCTGCGATCTACGTCCAGTAACGACGGCAGAAAATGAGGCGGGGAATGCGTTTCAACTGATCGCAGGCTGTGTGTGTTAAGCTTTATTCCATAGATAATGGTAACTTAGAGAAAAATACGAAATCACGTTACCGAATATTTGCTTAAAATAGGACTAGTAGGCCCGTATTAATAAATCACTCTCAGCTCAAAAGTCAATCTTGAGAACGACCTCAAGATAGCATTCCTATTAATTAATGTAACTTAGATGCGCGTTTAGGAATAGAGTATCACGTGAGTAACGCCATACTCAAGAGAACTGTCAAACTTACACTTGAGATCGTATTTGCTGATTGCAGGCGAACCGTGACTTGAGAAAGACATCACATGATACGCCCTCAAGATTGGTTTATTAATAACATACTTACTTGAGATGGTGATCACGTCTTGAGAGTGTATGAGCTGAATTCGCTCTTGAGCGGGTTTGAGCTCAGACTATTAATACGGGCCTTAATCTGTCGATTGAGAAAAATTGGCTTTTAAATGTATTTATTGATTTAAACAGAACATATCCTTCAAGCCTCGTATTCACTAGACATTAATTGACGCGTAATATGTGACGTAAGAGAGCTCGGTGGCTCAGTGGTTGGGTCAATGGACTTGCGATACGGAGGTCCTAGGTTCGATTCCCAGCCAGGGCACCCATGTTATCCTAGGTTTTTCCGACGGAAAAACTTACGTATATTTACCGAGTGCTCTCAAAACGGTAAAGGAAAACATCGTGATGAAACCTGCATGTCGTAGAAGAAGAAAAAAAATCCCTCGATGTAAGGGAAGGTCTGTGCCCGAGCAGTGGGGCAATATAAATAGACTGATGATGATGTGACGTTTGACAACATCGGCTCGTCAATATCAGCTCGTAGTCCAGTTGCGAGTACACGTTGAAAACGATCGTACAAGTTAAGCAACGTTGGGCGAGGTCAGTACCTTGATGGGTGACCGCTAGTGACACTTTCATCTGAGCCCCTTCGTGCCTCGGGGCGCACGTTAAGCAGTTGGTCCCGGTTGTTGTCGCTTGACAGCAGTCGTTAGGCCACGTCAAAAGCCGCCTGAATAACTTTGACAAATAGGTTTGGTCACTAAACCACACGAGAAAAGAAAGAAAGAAGAAATAACAATATCTGCAACGTTTCACAACAACGCGCGACGTTGCCAGCTGTCGCGCAACATGACCAATGGTACGGTGGAACACAGAGAAAGGTGTACAGGAGAGTTTTTAATGTTGAGATTTTCTCAAAAACTACTTGACCTATTGCAAAAATTCTTTCACTGTTTGATAGATAAAAGTTAAAACTATGTAGCTATAAAAGAATTATTAAATTCGGTCCCGTAGTTTTTGAGAAAATCTCATCCCTATTGAGGCCTCCTGTATACTTATCTCTGTCTTCGACTGTACCAATACCAACGGTACCTCAAGTTCCTCGTCGCCATTCAACATGATGAGCAACATGTTGTGCAACTTGTCGCACATCAAATGGTGCAACTTGTCGCACATCAAATGGTGCCTAGTGGATATGTCGCAGTCAACTGGTTGAAATAGACGTGTGATTGAACAGCTAGCACGTTAATTGAAGGACGGCATCCAATCAAACAGCTAGTTGGGTGGTTGGATCATTGTGGCGCATAAAACGTTCAACACCTCAGCTGACTGAAAAGCCGCTGTAGTGTTGACTTAGTATGATTCTCCGCCACGGCGGCGCTAGTTTCATTTTGTTTACAAGATGGCGTCGACAGCTGATATTATATGAACATTGCGAGTTGTTTTGTAGTGAAAAATGATTGACACTTAGATGTTTGGTTGGATGCCGTCGTTCAATCAACGTGCTAGCTGTTCAATCACAGGTCTATTCCAACCAGTTGACTGCGACATATACATACGGCTTCAGTGCAATTTTGAAATATTGCCGTAGAAGCTAACGCCATCTCTCAGATTTTACTGTAACTAGAACGTTAAATTAGCTGACGATTAATTTTAATGATATTATATAATTTTAAGAGGAGAATATGAATTCTAAATGATGTGATATTAAGACTAGTGACCTTTACGGTACTGTTCTTAGGAGTGTTTTTGTAAAATTAACTTAGGTATGTAAGTACACTGACAACGATTTCGCTTGTAACTATAATATGTAATCTGATTGATTAAATTTTATTAATCATTCTGATTCTTAATGGTTCTAGAACTATACATTCTAGGTACGGAAAACAGCAGATCAATTGTAACACTTGCAGTACGACTTCAAGTCTTACGACGTAGACAATAAGTAGGTACGGTCCAAAGTGTTACACTTGATCTGCTTTGATGTGTACCTGGTCTATATTATTTTTAGACAGATTTTTTTATATCGAATATCAATTAATTATTAAAACAATACTAACATCTACTTATCATTGTGGATTAAGATTGTTTGAGAATCAATGGTAGGTACTAGATTGCCTTAAGAGCCATATTCTAGCCAATTGACGACCTTAATAAAAAATATCATATCTTCTAAAATAATAGGTTTTATAATTAAAGAGTACAAATCTCTATTATGATGAATACTATTTTTAAATAGTAATATTTCATCACGACTGGAATTCGAAGCAGGGACCTCGCCATTCCGTGGCACGCTCTATTCCAACAGAGCCACTGTGATATCGTACCCAGGTCGTGAATTTTGTCTCCATATTCGTCTTATATTAGGGACGGTAGGTGACATCTATCCAGTAATTGTGCAATTACTCAAGTTCATGTCTAACATTGTAATACTATATGTACAAATATATATATAAATTAGAGATAAAAAACTTGTCCTAGGTCCCCCACTATCGGCAGCGTGCCCAAAAGGCTGGCCGCGTTGCCCCGCTGTATGGCGAGGCTAACGCGCTGGGCGAAGTACGTGCCAGCCTTTTGCTCACGCGATGCCTCGACCAGGCGCCGCGACAACTCTTTGGCGATGCGGTGTGCTCCCGGCCCCCATGGTCCCAGCGTCTCCACCCCAAACGGCTCAAATATGTAGTTATCCCCGAGGACTGCATATTTGCGCCGTTTGAGGTTTTCCGCTGTGCTGGCCGCAGCGCCGACCTTACTGGACGTAGCTGGAAGATGCGACGGCGCAAGGGTGTCGACGCAGGTGGCGTCCCACACCAAAGGCCGTCCCATCTTCCAAGGCATGAGGGTCATACCGTCGGGCCTCTTGCCATCGTCGCGCGCTAGACCGTTCGGTTCCAGAACGGCCGGCGCTCCGACGGTGGCAAGGGCCCGACGGATGATGTCGTTTAGGTCGGCGTGTCGAGGAATGCGGCCAGCACTCCTGTTGCAGGAGAGACCATGGCGGCCGAGCTGGTCTACAGCTCCACCGCAGCGGCAGGAGTGGGGGACATTGGATGTTGCACCCAGACGTAAACATTGTAATTAGAAATCATGTTTTTAATTGATGACGCGTTCCTTTTTCATATGTTTTGATATTTTCTTGCATATGCGCTATGCGAAACGAAAATTTAAATGATAAATTGAGTATTTTTTTTGAATTTTTTTATTATTATTTAGATTTTTGTTTCGCATAGTGCAGATAGAAGATATGTTTTCCTAAGGTCGGGCACGCCACTTGGCTTGGAAAAGACCCTTAATAAAAGCTGCTAGGTGATGTATTGTATTTCAGTATTAATATGAATATCTATTATAGATTATGTGTAAACTTGTGTGAATGATATGAAATAGACTGATAATTGATATTTTTTGTATAAATAAATGAAAATAATTGAACAATTATTCGATAATTTTATTGTATTCTTCTCTTATCAAACCTCATCATGTACGATAAAAGTTTACGGGGCCATTACATTACAATGAGATTTTCTTAAAAATTACTTCACTAGATTTGTGTACAATATAACAATGCGTTCAGGGTGCTGATGGGGCTATCGCGATGCTGCAGCGCATCAGGGATGTTTGCGGAAGCCGGCGTAGACGGATTCCATGCCATCATACGCAAAAGAGTCGCGTCCCTGATGCGACGGGTTCGCGTCAGCCCTAACAGCATCCTGAAGGGCATTGCGGATACCATGGACAGTCCGATTCTGAGCCACTGGGTGCACTTACATGTCCCGGGGTCTCGGAGTCGGGCCTAAGTCGCATGTTATGGCGCGTAATACACCTCATGTAAACACTAAGATAGTTTTAAGTACTTACTAACACTTATATGGTCTTTGTGACTGCAATAAATCATTTGAATTGAATTAGCTAGATTCAATGGTTTTGTTAAATTCTCATTTAGTGTCTAAATTGTTTTCTTCTTCTTCTCAACGTTCTTCTTCTCATCGAAGGTTGGACAACATCATGGCAATTTTCACCCTCTGTCCGGCTGCCCGGAACAAGGAGCCGGTGCTGCAGCCGAACCAATCACGTAAATTCTTCAGCCAAGAGTGTCTTCTCCTGCCAACGCTCCTCTTTCCACAAATCTTGCCCTGGATGATTAATTGCAGCAGGTTATATCGGGGGTTCCGCATAATATGACCGAAATATTGGAGCTTCCGTCGCTTGACCTCAATTTGTTTTCTACTTAGATTTATTATTACTACACAACATTGTAAGTATGTTGAATACGATCATGTCTAACCTAGATTACTGTTCATCTGTCCACGTCCGCCGAAAAGGGTTCGTTAAGCGACTTCCTCAAGACATCACAACCCGATTTCTTATGCTAATCCCCGGGTGAGGACACTCGGTGCGGGACAATTTGCGTTTCAATGAGCCACGGGAAGGGGGGGGGGGGGGGGGATGTTCCGGGGCGGTAATCGTTACAGGTAAATCGAGGTCTTATAATATGCAAATTGTAGATGATTTTGATGTAGGTAAGAACGGTCTAATGCAGAGAAAGGTGTGCAAAGTGTTTAACTCGAACTAGGTACTTTTTTGTTGTTGCCCAGGAGAAATACATTATGTGTACCACCCGTCCGGGGAACGGGTGATTATGCTGGACTCGCACCAAGTAAAACTCCTGGGGTGTTCCGCCTCCGCCACCATGGACAGGACCACGGTTACATCTTTCGAAAACTACCGTGGCTCGAACTAGGTACGGTGGAACACAGAGAAAGGTGTACAGGAGAGTTTTTAAGGTTGAGATTTTCTCAAAAACTACTTGACCTATTGCAAAAATTATTTCAATGTTTGATAGATAAAAGTTAAAACTATGTACTGTAAAAAAATTATTAAATTCGGTCCAGTAGTTTTTGATAGAATCTCAACCTTATTGAGGCCTCCTGTATACTTATCTCTGTCTTCGACTGTACCATCAGCAACAGCTCCGCCTGCTCACTTTTCAAATGTTATTCTTTGCACCCGCGCGCGGGCCTCGTCCGGCCCCCTGGTGAGACTACATGACCTATTGAGCAATCAGGGGACAGTGACCCTTTTTTATGTGTCTAAGATAATTGTTTTGTTTGTGTAAACTCTTATTGAAAACATGTAGGAGTCCAATGATAAAAAACGTGTGCAAAAAAAATATTTTGTTGTCAACTGTCGTAAATCACATAGCCGATTTGCCATTGTGGGCTAGTACAGCCCACAATGGGGACTGCTCGGGCGTCAGTCGGGTCGCGGATGTATCACAGTTTCCCGTGGCTCGGCAAGAATGGCACGAGGTGGAACACCCCAGGACGTTTAGTCGGTATGCTGCCCCTTCAGGGCGGTGAGCCCGACATAACCAACACGCTCCCCCGGGCGTGGTGGCACATGATCTTGCATGTTTTACCTGGTTAAAAAAAGGTACTACTGAGAGCAAATCATTCTGACGCAGGAAAAAACCCACTATAATTTCACTATGTGAATGTATTTAAATTACCTACTTATAAGCTTACTTATATGAAAGAAAATTCAAATGCTAAACAAAGTTTGTAACAAAACTTTTCAGACAGGTGTTTCGTGTTGCAAATTAATTTAATTTACACGAGAAACTAAAACATTAGTTTCAAAGCTGTGGTTGTTTTGCTACTGTTTTGTTAATAAACTTAGTAGGGATTTGACCACCCTGTTGGTTTTACATGTATTTAAACGCGGTCTGACGTAAATTCTAAAGTGGCGTAAACTAAATAATTATTGTTTTGATATTTTCTTGCATATGCGCTATGCGAAACGAAAATCTAAATGATAATTATTTTTGGAGTAATTACACAATTACTGGATAGATGTCGCTACCGTCCCTAAGACGAGAATATGGAGACAAAATTCACGACCTGGGTACGATATCACGGTGGCTCTGTTGGAGCGTGCCACGGAATGGCGAGGTCCCTGGTTCGCATACCGGTCGTGATGAGTAAAAATTATCTCCATTTTATCAAAGTCAAAGTCAAAAATCTTTATTGCAAGTAAGCACGTTGAGTACATTTTTGCACGTCAATATATTTTTTGAATTTACATTTACACCACTTTGCAAGGAAAAGGTGCCAACGCTGAGGAGAAAAAGTGGCAAAAAACTCTCAGCAACACATCTTTTAAAACAATGATAATACAACGATTACTTAATAACTATACAGTACGTAACTATTACTATTGTTAGTATCATTTAAACAACTATTAATTATAAAAATTAAAGCGAGTTGTTCCAGTGATTTCTCTTTATGTTGAATTACCGTTGCGGTGACTCCTGATGCAGGAGTCCAATGTCAATTCTAACTACAGTCAGGTACAGCAAGTTAAACTGTGATACTAATGTCTACAGTGGTTGTTTTATGTTTAATATCACGTTAAATTAATCAGAAAATGTTCGCGAATGACTGTACGGTGAAGCTATTGGATAATTCATGCAAGATCTGAAGTTTGACGCTATATAATAGTCAAGAGTCCCACTACGAGCTCGGGAGTGAACGTGACTGTCGAGATGCTTCGTCCAGAGTGACGACGCTACGGCGACTCCTCTGTATGAAGACATGAAGACGCGGCTACCCAGGGTGAAGACGCTACGGCGACTCCTCTGGATGAAGACAAGAAGACGCGGATACCCAGGGTGAAGACGCTACGGCGACTCCTCCGGATGAAGACAAGAAGACGCAGATACCCAGGGTGACGACGCTACGGCGAATCCTCTGGAGGAAGACAATAAGACGCGGCTACCCAGGGTGAAGACGCTACGGCGACTCCTCCGGATGAAGACAAGAAGACGCAGATACCCAGGGTGATGACGCTACGGCGACTCCTCTGAATGAAGACAAGAAAACGATATGATGTTTTGAATGTTCTGTAACATGACATTGGCAAATGACGAACTGTCGGGTCCATTAATAAAATAAGTAAGTAAATATACACTTGTATACATAGTATTTGTTACCAATATGCGAGGTATATGTTATGATTCTAACTCAATCCATTCAATTATCAATTTACTTTAGAAACATCCAGTTTTTTGGCAATTTCGCAAATTGACTGCAATTTCTGCGACCAACGAACGGACAGACAAAGCGGAAGTGATAGTCTCCTGAAGAGTGATTGAAAGAATGATGGTCTTTTCGCACCATTATCTCGACAGAGGAAAGCTTTTGTTGCCCCTACTATTTGTTCTCGAAAACAAAAGTTTATTATATGGGTTGTCGTCACAAAGGTCTTACTAAAATAATTTAAAAACGTCCAAATAAGGATCCATTGTTAACATCCAATAAAGCAAATGAGGGTCCATTCATCCGTTTGGACCTTCTTTGCGCTCGGACATTTTTAGAAGGCAGACTGTGTATTTAGTTGTTCATAGGAGATCAATGGTTGTCGTCTAATTGTCTTGCAGACGTGCAAGGGATCGGCCACGGCTACCCTAATCTGTTCCGTCCATCGCATTGTCGCTCGGGTACCACCAACCCTGCCCTGAACCAGTCGCTCAATCGATTCAACTCGACGCCGACACACGTGCCCAAAGAAAGTCAGAACGCGAGGCTTTCCTATCATCATCATCATCTATTTATATTGCCCCACTGCTCGGGCACAGACCTTCCCTTACATCGAGGGAGCTCGGGCCATGATCCACCACGCGGGCCCACTGCGTATTGGCGGATTTCACATGCCTTAGATTTTTTTCTCATACTCATACTCATTTATTCGGCCTTAGGTACACTATGGAACACTTGGTTACGTCACGTTTCTTACATATTATATGTTTGTACACATTCATTAATTATATTTCAAATCACATGGCTGGGTGATGCGAGCGCAAAGAGCAGCACAGTAACACTGTTCTTAAACCTAGTTCATAATATTTAAAATTGCAATTGTCACAATTGCAAGTTTCACCTAGTTTATATAATAGCAGCTGTTTCTTCTTCTACAGCATGCAGGTTTCATCACGATGTTTTCCTTCACCGTTTTTGAGAGCACTCTGTAAATGTACCTACGTAAGTTTTTCCGTCGAAAAAACCGAGGATAACTCATTGGTACGTGGCTGCCCTACCTGGGAATCTGACCTGGGACCTTCATATTGCAAGTCCATTGACCCAACCACTGAGCCACCGAGCTCTATGGGCTTTCCTATATGTGCTCAAGGAGATACATAAGTCATTTATATTTTCCCAGTGACTTGAGTTTGAGACTCCTAGTAACCTCCCTTCATCTCGATATCTACTTCAATAATGGAGTTGAGATTAATTCCGTCCATTATTTACCAAGATTAAAATCTGTCGGATTGAGTCCTCCGTCCTCCGAGTACCCTCCAACGGGAATTAATAGTGATGAGATCGGTTTTTGGTATTGGTCTTAATACCGAGACCAATAATGCAATAGAGTCTTGTTAGCGAGGTATGTCTATACCGAGGTGTAAGCTAAACAAAAGTTATTATGGCCTGACTTGGAAACCACATCCAAATTCTACTATGGATGTGGCTGTACGTTTGTTAATGGCGTTTGCCTTTGACTTTAATAAAAAAGGGCGAATAGAGAGAGGCGCGGGAGGGCCGAATTTTTTAGACTGTTTTTAGTTAGTTTGGTTTTAGATTTTTAGGTAGTTTTTTTTAATGTATTTTAAGTAGTTTTTAATATTTTAGGTAGTACCTAAATATAAACTAAACTAAAAACTATATATACAATAGGTCGGTTGAACTATCTGAATGACTTGGCATTACAGATAGTTCAACCGATCCCCGTTGTCCGGCAACGTGCAAGTTAGTTAGTTTAGGTAGTTAGTTTAAATTTATTTTGTAACTTAATTTTAGTTTTTTATTAAATAAATTCATATCGTCTATCCGTACACTTCAGTAAAATATTCAAATCGTTTCAAAAATAACAAGTTTCAATATTTTGGTCTCAATAAACCAAGACCAAGGTTGTGTTGCCAACATTGGCACAACCCTAGACAGATGTTGCCAAATAGATAAGTATTTCTCAGTATCTTGTATTGAGAAAGAAAATGGCGTCGTGTGAAAGAAATAAAACGTATTTTCCATGAATTGCTATTGAATATGAGTTATTTTAAGTTTCAAGATTTTGGTGTAAACAGTGTAGGTAAACCTACAAATCCTACATTCGGTAAATACAGGGTGTCCGTGAATTCATTCGACAAATTGAAAGTGGTTTTTTTAGTAAATCAAAATTTCAAAAAAAAAATTAACTAAGTAGTAAATTAACTAGCTATACACATATACAGCCAGGACCTAGGACAAGTTTTTTATCTCTAATTTATATATATTTTTGTGTTATAGATTGTTATAGTTTGTTCATAATAATTATTAAGTAACAAATAAATACTATTATCAACTAAGTAGGTAGGTACGTATCCAGTCATACAATGACCTTAGAAATGACCATTAGGCCAAATTACAGTGAAAGAAATCGTTGCCAAAAATACCTTAAAATGTAAAAAAAATCCCCAAATTGATTAATTTACTTAAGAGCCTTCCATGAGCGAACTAGCGCCGCCAATCTTAAAAAAATAATATCTTCCAATATAATTAAATTTATTAAAAAAGCTATTTACAAAATGTTTATTAGGATGAATACTATTTTTCAATATACAATACATGGCATAATTGCGACAAGATAAGTTGTAGTTCACAAATGTGCCAAAAACGGCCGTTTTTCGTTTAGTAAATAGCTTTTATATAAAAAAATATTATATTGGAAGATATTATTTTTTCAAGTTTGGCGGCGCTAGTTGGCTCATGGAAGGCCCTTAAACGCTGTACAGAATTTATGTATGTTACGAGCCTAACCATCCATTTAATTTTGTCGAATGAATTCAATGTTACTCGTAAGTGCTTAATAATATTAATGTCAACAATTAATCAAAATCATCTATACTGTAGCAGCCTTCCCTGATCTGGGGTAGCAGCCTTCCCTGATCTGAGGTAGCAGCCTTCCCTGATCTGAGGTAGCAGCCTTCCCTGATCTGAGGTAGCACCCTTCCCTGATCTGAGGTAGCAGCCTTCCCTGATCTGAGGTAGCAGCCTTCCCTGATCAGAGGTAGCAGCCTTCCCTGATCTGAGGTAGCAGCCTTCCCTGATCTGAGGTAGCAGCCTTCCCTGATCTGAGGTAGCAGCCTTCCCTGATCTGAGGTAGCAGCCTTCCCTGATCTGAGGTAGCAGCCTTCCCTGATCTGAGGTAGTAGCCTTCCCTGATCTGAGGTAGCAGCCTTCCCTGATCTGAGGTAGCAGCCTTCCCTGATCTGAGGTAGCAGCCTTCCCTGATGTGAGGTAGCAGCCTTCCCTGATCTGAGGTAGCAGCCTTCCCTGATCTGAGGTAGCAGCCTTCCCTGATCTGAGGTAGTAGCCTTCCCTGATCTGAGGTAGCAGCCTTCCCTGATCTGAGGTAGTAGCCTTCCCTGATCTGGGGTAGCAGCCTTCCCTGATCTGAGGTAGCAGCCTTCCCTGATCTGAGGTAGTAGCCTTCCCTGATCTGAGGTAGCAGCCTTCCCTGATCTGAGGTAGCAGCCTTTCCTGATCTGAGGTAGCAGCCTTCCCTGATCTGAGGTAGCAGCCTTCCCTGATCTGAGGTAGCAGCCTTCCCTGATCTGAGGTAGCAGCCTTCCCTGCTCTGAGGTAGCAGCCTTCCCTGATCTGAGGTAGCAGCCTTCCCTGATCTGAGGTAGCAGCCTCCCCTGATCTGGGGTAGCAGCCTTCCCTGATATGAGGTAGCAGCCTTCCCTGATCTGAGATAGCAGCACTTCTTCAAAAGATACCTTTTTAATTTAACATACATGTTAATCTGAAACACGATCCTTTAAGGATCGTAAAAGATCCAAATATAACGGCAGCAACGAGTCTATGAAACATTATCATAGAATTAAAATCAGTGCAAAATTTTCAGTTGAAAATGTAAAATCCGATAGAGTAAAAGTTTGCGAGGCATTTCATAGTTCACTGAAAGCGCGGTTAGACTGAAATGTGATGCCTAGATCTACGTTCGAGTTTGTACAGTCGGCAGCACAGTAACACGGGTACTTTACTCCTCGCTAATACGGTATAGATTGCATTGGGGTAAGTTTGTGTGGTTGACTGTACGATAGGTATTCGTATGATACATTAATATTTCACATTTAACTCTCACATAAAGTGTAAAGCTACTAAAGTGTGGATGTGGTATTTTAAAAACACGTTTGTTTCAGAATTCTGATTGTATGTACGGAAAAGAAAGATCGTTTCCCACAGCGGTACTGGATACGATGGACTTCCGTCTGCTACGATTCTGGTACACAATATCGCTTCCTTCCATATTCATCACTCTAAGTGCGAGCTAGTGGGTTTGTAGTAGACCGCACTTGGCCCTTATTAGGGTTACGTGCCTCAAAAGGAAAAAAGGAACCCTTATATGATCAGTTTGTTGTCCATCCGTCTGTCTGTCTGTCGGTCCGTCAGCCAAGATCTATATCTCAGAAACGCGTGGACGTAAGTTGAAATTAATACTGCAACCTCATGCAGCCGTGAAAAAATCAACCTTCTACGTTAATGCAATCAAAAGATATGGCCGTATTATGGCGCATGTTTGTATGAAAACGCAAAAAATCTCAAAACCTTATAGAGTACTTCCCGTTGACCTAGAAATATGAAACTTTTGGCAAAAAGCTATTATATGCTATTATAGCACAAGTACCTAAAGAAAAAATCTGAAAACTGTAAAAGACATTGCCACTTTTCAATGGAGTTTTGCCCCACCTACAAAACTACGTGACCATTTAAGCTGTACCTATCATTTTGTTGGGGACTTATTACAGGTTTCATATTGCATAATCATAATCACTATCATTTTCTACTACTCTCGCAACTCCTATAGAAGAATAGCAAAAACAATGAATAAATCGCTTCGATTTCTTACTATTTTCTGAACTGCTAATTAAGCTGTTTTTTTCGAATCGCAACTTGTATAAAACTTTATTTTAAACCAATAACTTTAATAAAAAACGGAGATATTTTTACATTTATTCGTTATCTTGTACAACTTGCAGTTGATGGTGGGGAAGAATCTGGCATTGTCATTTGAAGTTCTATCACGAAATAATATTTTTTTTTGCACATTTAATTTTGCAGTTGACGCCCGATATGTCGATGCAGTATCGTAAACGCACAGATAAGTTTGTCCCCAAATCTAGTTCCATCTTTTCGTCAGAGCAAATGTTATGGAGAAGTTGCACGGAACCCTCGGTGCGCGAGTCAAACTGCCGACTCGCATTTAAAACCTTGCACAGAATAGTCGCTATCACTGTTTGAAATTACATCCCTCTAAAAATATCGCTATCACTGTCCAAAAAAAAATAGATTAATATCGTATTTGCCTCATCCATTGATCAAAAACTAATTCCGACATCAATGTGACAACCCTCGTTATCTGCCTGCGCCTAATGACTCGGGAAAACGTAAAAAAAGCCGCCAGGGATGACGTTCACCGGCCACGACTAGGGCTGTCAACGAGGCAAATATTATTCCAGGAAAATTGAAGCTTTATTCTGGGACATGCGCGATCGATAACAATATCACAAGGTCATTTGGGGTTTTTGAAAATGGCGGTTGCGAAATTATTTGATAATTTTTAGTTTAATGTCTACAGTGGTTGTTTTGTGTTTAATATCAAGTTAAATTAATCAGAAAATGTTCGCGAATGACAGTATGGTGAAGTTATTGGAGGATTCATGCAGAATCTGAAGTTTGGCGCCATGGTCAAGATTCCCACTACGAGCTCGGGAGTGAACGTGACTGTCGACCTGCTTCGTCCAGAGTGATGACGCTACGGCGACTCCCCTGGATGAAGAGAAGACTATATGATATTTTGAATATTCTGTAACATGACATTGGCAAATGAAGAACTGTCGAGTCCATTAATAAAATAAATAAATAATAAACATTGACAATTAAATTGAATGTCATCTTTAGAAACAATTGAAATCAGATGAATAATAAAATCGGGAATCTGACCCAGATATTTTTCCCTCATGTTCCATACAAACTCCATACAAATTCGTCAAAGTCCAATCTCTTTATTACAAGTAAGTACGTTGTGTACATTTTTGCACGTCAACATATTTTTGAATTTACATCACTTTGCAAGGAAAAGGTGCCAACGCTGAGGAGAAAGTGTCAATAAACTCTCAGCATATCTTTTAAAATAATGACAACACAAAATATGGTGTATTTTTGTTATCTGTTGGATAAACTCGTTCCTTATTCTATCCGCCAGAGTCGCTAAACATAGCTCGGAATAGTCGCGGTTCGTGCGTCGGTGTTTTTGAGTAAACAACCTAGTTGATCGCGTTTCGTGCGTTTCATGAAAACAATAAAAAACTACCTCCACTGTTGGTCGCGGTTCGTGCGTTCTACCTAATTTAATATTTGCTGTGGTCGTCTTACTACCTACTTTAGCGAGTGTAACCATAGAGTTATGAACCCGCGAAACTGTCAAACGTTTAAAGATTTTTAATGATTGCTTAGGATCGCAGCGGGTACTTTGGTAGAGTTCTATCGCAAATTTTCTGTCTCGCTCGCACTTACGTGTCCTTTGAAGAGGCATAGTGATGCACGTAATAGTAAAAGGGGTGTGTATCGATAAGAAAATTCATGAATAAATAAGAAATTACTGATAGTGTACTTGACTATTTTATTTATTTAAACGGTGCAGTGTTGAATTTTCTTCTGTCTTATATATAATATATCAGTGAGATTTAATACGAATTAGTTGAAAGTTACTAGTAGTCAAACTTAAACAACCTGCTAATTTATTTTCGAACCGATTTTAGTTCTTTCATGAGTATTTGGGGGGGGGGGGGGGGGGGGGGGGGGGATAGAAGCTGTGAAACTGAATTCTGAAAAATAAACCCTGATTTAAATCTACAGATATTTGCACTAGTTGAGATTAAGAAACTAGCTGTGTTTACGATGATTTACTGTTATGCATAGTATTTAAGTTTTATGGAGAAAAATAGATAGAAACTGCAAGACTGATTTCTGAAAAAGTACTGCGATTTAAATCTACCTTGATTGATTGTATTTTAAGTTTAAAGGAAAAACAATAGAAATAGTAAGACAGATTTTTTTTAATTGTGTTGTCTACCCTATTTACATAACTGCTAAGTTTAAAATTAAGAAAAATAACTGTGATTATCATAATTTACTGTTTTGTATTGTTGATTATTTATATTTTAAACACTAAATTATATTTTTTAAACTTTTGGTAACTTACCTGATACGTTGATTTTCCTATACCAAAATATCAAGAAGGGAATAAATAAAAAGTTAAAATCTGTATTTTGTGATTGCTGAGCGTTTTATTACCTGTATTTTAAAACAAACAAAAAAATTGGATTCTTTTATTTATTTAAGAGTTATCCTATCGATATACACATCTGTTACTGTTACGTGCAACACCAAGCCTCTTCAAAGGACACGTAATAGCGAGCGAGACAGAAAACTCTGCTACTAGCAACGCTACTAGCGGCGTCGTCGCAACAGAACTCTCTTAAACCTTTGACAATTTAACGGTTTTTATAACTCTATGGTAATACCTGCAAACGTAGGTAGTAAGATCACCAAACTATTAAACGCACGAACCGCGACCAACAGTGGAGGTAGTTTTTTATTGATTTCATAAAACGCACGAAACGCGACCAACTTTGTTGTTTACTCAAAAACACCGACGCACGAAACGCGACCGATCCCATAGCTCTTTCGAAAGCTCGCTTGAGCGACTTTGAACTTGTGGGATCTTGAATTGGTTCGATCTTTCGATCGATCAATAATTAGAGAGGCCATTTTACTATTTTTCCGATCACGAATGATCCAGAATAAGGCAGCTGAAACTGTGGAAAAATCACGTTCTATTTTCAGATTCAACTTCAGTTGTAACGATTTTCGAAAAGTTCAAATAATGGAACGGACTTTGGGAAGTATTTTTGTTACTGAAAATGTAATGTTTTGGATTTTGAATGCAGGGATAGGTTAGGTTAGGTTATGACTAGTGTACACATTAACACTTTGGATCGTTCTTATTATCTGCGTCGTAAGATATTTAATCGTACTGAAAGTGCTATTGATCTGCTGTCTTTCATACCAAAAGGTCGGGTCAAATATGATAGAACCAGGTTAGTTAACTTGATCTTATCCTGATGAGTGCCATAGGGGCGGCGCTTCATCTTGTGATTTTTTGTGCGCCCCCCTTTCCTTTAATACTCTGGCAAATATTAGTCCAGGAAAATTGAAGCTTTATTCTGGGACATGCGCGATCGATAACAATATTATACGAGGTCATTTTGGGCTTTTGAAAATAGCGGGAAACGACGGTTGCGAAATTATTTAATAATTTTCAGTTTAATGTCAAGGTCGGTTGTTTTGTGTTTAATATCACGTTAAATTAATCAGAAAATGTTCGTGAATGAGACAGTATAGTGAAATTATTGGAGGGTTCATGCAGGATCTGAAGTTTGGCGCTATAATTAAAAGTCCCACTACGAGCTCGGGAGTGAACGTGACTGTCGAGCTGCTTCGTCCAAAGTGATGACACTACGGCGACTCCTCTGGATGAAGACATGAAGACGCGGATACCCAGGGTGACGACGCTACTGCGACTCCCCTGGATGAAGAGAAGACGATACGATATTTTGAATATTCTGTAACATGACATTGGCAAATGACGAACTGTCGAGTCCATTAATAAAATAAATAAATAAGTGTTGGTGATTTCTAGCCTTAGGAAGGTCCGTGGGAAGTTGCAATTGCCAACCAATAATTGCTTGTTCAAGGGCAAACCAGCCCTACGGCAATTTAGAGAGATTTACATCAAGGGCGGGGTTTTCGGCCAAAATTACTCGCTCCGGAGCCATTTTCGGCGAACATGAAAAGGACGGGGCGAAACAATGATGCCTTTGTCCGAAAAAAAAAGACAAAAGGTGTGAAGGTTTTGTATTTGAAGTGTTAAAATGAGCTTTAAAAGTCGCTTTTGAATTTATTTGCTGCACGAAAAATAGGAATACTTATAATTTTATATCTTGTATTGAAAGGGTTTCTTGTTCTGATAGAAGTTGTTTTGTAGAAATAGACGAGTTACTTTATATTTATGAGTAAGAAGGTTGTGAATTCTACTTCGGGTTGCCGTAGAGGGGCCTCTTGTCAAAAGAGATCATCACATCTCATGTTAGTTTCAACAAATTGATATATTGGTCGGAAGAGGAAGAGCTCGGTGGCTCAGTGGTTGGGTCAATGGACTTACGATACGGAGGTCCCGGGTTCGATTCTCAACCAGGGCAGCCAATCTCTCAACCAGGTACCAATGAGTTTTCCTCGGTTTTTTCGGCGGAAAAACTTACGTACATTTACCGAGTGCTCTCAAAACGGTGAAGGAAAACATCGTGATGAAACCTGCATGCCGTAGAAGAAAAGAAAATTCTAAGGTATGTGAAATCCGCCAATCCGCAGTGGGTCCGCGTGGTGGATCACGGCCCCAGCTCCCTCGGTGTAAGGGAAGGTCTGTGCTCGAGCAGTGGGGCAATATAAATAGACTGATGATGATTGGTAATCAGCTGATGATGATGATTGTGATGTTATACCTACATCAAATATCTTCACAGTAATTTTTGATTTTGTTTTCTTTTCTTGTGTGGCTTAGTGACCAGCCTATTGTCAGAGTTATTCAGACTACCTGCAGCTCTCTGCCGTGGCCTGACGACTGCTGCCGAGCGACAGCGACCGGGAACGACTGCTTAACGTGCGCCCCGAGGCACGGAGGGTCTCAGATGAAAGTGTCACTAGCGGTCACCCATCCAAGTACTAACCTCGCCCAACTTTGCATAACTTGTACTGTGGAACACAGAGAAAGGTGTACAGGAGAGTTTTTAAAGTTGCGATTTTCTCAAAAACAACTTGACCTATTGCAAATATTCTTTTACTGTTCGATAGGTAGATAAAAGTTAAAGCTATGTAACTGTAAAAGAATTTTGAAATTCGATCCAGTAGTTTTTGAGAAAATCTCAACCTTATTGAGGCTCCCTGTATACTTATCTCTGTCTTCGACTGTACGATTGTATTCAACGTGTACTTGCAACTGGATTGAGAGCCCTCTACGAACTTTTGATTAGCAATTATTAGTCCCAACGTGGTTCGTGATAACAACTTATATGGAGCGGCCTTCCCCGCCGTCTTCAGGTCCTACAATTGAGTTCAGTTATTTATCATCATCATCATCATCAGCCCGTATCAGTCCACTGCTGGACGTAGGCCTCTCCCAAAGCGCGCCAATCAACCCTACTCTCGGCCCTCTGCATCCAGTCCCTGCCAGCCATTTTGCGAAGGTCATCCCTCCATCTGGTCGGGGGGCGTCCCACACTACGTTTACCCGTTCGTGGCCTCCATTCGAGAACTCGTCTACCCCATCGGTTATCGGTTCTACGACAGATGTGACCAGCCCACTGCCACTTCAGTTTACTGATTCTATGAGCAATGTCAACCACTTTTGTCTTCTGGCGGATATACTCGTTTCTTATTCTATCTAACAGAGAAACTCCAAGCATAGCTCTTTCCATAGCTCGCTGAGCGACCTTGAACCTGTGGGCCAGTCTCACCGTCAATGTCCACGTTTCGGCTCCGTAGGTCATCACTGGTAGGACGCACTGGTTGAAGACCTTAGTTTTTAGGCATTGTGGTATTGAAGACGAGAAGATATGACGTAGCTTCCCAAACGCTGCCCAGCCCAGCTGAATTCTCCTGTCACTCTCTTTCTCGAAGTTGTTCCTACCCAGCTGCAGAGTTTGTCCTAAGTAGACATATTTCTGAACAACTTCGAGGACCGTGGCATCGACTACTATTGGTTCCGGGACGACCAGATCATTGAACATGATCTTGGTCTTATCCAAATTCATCCCGAGTCCGACACGGCGAGAAGCAGCATTAAGGCTATCCAGCATTGTCTGCAGATCCTGCAGCGACTCAGCCATGACCACTATATCATCGGCGAACCGAAGGTGTGAAATGTACTCGCCATTTACACTGATGCCACGTCCATTCCAGTCCAGTGTTTTGAAGACATCTTCCAGCGCGTTTGTGAAGAGTTTCGGTGATATAACATCTCCTTGTCTCACACCTCTACGCAACTGGATAGATCTTGTTTGCTGGTTCTGGATTTGGACGGTCATTGTGGCGGCGTCATACAGGCATCTCAGCACCTCGATGTATCGCCAGTCTACTTGGCATCGCTGCAAGGACTGCAGAACAGCCCAGGTTTCGATAGAGTCAAATGCTTTCTCATAGTCCACAAATGCAAGACACAGGGGCCGATTGTATTCCTCTGTCTTTTGTATAATCTGCCTCACTGTGTGGATGTGGTCTATGGTGCCATATCCTCCGCGAAACCCGGCCTGCTCCGGGGGCTGGAAGTCGTCAAATCTCCGTCCAAGACGATTCGTAATGACTCTCGAAAACAGCTTGTATACATGACTCAGGAGAGAGATAGGTCTATAGTTTTTCAATAGGGTTTTGTCCCCTTTCTTGAAAAACAGGACAACGATGCTCCTGTGCCATGCCTTCGGAGTTCTCCCACTCTGTAAGACGGAGTTAAAAAGCTTCTGTAGCTCCATCAGGACAGGAGTACCACCTGCTTTCAGGAGCTCAGATGTAACCCCGTCTTCACCGGGGGCTTTTCCATTCTTAAGCTGTTTGAGAGCCAGTCCGATTTCGTCAAGACTCACATCAGGCAGGTCTTCGGTAAAATGGCGTGTTAGCGTGGCTCGGGGATCATCGGTACTAGGCTCAGGTTGCGGTGCGTGAGGTGCGTACAATCGGCCGTAGAAGTCTTCGATCTCAGCGAGTATCTCTGGTTTGGAAGTGACGGTTCTGCCATTCGCCGACTTCAGTTTGGTCAGATGGCTTCTCCCCAACTGCTGCATGAATACTTTTGACCCTCGATTTTGCTCAATTGCCTCTTGTATGCGGCGTGTATTGGAGCGACGAAGGTCACGCCGTATAAGCTTCCTTACATGCTTGTTGAGGGTCCGCTGTTCTGTCTGAGAGATTTGCGTAGCCTTTTCACGTCTTTCCTTCATAAGATCCAGAGTCTCCACTGAGAGCTTAGACTTCGTGCCAGTACGTTGCGACCTGCAAAACCTTACGCCTACGTCCCTGATGGTCTTCACCACTGTGTCAAACGCCTGGTCAACGTCAATTGTGGTTTCCAAGACATCGAATCTATTCTTCAGCTCCAGCTGAAATTTATCGGAGCCGGTTATGATCTGTTGCAGGTTAGGTCGGAGCGTAGACCTCATCATACGGAGTCTTTCTAGCTTAAAATCGATATTCAGGGTGCCTCGCACGAGTCGGTGGTCACTACCAGTGTTAAACCGGTTAAGTACAGAGACATCCCTGAATATATGCCTTTTGTCCGTTATGATGAAGTCTATCTCATTTTTCGTCATAGAGTCGGGGCTTTGCCAAGTCCACTTCCTCTGAGGCTGCTTCTTAAAGAACGAATTCATTAAGAATAGCCCCTCTCTCTCCAGGAAGTTAACTAGCATTTGCCCCCTATGATTCCTGCAACCAAGACCATATGGTCCGATTTTCGATTCGATGTTGCTCTGTACTCCCACTTTAGCGTTGAAGTCCCCCATGACAACGTTGAAGTGTGTCTTAGTGGTGTGATTGAGGGCTTTGGCTATGTCTTCATAGACAGCCTCCACTTCTTCATCCGAGTGTGCCGACGTTGGTGCGTAGACCTGTACTACCTTAAGAGAGTATCTCTCGGTAAGTTTCAAAATGAGGTACGCTACCCGTGGCGACACACTGGAGATCTCCATTACGTTGTCTACGAGGGCCTTATTCACCAGAAAACCTACCCCGCCTTGGGAGAGTTGATCGCCCTCTCGAAAGTAGAGTAGATGGCCCGATTCCAGGGTCAGTGTGTCCTCCCCCTCTCTTCGGACTTCACATAACCCTAGGACGTGCCAGCGTATCCTCTCCAACTCTACTTCGAGTTCCGTGACATGATCGTCCAGCCGCAGAGTTCGTCCGTTGTACGTAGCCAGGGTCAATTTTGTTTGGCAGCCTCCCGTAACCCGGGGATTCTTAGCACCCCCTGCCCCGCCGTTACCGTAGCCGCTGCCTTGGCTAGGAATAGCGGGGCGGCCGGGAACTGGGGGCCGGGGCCTTGTGGTGTACATCATGTTTGGGAGGTGATGCCCGTAATCGCCACGCTGGGCAAGCGGGTTGGCGATCGCAGAGCCGGCCACCTCGCGCCGGTGACGCTGCTGCCCGTCACCGACCTGCTGCACTTGGCGCCGGCACGGTGCGAGCTGGTTATACCGCCAACTGTCGGTCGCCAGAGCCCCGTCCGTTGGTCGGCAGGGTGCACCACGTGCCGGTGAGGTTGGCATTTGGGTGGCCAATATAGTCGGTCCCCACCCCTTACACCCCACCCCAGTTATTTATAGCTTACTTGAATCAATTTGAATATGCATTGCTTTTTTTCTGAACTTTTATGGTATCTTTGTGGAACTAAATGACAATGCCAGATTCTGCCCCACCATCAACCGCATGATGTACAAGATAACAAATAAATTTAAAATATATCCGTTTTTTATTAAAATTATTGGTTTAAAATAAAGTTTTGTACATATGGCGAGTCGAAAAAAAACAGCTTAATTAAGAATTCAGAAAATAGTAAGAAATCGAAGCGAATTATTCATTGTCTTTGTTATTCTTCTATAGGAGTTGCGAGAGTAGTAGAAAATGATACTGGTGATGATGGTGATATAAAAGTTGACACGCCATTTTGATTTTTTTTTGGATATGAAATGTGTCAATGTGATATTTTTTTGTAATATCTTGAACAAATAAATATAATTTGAAAATGGGGGACCGTGTGTGACGGTTGCAAAATTAGGTAGGTATTTGATAATTTCGATTTTATAAAATACATATATTATTTGGAAATTACTAAATATTTTAATTACCTACTAAATATTTTATTATAATAAACGGATATCACTCACTTATATTGTTGAAGCCGACAATATACAGGTTGTCCTAATTCATTCCCCGAAATTGTTTAATTTACTTAAACGCTGTGCAGATTCGAAACTCCGGTTTCGTAGACGGCCGAAGGGGAATTACCCTTCGGCCGTATGTATTGTATGTCACAAGCCTAACCACCCATCTAGGAAGACTTCATTAAAAGTGCGGATTTGGTGGGAAGCTAAGTAAATACTTACTTTTTTTTCTTCATTTTTTTTTTTTTTTTTGTGAACCTATAAATTGTTCCACTGCTGGGCAAAGGTCTCCCCCCTCCTCTTCCATCCATCCCTGTCCTGAGCCTCTTCCAGCCACCCATCCCTGTATCTAACGATATCGTCTCTCCACCTACGCCGAGGTCTGCCCCGACGCCGGCGACCGTCTGATGGCACCCATTCTGTGACAGTGTGTTTATTTTATTTACTCAACAATAATTTTACACATTTTACTTAGTTCTAAGCTTCGCCAAATTGCATAACAATTTGTTGGAATCTTCTTTCCGAATCTTACAATGAAATCAAAATTATGACCATGATTTTGCAATCGTCACGTTTATGCTATTTTCAAAAGTCCAACATACTTATTTAGTAAACCACTCGTATCTAGTTACCACCAATCGTTCGCTAGATGGCGTCACAAGGATATTAAAACGCGCTATCGTTTCGTGTCTGCGATTTTCATACAAGGCCGTGCAGTTGAGTTTGAAAATCGCATATAATTATTCGATAATTCCATTTTTTTTTTGTACGCTCTGTCTTCGTAATTTCATACGATGATAAGAGCGCCATACACTAGTCTTGTACAGTAGTTCGTGATCACGAGCGGTCAGTTTAGGTCGCTCCTCCTCGGCGAACTAGTTCGCTCTTCTAGTTCGTCAGCTTCCGTCGCGTTCCGCACCAAAGAAAGGCACGAAGCCAGTTCTCGAAAAAAAAAACAAAAAAAAACGAAACGATATCACGGTTTCTATCACACACACACACACTCACGCCCTCGCACACACACGCACACACATTGTCATCTAGTGAGCCAAAATTGTGGACCGAGTTCTTTTTGTTTACATTGATAGGTAATACAAATTAGAACTACCGCGACACAGGTATAACCTAGTGCGGAGTTCATTAGTAAAAATATACTGTAAATGTTCTAGTAAATAAATTATTTTGTATTTTTCTGTCACACTCTTTCAAAGGCGTTGATTAGTAAGAGCGAATGCGACATAGAGAACGAAGCGCATTCGTGTGTGTGTCAGAGCGCCGCCAATTGGCGGGGTGCCGCGCACTCGCTCACTCTCTATGACAAGTGAGTGAACTAACGAATTATTATATATAAACGGATATCACTCACTTATATTGTTAAAGTCGGCAATTAGACCGACAGTTTCGACCGATTTCGACGGTCTTTTTCAAGCTGAGCGCGCCACTAACTAACTAAACGTGAACTAACGAACTAAACAGCGAGGGATCTGGGAGCTAGTTCGCGTAGGTCGTCTGTCGGAGCGCTCTAACGAACTAGTTCGTTCACGAACTACACAAGACTAGTTGCCAGATTGCAGGGTTGCCAGATAGATTGAAGATTGGGGGTTTTTCTCTCAATTTTGGGGAAACATTTGGCTGTTGGGGAAATTTTGGGGAACTGACTGACATTGCTGGGTAAATAATTCCCCAACAAAATGATAGGTACAGCTTAAATGGTCACGTAGTTTTGTGGGTGGGGCAAAGCTCCATTGAAATGTAGCAATGTCTTTTCTTTCTCTTTTCTGTACACCTTTCTCTGTCTTCGTACATGGCTGCACTGGCTGATGGTAATCGAACCTGGGACCTCCGTATCGCAGTCTATTGAGCCAACCACTGAGCCACCGAGCTCTCATGAGTGTTATATTCTGAAAAATTCAGCTCTCTCTATAATAAAAACGTGAAGGGACAAACAGCGTTGTAAAACAAAGGGCAGCAACCATTTTGGTCAATTGCGTGCGAAAACTCATTCCGTTTCGCCACTTCCATTTCCCTGACTGTGGTATAGTCGACATCACATCACACCTACTGTACTACTGACCCTTTAAACGCTGGCAATACGGTATTGATTGCAATGGCTATGAGGGAAACCTAGCAAGATAGGAATACAGTTCAGATTGCAATGATTTTGTGTAGGTTGCTGTTGACCGTACTTACGTTTGTTTGCCGCAGTCGAGGCTCGTTGAGGTGTAGTGTAGTAACAACTGTAGTATTACATTTTTTTTTGGAATCATATAAATTGTCCCACTGCTGGGCAAAGGTCTCCCCCTCCTCTTCCATCCATCCCTGGCCTGAGCCTCTTCCAGCCACCCATCCCTGTATCTAACGATATCGCCTCTCCACCTACGCCGAGGTCTGCCCCGACGCCGGCGACCGTCCGATGGCACCCATTCTGTGACAGTCCGGGCCCATCGGTCCGGCTGCATGCGGCACACGGGGCCCGCACAGTTCCACTTTAATGTGGCTGCTTTGCGGGCCACGTCTGCTACGCCAGTAATCGATCGCAGGGTTGTGTTTCGGACACGGTCCGTTCTCCTTTATTACATATTACAATAATGACGTAGAAAAATATTGTTTTTCATATGAAACTGTTAATTAAATCTTGGATAATATGATGAATGATAAAATTAAATTCTTTGATGCATTTTTTTGACGTGACAACGTCTTATAAATTGGTTTGCCGGATGACACTTCAAGAAACTGCGTTACGCTCCGCTCACGTTATGCGCTCACAATGAGAGCGAGTGAGAGGCACGCGTCCCTTCCACTCGGGCATGGTTAGCCCGCCTAAGAGCGAGAGAGACAGACATAAAAAGTTGTCACGTAAGACTTTCGCCCGTATACCGACTTTACAGGCAACCATTTTTTTACATTAGAATCATAATGGTCACGTCTTGAAATGGCAATGTCAGTTTAGCGACCGAATCGTCGCATTTGAGAAAATTAGACACATTAGATTCGTGGCCGACATCGAACCAATTTTACTGACTTCTAAAAAGGAAAGCGTTCGCAATTATTGTTTTATTTTGAGTTGGTTATGCGAGAACCCTTGCATAACGTTAAATTTCTAGCTAGACTCTCGCTATGCAGTTGGATCAGGACTCCTGATTCAGGAGCCAGATTCATACATACTTTATTCCATACAAAAGTTACAAGATTAGAATTAGCAGGACAATCAAATTGATGTACCTACATTATACGAGCTTATCTCTAAAAAAAGATTTATTTCAGTCAGACCTTTTTTTTAACCCAAGTAAAACATGCAAAATCATGTACCACCCGGGGGAGCGTGTTGATTATGTCGGGCTCACCGCCCTGAAGGGGCAGCATACCGTCTAAACTGGTGTGTTCCACCTCGTGCCATTCTTGCCGAGCTCCGGGAACTGCGATACATCCGCGACCCGACTGGCGCCCCGAGCACTCTCCATTGCGAGCTGTACTAGCCCACAATGTTTAATCCATTCATCCATCACCTTCCTCCTCCCCGTCTGAGTCGCCCGGGATTGAGAGACTTTTCACCGATGGAACGCTTCGCCGAAAAAACACTTAACCGACGGTTCGTTCTACGAAAATACAAAATATGTTTTACAGTGTCAAGGAGTTCAGTGACCGTCATCAGTGTGTATAACATTTGTACGCCTCTTGACAGGCTGAATACCATGACTTTATTATTAAATTGTATAACATCTCGTATTCTGTGTATTCTAACAAATAAATGTATTGATTGATTGATTGAAAAAAATCATTCACCGAAAACACGCTTAGCCGACGGTTTGTTAGATTAAACAACAGTTGTAACAATTACGAGAGCAAGTAATGGTTCTGTCGCGGTAGGGGCCGCGTGGCGCTACCTCATTCTGTTTGCGGTGCAATTTTAATTCTTCCCGCGCTACATGATTGCGCGGAGGTTAATTTGCCTGCTGTGCTATCTCTACTACAGGATATACTATAGGATAGGTGGAAATACGGTGGCAGTGTGTAAACTTAACTTAAAACTAATACATAAAAACCGGTCAAGTGCGAGTCCGACAGCCGACTCTAGACAACCGACATTTGCTCTAACGAAAAGATAAACTAGATTTAGGGACAAACTTATCTTTGCGTTTACGATACTGATAACGTCATACATCGACATACCAGGCGTTAACTGCAAATATAAGTATGTAATTTAAAAAAAATGATTATTTCGTGATGGAACTCCAAATTTACAGTTATTGGATGTTTTCCTTTACTTGTGATATAAAACCTAGCTTCTTGCTAAACTAGATTCTAGGTCAACGGGAAGTACCGTACAGGTTTTAGTTCCAAATATGCGGGAAAAGGCGACATAAGCGGCCATATCTTTTGATTGGGTTGACGTAGAAGTTTGATTATATCACAGCTGCTTAAGGTTGCAGACTTGAGTATTAGGTATTAATTTCAATTTGATCCGTCCAGGCGTTTCTGAGATATAGGTCTTGACAGACAGACTGACAACAAAGTGTAAAGTAATCCTATAAGGGTTCCTTTTTTTATCTTTTGAGGCACGGAACCCTACGCGTTGTATGTACCTTTGACTCTACAAAGCTCTATCTACCATTAAAATTATTAATCAAACTCCCAAACGTAGATTTTTCGTTTTTAATGTGCGAGCTTTAAAAATTAATATCACAATTTCGCTCATCCCATTCGTTCGTTCGTTCAATTTAATATTTCAGTAATGGCGTCGTTTTAATCGCGGTTTTGCTTTATTAAAGCTTATAGAGAGGTTTACGATTTTAACGTTTCATTATAGGTTAATTGCGAGTTTTGACTTTAATTGCGTTAATTAAAATCCATTTGGAAGGTTTGTTGAAAACAGATGGCGGGCTTTTGAGACGGATTTTTCTGTTTATTTCGTATTTTATTGTAAAATTGAGCTTTTCAATTGTAAATATTATGCTGTCGCTCGGCAGCAGTCGTCAGGCCACGTCAGAGGCCTACGGGCGGCCTGAATAACTCTGACAATAGGGTTCTCTTGATTTTATTTTAATGTCTACAGTGATTATTTTGTGTTTAATATCACGTTAAATTAATCTGAAAATGTTCGCAAATGACAGTACGGTGAATCTATTGGATAATTTGAGCAAGATCTGAAGTTTCAATCTTTTATCAAGAGTCCCACTACGAGCTCGGGAGTGAACGTGACTGTCGAGCTGCTTCGTCCAGAGTGATGACGCTACGGCGTCTCCTCTGGATGAAGACAAGAAGACGCGGCTGCCCAGGAAGAAGACGATACTGCGACTCCTCTGGAAGAAGATACTATCATATACTTATTGAATTTTCTGTAACATGACATTGACAAATGACGTACTGTCGATTCTATTAATAAAAATAAAAAAACTCACACAATAGGTTTGGTCACTAAACTACACGAGAATAAGAACGCCATTAGCTACTTTTTTGTGAAAATTCTAATTAAATAGTTTCCGTGGTATTTAGTGAATAATGATCACGTTAAGTTAATCAGTAGATGTCCGCGAACATTTCTATTAGTTGGAGTTCTCGAAAGAAGTCGTGTTTGTGAAGTTTTGTGCTCTTAGCAAGGTTTCCTTTTGCATAATTTGATGCTTGCGTGGATCATTGAGTTATTTCGTTTAGGGGTTAGGGAGGGTTGTGCGTAGGTTTAGGTTAGGTTATATTCGTATATATGTATGTATTTATAAGAATTCACACATTGTACTAACATCAGACCAGGCTGTAGTTGGCTTTGCCTTTCCCACTGGGAAGAATGTTACAAAAGAAAAAGTACTTTCTACAGAAGGCTGCCTGGAAGAAATCGCTTAAAGCGATAAGGCCGCCTGTCTGTACACTAGCTAACTTTGGTTTTATATGTAACTGATGTATTTTCATTTGTGTGCAAATAAAGTATATTTGAATTGAATTGAAGGCAATGAATTTAATGACAACTTGACATAGATCATACTATTTCTGTTTTCGAAGCAACTCTTGAATCGAACAAACCAACAAATGCGAAGTTGGCGGAATATCTTCGATATCTGAAAATTATTTTGTAGGAAGTGTTCTTTATTGTGAAACTTGGGAATTGTTGGGAATTGCCGACAATTTGCGCTCCGGGTCAACACGGCATTATTACCGGGCACAACAACTTGTTCGAAATTGAATCTTCGGAATTTTCATAGCCCCTACCAACGATAACGTAAACACTAGGTAGTAGGTAAGTTTTAGGGTCCGAGCACATTATGCCGGGCCGCAGCATGTCAGGGCGGGGCGCAAAAATCCGCTCAAATAGCTTTAATACAATTTGCATGAACTATCGCAAACTGTGTCGGGCCAATTTTATGTATGATATTTCAATAGATTAGGTAGGCTAGATGGACTGTATTTAATAGGAAACACGACACGATATATGAAAGTCACTAACCTTTGAATGTCCCAAGGGCATACCTCGTGAAATAGGTCTTTCTTCTCGGAGCGCTCCTGTTTTGACCTTCATCCACTATCTTGAGCACCAGGAGACGTTATTATGCCCTTTTACTACCCCAAGCGACCTTCATATATTTAATAAGTAATTTTAATTGCACAGCACGTATAGCATGGTTTTGAAAAAAAGGCAAATGCGGCTCGCATTACTGCGAGGCTGGTTTTCGTCCGTGCGATGCTCCCCGACACAGCTATAGCAAGCGGATTGGAGTGCACGCGCGCCCGTGTTCATTTCATGATATCTGGCAGTACACTGGACTTAAAATCCGTCAATGCGCTGCGACCCGGCTCGTCATTAATGTGCTAAGTAAGCATTTTGCGCTGCACTGCGGCCCGCCCCGACACGCTGCGGCCCGGCATAATGTGCGCGAAGCATTAAGTAACAGATGAAAAGAGAAACACCGTCTAAGTGACTTAGTTACAATACAAGAAATAGGGATTTGCATTTCCCGGATTCAGACTACGTAAGGTTAGTACATCCTTCATGGGGCACTGTATTCGCTTTTATAACAAGTTGCCAGAAAGTGTCACGACGTTGACAGAGAGGAAATTTAAACAATTTCATAATAGGGACACTTGTTAAGAAGGCGTATATTTAAACGATAAACATGCATAGTGTGTGTCAAAAATCAAAATATTAAAGAACATGTTACACTAACAAAATAATGATAATTTTGTTTCTGATTTTGGGCTAAGCTTGGCATTGGCACAACATGCATGAGCATGTACATATGTAAATTGTTACAATCGTAAAAAAATCCTTGCTAACCTGTTATGAGATGTAATGTATTGTTTAAATTACATAAACAAACCAATAAAAATAAATTATTCAGCTGACATTCAATTTTTTTTTCATGGTGCTGTGTTTTTTAAGATGACATCGCACTTCGGTACAACGCCATCTATTATCAACTTAAAAAAGCTTGTTTTTTCCATACAGCTGTCACTTTGAAAACTCATTTTAAAGTGCAATTCTATCGAGTATCACTAGTAATATCAAGTTGGTAGTTAAGCAAAGCGTTCGAAGTTTGAAATTGCGCGGTTACCGAGTGCACAGCATACTGACCGCTGCATAGCACGGATTACCGGCACACCCGGCTGAACTGTGTTTATGAAACCGAGCCCATTTAAATTCCGTTCAAATTCCGTTTAAATTAAGCACCATCCTCCAGAAGCAACTACATACTTTTACTCTGGCATATAAATAAATTCATTTATTATTCAACCAGCAGAGAAATTATTATTTATTTTATTAATGGATTCGACAGTTCGTCATTTGCCAATGTCATGTTACAGAATATTCAAAATATCATAATATCGACTTCTCTTCATCCAGAGGAGTCGCCGTAGCGTCGTCACTCTGGACGAAGCAGCTCGACAGTCACGTTCACTCCCGAGCTCGTAGTAGGACTCTTGACTCTTAGCTCGTGACTACAGATCTTGCATAATTTATCCGAATAATCAACGTGGTATTAAACCCAAAACAAACACTTTCGAGATTAAAATCAGTATTGTTCCTGCCATTTTCAAAAATCTAGGAATGGGTTGCACAATGTGATTATAGAATGTAGGGAGGCAAAGTCAAATCTCTTTATAATGTAAGTAAGCACGTTGTGTACATTTTTGCATGTCAACATAATATTTTGAATTTACATTTATACCACTTTGCAAGGAAAAGGTGACAACGCTGAGGAGAAAATGAGTCAAAACAAATTCAGCAGCATATCTTTTAAAATAATGATTACTTAATAACTATACTATTGTTAGGTACATAACTATTACTATTGTTTAAAGTTACCTGTCCCTTTCTATCTTAACCTTTTTAATGAAGTGTGAAAGGCATAGCAACACGATTTAAAGGAAGTGAGGTTTAACTAACACTTTAGACATTAAAATCAGTCTTGTTCCAGCCATTTTTAAAATTCGAGGACAATGTTGCACAATGTGATGGGTGCTGGGGTTTAGTAGCAAGGCCTTCTTTAGTCGCTCAAGTCCTGCCAAAGTCTGCGCAAACGAAATGACAATGCCAGATTCTGCCCCACCATCAACCGCAAGTTGTACAAGATAACCAATAAATGTGAAACTTTCTCCGTTTTTTGTTAAAATTATTGGTTTAAAATAAAGTTTTGTACAAGTTGCGATTCGAAAAAAAACAGCTTAATTAAGAATTCAGAAAATAGTAAGAAATCGAAGCGATTTATTCATTGTTTTTGTTATTCTTCTATAGGAGTTGCTAGAGTAGTAGAAAATGATACTGATTATGATTATGCAATATGAAACCTGTAATAAATAATGTTTGTTTGTCTCCAACAAAATGATAGGTAAGGGAACTGTCCCAATATCCGTCACTTTTTGAACTTTTCACTTTTGATTTTGTAGCCACGGCCGTAGTATAAGACCCACAGGGAATGAAATGGTGCAAAGATATAAACAATTTATTTAAATTTTACGTAATTAAATAATGTTTCTTTAATTTTAAGATTAAATAAGATATTTTTAGACATATATGAAATAATACCCCTTTGCCCGGTATCCGGCATGTCCTTGTACAGATATCCGACATACCCATGTCCCAATAGCCGTCATATATGTATATAGTTTTTGTGTAGGTAATGTATGACGTATATATATGATTGATCAAAGTGTTATAGTGTAAATGGAACACCTGATTGGACAAGCTTTATGTTTTCGACATTCCGACATTTCTCAAATCACTATTAAACCAAAATAGTCAAAATATTCATTGTTGCTGTTCCAGCCAGTATATATAATTCAGGTCATTATGCCTATAATTATTAATGCACCCAAAGATGTTTTAAAATCCCAAAGATGTTTTTTTCTCTCTACCCTCAAAAAGTGAACAGTGTTAGAATTTGTGTCTTGTATTAAATTAATTAAATAATTAGTTTATGTGTCTAAATTACGCCAAAAACACGTTATTTAGTGAAATTGTGCATTGTAATAGTGGACAAGTGTTATCTCGCAAAAACTCCGACATTACATAGTGTAAAATCCAATTGACTTTTAAACACGTTATTTAGTGAAATTGTGCATTGTAATAGTGGACAAGTGTTATCTCGCAAAAACTCCGACATTACATAGTGTAAAATCCAATTGACTTTTTTTACGAAAAATGAACCACTTTTTGTGGCAAACTTGTTTCCAAAATGAAGTGCTTCCAGTGCGAGAATGATCATAGCTATAAAAATTTGATACAGTGCCAAGAACAGAACAGAACGTATGTCTTAGTTGCAGCAACCTAACAAGCAGCGAGGCTCGTGTCATGGGGTTGAAATCCAAACGCACCCTCATCTTTCTGTGTTCGCCTTGCCGCGAGGCCTTATTTCAAGTGCCTAAAACAACAACCCCTACACTGACCTTACCTTCCTATACACCAACTTATGCTCGCTGTCATTAAAATTCGACCTATTTATTTTATATGTAAACACCAACAAGCCATCCATTATAATTGTCACGGAGACCTGGCTGAACAGCAGGGACAGAAACAGCACATCTGCCATACCTGATTATACTATATTTAGACAAGACCGGAAACATCGCGTGGTGGCGGTGTTGCCATATATGTCAGAGACCGTGTCAACGGTATACCCATTATTGCAAGAACTCATAAGAAGTATGTAAGTGATCTCACGGAAGCCTTGTTTTTGGATATTCAATATGACTCTCACCATTTCCTTGTTGTTGGGGTCTATCGAACCGATGATAGGGAACCAGATATATGGAAACGACGTGACTCTAAATTATTGGCTAACTTGGCTGCTGCTTCAGCGAACAATGTGATAGTTATCGCTGGTGACTTCAACTACACCGACATCCTATGGCCTCAAGACATCGAACTGGACCTCACGGGACCCGAGGAACTGTTTAAGAACATGTTTCTCAACAGTAATCTACATCAATTGGTCTCCCAGCCGACACGTTTCCGCACAGGCAACACTCCATCCTTGCTCGATCTGATCATGACAAACGATGAAAACTTAATCACTGGAATATGTTATAAAACCACCTATAGGAAAGATTGATCATTGCGTACTAGAGTTCAGCATCCAATTTCTGATACAAAAAGTCCACAGTCAGCCCAAACTTAAAAGATATTACCATTACATTGACTTTGACAACTACATGGAGGAACTGGAGAAGGACCTCGAAATCTTGGAACCTACTACTGACGTGGAGCGTTTTTGGAGACAGCTAAAAACCATAGTGGATACAAACACAGACAGACACGCTCCGGTTAAAAAAGTGAAGAAGAAGAAAGGTAATAAACCCTGGATCAATGACATATTATTGAAACTTGTATCTGCGAAGAGAATACTTTGGGATGTTTATATTGGCACAAAGGATGACGACCAGCGCTATAGAACCGCCAACAATCATTGTGTGGCAGAAAGCAGAAGGAGCAGGAGACTGTATGAAGCAAAACTACTGGATAACGGACAAAAACCCTTCTATTCCCATCTGCGAAGGTGCATGTCATCCAAAGTGAGCATTCCACCTGCAATGAGGAACCATAATGGCGACCTAGTTACAGACCCCACCGACCTAGCGGAAACTTTCGCGCAGTAGTTTCAGAAAGCCTATTGTCGTGAACTAAATGTGACCATATACCAACAAGTGACTACATTAGCCCGTGTGGAGCACTCGATCTGTGACATAGACTTTACACCCAAGGATGTTGAGAAAGTTCTAAAAGGACTCGACACAGGCTCTGCTCCTAGATCTGACAACATTTCCAGCATTATTCTAAAAAACTGCAGCAAAACACTTGTTCCTGTTCTCACTGAGCTTATGAGGGTGTCTTTTGAGGTCGGACATTCCACTTGACTGGAAACATGCTGTAGTTACACCTGTGTACAAATCCGGTGATAAAACCGACCCTGCCAATTTTAGGCCAATCAGCTTGACAAGTATTGTGGGTAAGGTGATGGAGAGACTAATATGCAACCAACTGAAGAATTTCCACAACAGAGAAAATGTCCAGCAGAATGGCTTAGAAGATATCCACAATAACGAACTTACTGTCATGTGTGCACCCGTGGACTATGGACGTGGACCGTGGCAACCCGGTTGACGTTATTTACCTCGATTTTGAGCGCGCCTTCGACAATGTCCCGCATCAGCGCCTGCTTATAAAATTGGAGCATTTTGGCATTCGAGGTCGGCTTTTAGACTGGGTAAAGAGTTACCTGTTGGGAAGAACGTTCCGGGTCAGAATCGGTTCCTCATTGTCCCAGAAGTGGGACGTCCTGAGTCGAGTTCCCCAAGGATCTGTTTTAGCTCCCACACTTTTTGGAATTTTCATTGCGCTGATAGACTCACAATCTGCATTTTTTGCTGACGATGGGAAATTCTTTGGCAACCCACTCTTAGTGTCTGGACGACTACAGAGCGATCTAAACAAGCTCCAGGAATGGACGAAGCAGTGGCTAGTCAAGCTGAACATATCGAAAATTCGAAATGTGCTGTGTTGCATCTAGGTAGTAGAAATCCTGGCATTGATGACACTGATATAAACACTGTGGAATCCCAAAAGGACTTGGAGTTGTGGTTACAAAAAATCTAAAATGGGGAGAACACATTAATGGCATTGTCAAGAAGGCTAATTCATTTTTGTATGTTATAAGGAGATCCTTTCAATATATTACATCCGAGGTTCTTGTCAAAATCTACAAAACATACATTAGGCCTCTTCTGGAATATGGATTTCAAATATGGAACCCATATTTCATAAAGGACGTCCTACCTACCTACTACCTACTTGAGAGCGTGCAAAGAAAGGCAACAAAGATTCCATATAACCTGCGCAAAAAATCCTATGGAGAAAGGCTTAAAATCCTAGGTATTCAAACCCTGGCAGAACGTCGACTCAGAGGTGATCTAATTGAGACATATAAAATTCTCACGTACAAATATAACCTCCCAGATGTCCACCGTTTCTTTGAGACTAAAGACATACGTCCATTGCGAGGACACCATATGAAAATCTACCGCACTATCGCCAATACCAAAATCGCTCATCACTTCTTAAGTGACAGAGTTGTCCACGCACGGAACAAACTGTCTGATGATGTAGTATCTGCACCATCAGTGAACTCTTTTAAAAATCGCCTCGACATGTGGTTAAAATCAAACATTATATAAATAAGCAATATGTGTAGTGAATCATATGAACATTAGACAACATAGACTGAACTTACCAACACTGTGATATAGACACACCAGCATTGTGCTGCCTGTCTATCAAATGAATAATAAAATGCACAAAAACGTCCTAAACCATAAAAACACATCGTAATGTTTGGGACGTTTTTTGTGCATTTGGGGATGTTTTGTGTGTTTGGGAAGTTAAAAAATATTATTTTACGGGTACTGGTGTGGAAAGTAAGCAATATCTCTATAGTTATATATATATCATATAGATGACGGGTACTGGTACATTTTGCTGTTTGGTTGAACCAATAGCCGTCAACGAATTTAAAATGTTATTATTTAATTAATTAAAACAAATAGGCATCCAATCAAATTACAGAATGATATTAATATTAATAAAGTTTCATTTTAAACATCAACACTTACAAATAAGTAAATACATGAGCCAGCGTTGAAAAAAAACCGTAGTCAATAAAAACAGCAGTTTAGTAATCGAACTTCGTAACTTTTTTACAAAAACGTGAACACAAACTATAAAGTGATATTATATTATGTTATTTGATGTTTTATTGTATTTTTGCCAGTTAATTAGCAGCAAAACAGTATTTATTTTCATAATATTGCAGAGAAAACGAAATAAACTACCATTTTCGTGAGATATAGGTAATTTAAGTTGACTTGACGGGCATACGTACATTGACGGCTATATGTACACTTACCTTACAGCTTAAATGGTCACGTAGTTTTGTAGGTGGGGCAAAGGTCCATTGAAATGTGGCAATGTCTTTTTTGGACTATTTCTCGGCAAAATTAAACGGCTTTGTTTCCGGTTTTTTTTCGTAATAAATTACTTGCTCTTTCTTTTGTCTTTCTTTTGGATTATTTCTTCATGTCTCCCTATTAATAATGGCATACACGTATGCGACAAATCCGGTAATTCCCACGCCGTTATTAATACCTGTCGGGCGCGACGTGTCGGGCTATCGGCGTGTCGGTTTAGTGGGAGTTTATCAACGTCACTTTACTCACAGCATAGGGCTGGCACTTACGAGCCTTCTAGAGCCAACTAGCGCCGCCAATCTTAAATAAATCATATCTTCTAATATAATCAATTTTATTAAAAAAGCTACGTTGCTTATTGCTATAAATATTATTTTTAAATGCTTATTTGTAACGTGATGCAATGTAGGTAAGTTGTAGTTCACATAATTTCGAAAAACGGCCGTTTCTGGCACATTTGTGAACTACAACTTATCTACATTGCATCACGTTACAAATAAGCATTTAAAAAATAATATTTATAGCAATAAACAATGTGCACGTAGCTTTTTTTAATAAAATTGATTATATTGGAAGATATGATTTTTTAAAGATTGACGGCGCTAGTTGGCTCATGTCAGCGCCTTAACTAATGGAAAGGACACAAAATGCTCCAAAAATGTATGAGATTTCGGGTTAACGTTGACACATACGGACCACCCGGAAGCGTATAACGACGGGCTTTACGTATTCTATCACTTTTTAAACTTTCACGGTTTGTATACATATTAATTAGATAAAACGGGAATTACCGTGTTAAACATTTATTATTGATGTTTCGATATTTCGACAGCATTGCAGCCATCATGGTCACGAGTAGACTGGCTACTACTACTGACTACTCGTGACCATGATGGCTGCAATGCTGTCGAAATATTGAGACATAAATAATAAATGTTTAACACGGTAATTCCCGTTGTATCTAATTTACGTATTCTGTACGTCCCCCGAAGGGGAGTTAGGTACGAATTTCTAAGAGCCTAAACGCCTGAAATACCTACCATATGCAGCACGTCCTCTAACGTCCCCTACGGCGACGCCCCAGATAATCATGGCTGACTCTGTTTTTGATCGAGGTTGGAAAATTGCATTTTAAATTTAGAAAAATTGTGTTTTAAAGGTCTCAAAAAATTCTGTGATTTTTTACGATGTAATTTAACTATTTAAGACCAAAAAAAATTCTGTCTTAGCCTATTAATTAATTAATAACATGGCAACCCTACTCGTTACATTATTTGCTAGCTGGATATCACGGAACATTAATATTGGGGTGTATTCTGTATCCAGGCGTAAGATGACAGTTGTTATGATAAGTCAGGGGGTTATTATGCTGCCTTAGCAATGATACCATACATTAATTAAAGGCACGAGTAAGTAAATATAGGGTGATTCTGAGCCGGTACTGAAAGATATATGGGATTTCTGACGGCAAGTATTAATTGATACAATAAATAATATAGAGAGAATAACATTAAATTATTAGAATTTGTATTACGCATTATCCATGTTCGGTGTATAAATAAAATACAAATTCTGAGTAAAAATAGGAGCGCATCATCGTTAATCATGTTTCTAACCGAATGTTAGACATGGTTGTCGGAATACTACTACTATTGTCCGATAGATGGAGTTGCGTAATATACCCTTTAGTATGTATAATACGATGAAGATTTTCGGTGGGCGTGGCGTGGCCTGTGGTGGTTCAGTTGGTAAGAGCGTGTCACGGAATGACAAGGTCGCAGGTTCAAGTCCTGCCCGCGGCAAGAATTTTTTCATCATGTTCTAATTAAATCAATAATTTATTAGTACCTACCTAGGTACTATAGAATACCTGTACCTACTTAAATTAACAACATTTATTACTAATTAAAAAACTTATAAAATTAAAAATGCTGTGCCCAGGAAATCCTTTTCAAGAATTAGGAATACATAACTTTTCTTCAAATAAAGAACTAAGTACAAAACGATTGTCGTTCATGACGCCATTACTTAGTTTAGAAAAAGTACCCAGTGTTTTTTTTTATTTAGGTATTAACGGACTCGACAGTCCGTCATTTGTCAATGTCATGTTACAGAATATTCAAAATATCATATCGTCTACTCTGGCTTATTCCACATTGGTCATAGTAGACTTCGGTCACACCTTGGGAAGCACCAGAGGAGTAGCCGCAGCGTCATCACTCTGGACGAAGCAACTCGACAGTCACGTTCACTCCCGAGCTCGTAATGGGACTCTTGGTAATTGCTTGAAACTTCAGATCTTGCATTAATTATCCAACAACTTCACCATACTGTCACTCGCGAACATTTTCTGATTATTTTAACGTGATATTGAACACAAAATAAGTAGAAATACTAAATAAAAAGGAAAATTATCAAATAATTTCGCAACCGTCGTTTCCCGCTTTTTTTAAAAGAACCCAGAAGAGATTACAAAATTCGGTTACCTATTTAAGAGGTTGTCACTTCAATTAATTAAAAACAATCTATTTACTCGTGGCTATATTTTCTTCAGCAAAGTAATCGCTTTGCCCGATAGCCGTCGTCGGAGCCAAGAAACTCATTATAACTTTACGATACAGCGAGCAAAGGGATAGAAATTGTGGACTTCCCGGCTATTTACAAGTTTCTAATGGTCATCTCTTTTATTTTGTCGCTCAATGGTTTTTATTCGAATACTGAAAGGAGATGGGATTTATTTTTCAATAATTGAATGGCGGGAAACGACGGTTGTAAAATTATTTGTTAATTTTTGTTATAATGTCTACAGTGGCTATTTTGTGTTTAATATCACGCTAAGTTAATCAGAAAATGTTTGCGAATGACTGTATGGTGAATTTGTTGGATAATTTGAGCAAGATCTGAAGCTTTTATCAAGAGTCCCGCTACAAGCTCGGGAGTGAACGTGACTGTCGAGCTCCAGAGTGATGACGCTACGGCGACTCCTCTGGATGAAGACGCGGCTACCCAGGGTGAAGACTCTACTGCGACTCCTCTGGAAGAAGATAGAAGACTATTATATTATATTGAATTTTCTGTAACATGACATTGACAAATGACGAACTGTCGAGTCCATCAATAAAATAAATATAATATGCTATTGTTCAATATACTAGAATGCTTTAAACGTCGCTAAGCGAGGCGTCCTTACGCGATGTAACATAAGAGTGACAATGACAGGTGCGTTTCATTTGAGAGGATAATTTTTGCTAACGTGACGTTTTGCGAACGTGACATTTTGCGACCGTGACGTTTTGCGAACGTGACGTTTTGCGAACATGACGTTTTGCGAACGTGACGTTTTGCGACTAAGTCATCTAGAAGTAGGCAAAGATCGCAAAGATTTAATTTTAACTGCTTGACTGATTGAAAAAGTAGTCAATACTTTAGAACACAGATTATGTAATGTACAGTCGACAGCAGATCAATGGTAACACTTTTTACTTTGGACAGTTCGTTATATTTGCGTCGTAAGACTTGAAATCGTACTGCAAGTGTTACCATTGATCTGCTGTCGACTGTACTAGGATTTTTTTAAATCATTGAAGTCCTTTTTGAGAAAATTTCAACTATACTGTATACCTTTCTTTGTGTTAGAAGTACCAGGATCGCAGAAGATGCAGGCGTAAGTTTATGTATGTATGAGTGAGTCCATTTATGAATTGACCTATAACTTCATTAAATGTTCCAATGTCTGTTGATATTATTAATTTACGTGCAATAAAAGCAATCCCCCTGTACAGCACGCATTAGCCATCGAAGTGGCATTAACTAGATTTATAGAGGGTGCTCGTAAACGCCTTAAGCTCTTAAGGGCAAGTTATTGTCGGCGTTTTCTCTCGTGAGGTGATTTGTAAGGCGCTACTAAGGAATGTCGTTAATTTGATGAAATGCACTCGGGACTTTATTTTATTTATTATTATTTTATTATTACTCTCGACAGTTCGTCATTTGCCAATGTCATGTTACAGAAAATTCAATATGCAAAAATGCTGGCCTGTATTTCGCCCAAAGGATCAGCCTAGCGATCCAAAGGGGAAATGCCGCCAGCATTTTGGGCACGTTGCCGGACAACGGGGATCGGTTGAACTATCTGTAATGCTAAGCCATTCAGATAGTTCAACCGATCTATTATACGGTGGAACACAGATAAAGGTGTACAGGATAGTTTTAAGGTTGAGATTTTCTCAAAAACTACTTGACATATTGCAAAAATTATTTCACTGTTTGATAGATAAAAGTTAAAACTATGTAACTGTAAAATAATTATTAAATTCGGTCTAGTATTTTTTGAGATAATCTCAACCTTATTGAGACTCCCTGTATACTTATCTCTGTCTTCGATTGTACATATAGTTTTTTAGTTTAGTTTATATTTTTTTCATCATCATCAGCCCGTATCAGTCCACTGCTGGACGTAGGCCTCTCCCAAAGCGCGCCACTCAACCCTACTCTCGGCCCTCTGCATCCAGTCCCTGCCAGCCATTTTGCGAAGGTCATCCCTCCATCAGGTCGGGGGGCGTCCCACACTACGTTTACCCGTTCGTGACCTCCATTCGAGAACTCGTCTACCCCATCGGTTATCGGTTCTACGACAGATGTGACCAGCCCACTGCCACTTCAGTTTACTAATTCTATGAGCAATGTCAACCACTTTTGTCTTCTGGCGGATATACTCGTTTCTTATTCTATCTAACAGAGAAATTCCAAGTATAGCTCTTTCCATAGCTCGCTGAGCGACCGAACCTGTGGGCCAGTCTCACCGTCAATGTCCACGTTTCGTATATTTTTTTAGGTTAATATTATAATAGGTATTTTTATTGTTGTTATATGAATAAAGTTTATATAGAAAATAAGTAGGTAAGTAACATTACTAAAACAAACTAAACTAAATGTAGAGTCGTTCGTTTTTCGACGACACAAATAGTACGGTCCCCGATACGACTCTCCAATTTGTCGAGAGTTTTATTTTATACCAGCCTTCTCACATTTTGGGATTTATTTCTCTTAGTCCATTTGCATATAAAAGGGCGTTTTCGTTTCTATATCTTTCTTTACACACGTAACAAAATACGAGTATTGATAGCTATTGAAATTATTCTTTCCGATCAGATGGAAGGATAAATCTACGGAAGGTAGATCCTCTAGGGACTGGATGCAAAGGACCGAGAATCTGATTGTTGCGTATTGGAAGAGGCCTACGTCCAGCAGTGGACCGATACTGGCTGATATCATCATCATCATTATCAGCCCGTATCAGTCCACTGCTGGAAGTATGCCTCTCTCAAAGCGTCTCCTCAGCGTTGGCACCTTTTCCTTGCAAATTGGTGTAAATGTAAATTCAAAAAATATATTGACGTGCAAAAATGTACTCAACATGCTACTTGCAATAAAGAAATTTGACTTTGCGTGCCACTCAACCCTACTCTCGGCCCTCTGCATCCAGTCCATGCCAGCTATCTTGGTCATCCCTCCATAACCTGGGGATTCTTAGCACCCCCTGCCCCGCCGTTATCGTAGCCGCTGCCTTGGAATAGTGGGGCGGCCTGGAGCTGGGGGCCGGGCCCTTGTGGTGTCAGTCATGTTTTGGGAGGTGATGCCCGTAATCGCCACGCTGGGCAAGCGGGTTGGCGATCGCAGAGCCGCAGGGCCGTCTTAAGTCTATTCTGCGCCGGGGTGCGGGACTCAGCCCGCGCCCTCGTTTTTTTGGCACTGCAGCGTGGCACGCGACCGACGACGACACACTGCAGTATGAAAGGGGTCCTAGTCAACCAAGAAAACACAATACACGTAATTTTGATAATTTATTTATTTATTACTCTAAAATACAAAATTAAACTTAAAACTTTGACTACTAAATATCTATTTATTACATGTACATACACATACATCAAACAAACTCAATTTTTCTTGCCTTTGAGTTGGCAAAGATTTTAATTAAATCATTTATTTTTATATCAATTTTGGATTCTATACTTATAATGGCTAAGTTTGTCAGTCTGTCTTGGGTCATGGTTGAACGAAGATAATTTTTCGAACGAATTCAATTACTTAAAAAGAAGAAATCAGATCAATCACTGACCGACACTTACATAGGCGCCGCCCGCGCGCCGCGCTGTAAATTCAAATGAACTTACACTCTATTGACTTAGAGATCATTTTGCTTCAAGTGCGGGCGACCGGCCGGCAATGTCAAAGGGCGCAATTACTCGCTTATGGCAGACGCACAGGTGCCGCGCAGCGCGCCCATTTCAAATGAACTTACACTCTATTGACTTAGAGATCATTTTGCTTCAAGTGCGGGCGACCGGGCGGCAATGTGTCAAAGGTACACACACACATACACTCTCTTTGGATTAGAGATTTTGCCGCGCGCGTGTTGTATTAAATAAAATTGTTATTTGTGTAGTGTAGTAATGCGGTATGACAAGCGCCGAAAGTTTAATAAAAGTAAAAAAAAATTATTGTTGATGACTATTTGTTTTGCTTGCGCATACGTATTTGTCGTAAGTAACAAGTATATAAAACTGTGCAATGGCGTTAAGTTCACTGAAATATCTAATAATTCAGCGCTCGGCAGGCGCCCCCGGGCGCTCCGCGCCCGGGTGCACCGCACCCCTTGCACCCCCTGGTAAAGACGGCCCTGCAGAGCCGGACACTGGCTGGACTGGCTGATAATGAGGAGGAGATTCTTTCTATGCGTTTCTGTGTATACTGTACTCTCATAAGGAATCCTAGTTTGGACAATGATTTTTGAAAAAAATCAAAAGGAAAAGTGAAGGTTTGCAAAATTATTTGATAACAATGTCTGTTTTGTGTTTAATATCACGTAAAATTAATCAGAAAATGTTCGCGAATGTCAGTAGGTATGTTGGATTTTTGGGATAATACTCGTAGCAAGATCTGAAATTTCAATTTCAAATTTGTCAAGAATCCCACTACGAGCTCGGGAGTGAACGTGACTGTCGAGCTGCTTCGTCCAGAGTGACGACGCTACGGCGACTCCTCTGGATGAAGACCAGAAGACGCGGATACCCAGTATGACGACGCTACGGCGGCTCCTCTGGATAAAGACAAGAAGACGCGGATACCCAGGGTGACGACGCTACGGCGACTCCTCTGGATGAAGACAAGAAGACGCGGATACCCAGGGTGACGACGCTACGGCGACTCCTCTGGATTAACACAAGAAGACGCGGATACCCAGGGTGACGACGCTACGGCGACTCCTCTGGATGAAGACAAGAAGACGCGGATACCCAGGGCAGTGGCGTAACTACACTGTCGGGGGCCCGTGGCAAATTAATGGAATGGGGCCCTTCCTCATTAAAAAAAAACAATGTTCTAAAAATATCAATAAATTCTAAACCCTTTTCTAATAAATTGGCGTCATTTAAATTTAACAAATGACATTGCCACATTTTAATGGAGCTTTGCCCCACCTACAAAACTACGTGACCATTTAAGCTGTACCTATCATTTTGTTGGGGACTTATTACAGGTTTCATATTGCATAATCATAATAGTATCATTTTCTACTACTCTCGCAACTCCTATAGAAGAATAACAAAAACAATTAATAATTCGCTTCGATTTCTTACTATCTTCTGAATTCTTAATTAAGCTGTTTTTTTCGACTCGCAACTTGTACATAACTTTAATTTAAACCGATAATTTTAATAAAAAACGGAGATACTTTTACATTATTCGTTATCTTGTACAACTTGCGGTTGATGGTGGGGCAGAATCTGGCATTGTCATTTGCAGGGTGCAAGATACTGAAATTGGGAACAATTACATTCATTCCATGGAAACGCGATTTCTAAAACTGAGCGAAGTTTTCTTATTTCATTTCATTTATTTGCCTTCAATTGCAGGTTATACAGAGATTTTATACATATATTTAATAAAGTGCCGATACAATTTTACCCAATCTTGGGTGTAGCAAAATAAAACTTACTTAACAAAATGAATTATGCTTCTGAATGTGTTCAAATCGCGATACATTTTTAGTTAGCTTACTAACTAAATTTTGAAATAATACAATTTTAGGTTCCTTCTTCTGTTCGTGGCCCTCTGGGGGCCCTCTCAGGCCCGGGGCCCGTGGCATTTTGCCCGTCATGCCACCCTATTGTTACGCCACTGACCCAGGGTAACGACGCTACGGCGACTCCTCTGGATGAAGACAAGAAGACGCGGATACCCAGGGTGACGACGCTACGGCGGTTCCTCTGGATAAAGAAAAAAAAACATTGAGACCCAGGGTGTCTTCGCCACGGTAACTTCTCTGGATGAAGACAAGACGCGGATACCCAGGGTGACGACGCTACGGCGACTCTCTGGAGGAAGACAGAAAATTGGCAAATGACGAACTGTCGATCACATTAATATAATAAATAAAAGAAGGACATAGTTTATGGCACGACTAGATTATAATAAATAAATGGCAATTCAAATTCTTTATATGAAGATCTTTAGGTAATAGAGGGATATCCGCCATCATTTTGGAATGGCGGATTAATTTTTTATTCGTTTAATTTTCTATTTACATGAATACTCTAAATAACTTGACATTGGCGAAATTATCTCTTGAATAAGAAGCCATTCAAATAAAAATAGAATAGATTAGAATATAAGATCTTTAATACAATATCTTGAAGGTCATAGCCCTAATAAAATCCATCTAATATCGCAAATTGTTATCATATCAATGTCTCTATGTCAGATCGATCAAGGCCCATCCGATTTCGTATATTAGTTTGGGCAGAAAGCGACGCCGCTGGGCACATTTGTTAGATTAGCAAAATTGCTGTTTTATGAACTGGCTCCCTGTAATAATACGATGCCCCTACCATTGCTCTAGAAAAACAACAGTGAACGATTTATAGAGGATTCTGTGTCGCTATGGTTAGTACATTAATGATTGATTTCCTGATGTATTTGCCGATCCATGATGTTCTCTGTATAAAAATATATATTGTTATATTAACAGCAATACTAATTTACACTAGTTCTATTGTATAATCATTGAACTCCTATAAACAACTAGATACACAAAGGTCTTACTAAAACAATTAAAAAAACGTCCAAATAAGGGTCCATTGTTAACGTCCAAATACTGTCCAATAAAGCAAATAACCGTTTGGACCATCTTTGCGCTCAGACATTTTTAGAAGGCAGACTGTGTATCTAGTTGTTTATAGGAGATCAATGTGTATAATTGATTATTTTAAGAATTATTATTATATTGTATCCACTGACTCGGTGCTTTGGTGATATCTGTAAACCAGTCAGTTATACAGGGTGTAACGTAAACGATATATGAAGCCGAAGGGAGGGTGTTCAGTATCGGTAACTGAACAACTTTTGTTCAACGACTTTTCGAATAAAAAATATAAATAAATTAATGTCTCATACAAATCGATCAGCTGACCGGTACGAAATGTATGAAAAATCAAAAAATAAATTCGTGAAAATCGAAAAGTCGTAGAACAAAAGTTGTTCAGTTACTGATACTGAACACTGTCCCTTCGGCTTCATATACCCTTTACTATACACCCTGCATATTTAATAAATAAATAATTAATTAAACTTCTGTTATGGACACGTCTGTACAGATCGGATAAGACACTATTGCTGTTATTCATAAGCCTAGTTAAAGCTCACTTCCATTAAATCGTGTTGCTATCCCTTTCACACTTCGTTAAAAAAGGTTACGATAGAAAGGGACAGGGGCATAAACGGTGCGTAACTTTAAATCTTAAGTATATTAGATTATTTAATAGTGACGAAGTATATTGCACTTTTCTATTATTGTTTAATGTACCGTTGGTTTTCCATTTACTTACTTTACTCACTTACGCACACATACATACGCTTATATCCTACACACACGTTATTTAACACTAATTCGTAAATAATTTATTATGTAAGTTACAGCTAAACTTTAGTTATAAATACCTAAGTATAATAAAATAACATTGCATGCAAAAAAAAACTTATCACTGACGCCAAAGTTACAGGTGTAACCTAGTTTGAGATTTCAGCATTTCATACTGAGTGCTCATCACCATAGCTTTCTAAGTTATAAATGTTTTTGTAAAAAAATTGTGTTGGCTACTGCAAATAAATATTTTTATTTTTTTTAAATAAAATTATTTTAAATTTCAAAATTACGTTTATGAATAGGTACGCGCCTTTGCCAACCCATATATGTATAACAGATTGCACAATCTGTAGATGATTTTTGTCAACTTAAAAAACTCGATCGCCCAGAATAATTCTAACGGACATTGTAATTCGGGTTACAATGGTAGCGGTTGTTCAGCTGAAAGTAATTCAGAGTTAGGAGTGGCCAATTAGACGCATTCAAGAGTGGATTGGGTTCGGATGCTGTTATGATGATTTAATGACGTCATAAAATACACTGACCCAATGAGGGAATGGCAATGGACTAAGTAGACTAGGCAAATGCCCGGAGTGCCGAAGCTCTAGACTAAATATCACTTTTTAAACCTTCACGGTTTGTATACATATTAATTATAAACGGGAATTACAGAAATTTCAATCGCGACGATGGTTTTCTGTTGTCAAAAACTTGGAATCCAGTGATCGACTTATGTAAACGAGGCACAAAGGCGAGTGCGTGCAAACGAACGGACATAATTAGTTCTTTTTGCAAAATGTGGGTACCTGCAAATCAACAACTTTTCTCGACGCAGTCAGCGAACACGAAAGAGGGTAGATCGTTTTGTATCACCCTTCTGACGTTTAACACTCACGGACTTCAGTCTACTCGTGACCATGATGGCTGCAATGCTGGCGAAATATCGAGACATCAATAATAAATCTCTAGACTAAATATTATTCACGGCAATGAATTGCAGATACCCTTCTGTAAACAGCTTTAATGCAGAGAACGGCCAAATATAACGCAACCTGCATATACAACAAGCTACCTGATGAAGTTAAGTTACTCCCAGATCGGGCTTCTTTTTACAAAAATGAAGACCTTACTGATTGAATTGTGCCCTTACGACATGAGCGAGTTTTTGTAGTGGAAATTTATGTAACTATTTTATTGTTTTGAATGTTAAATAGTGAATTTGATTGATTGAAATTTACTTTATTGATAATATGAATCAAATCATCAAAGACTATTTTCAGCTCAAGTTCCCACTAACCACTACCTCAAAATTGTCTTGATTCTCGGCCTTTGGGCATCTTGCCTGAATAAGTGAAATGGTATTGCGATGACCACTCTCACAATAGGACCACTGACCGACTAATAAGAGATATTAAAATGGTTTCACCCTGTATATGAACTAGTAGGTTTTCTTTAAATAACTAATTCAGGGTCGAGTGGGCATTAGATACAATTAGGTACGGATTAGGTTCAGACTTAGATTTACTGAGGTCGTAAATACACTTCACTAATTCTAAGAATGATCCTAGTATCTTACATAACTATCTATGTTATGTAGGTACATGGATGGAGTTTGGGAATATAATTATCCGAAATATATTTATTTTTTCATCACGATAATTTAGCTGCGCAATGTGGACCGGCTGCAGCCCGTGGCACACAACACCGCCCTCGCCAAGAGGAACCCAGGTGTCATAGGGCCCGCTTACTATGAGAGACTACCAGCAGACTTACGCGGTGAAGTAGATGACGAAACGTTTGGTCGCCGACTGAAATGCCTTTTATTGGATAGCGAATTGTATTCCTTTAAGGAATTTAACTTATCAATGTTAAAATCATAATTTATGCAATGCATCATTATGCATATTGTTATACATAGTTATTATTATTTTAAATTGACGATCAAATTACTAATGTGTATTTTAAGTATTGACATAACTGTAAAATTGACATTGTAATCTGAAATAAATGAATCTAATCTACCTATCTACCGTAAGATTGATAATAGTAACATTATATTCTGTAGGTAATAAGAGGCAGAGAATCATTAGAAGATTTCCTCTTCGTGAACAAAACATTTATATAAGGCCTGACTACAATTTGATATACGAGGCAGGTAATTAAAGGATACTTATTGTACACATGTTACTTACTTACTCCGCTCCGAAGACGCCAGTCTTTTCGGTCCGTACGCGTCAGGACGGAATGAACGAGACGATTTGACATTTGGATATCTTCAATGCATTCGACTACATCTCATTACCTTGGAGCATGATTAGGAAAACATTATTCCATCTTAATATACTTTCGATCTGCGTTGGCGGATTTTATATAATTAAAAAACTACATCCAAGAAAAAAATGGTAGAAAAAGAGTTTATGAGAGTGAATTCTGATGCAGGGTCGCACAGGGATCGGTGTTGGGTCCATTTCTTTTTGAAATCAAGCCAATTATACTGTCGTATCTTTCAGGTAATGTCAGTTGACAATCTGCTAACTGCCATCTATAGAGAGATGCAATAAAAAGGCTACATATATCGTAGTTCTGGGATAGTATGTATAGTTTAGAAGAACCATTATCTTTATTTCTAGATTTGGGAGTTTAAATTATAAAGAGATTTTATATAATATCAAGTAGTTTTCAAGAAATCTCAACATTATTGATGCCCGATTGAAAGATTCTTAATCACACGGCATGTTTACTTTTCTCTTAGGAACACAGAGAAAGGTGTACACGAGAGTTTTTAAGGTTGAGATTATCTCAACAACTATTTGACCTATTGCAAGAATTCTTTCACTGTTTAATAGATAAAAGTTAAAACTATGTAACTGTAAAATAATTATTAAATTCGATCCAGTAGTTTTTGAGAAAATCTCAACCTTATTGAGGCCCCCGTATATTTATCTCTGTCTTCGACTGTACCTATGCAGAAAATTCTAATTTTAGGTCAGAAGGCTAGAGCTCCGTTAAATATATCTTCGTTGTGCACTCGAGTCGATCCATCAATGTCTCTGCAATGGACATGACGTAACACGCCTTGATGGTAATTTGTTCAGGGGCTGCCATTAAATCGGAAAATGTGTGGGTGTTTGTATTATTATTTAATTAAGATTATGCAGGTATTTATTTATTTATTATTTATTTTATTAATGGACTCCACAGTTCGCTATTTGCCAATGTCATGTTACATTGTTGGATAATTTGAGCAAGATCTGGGGTTTCAAGCTTTTATCAAGAGTTCCCGCTACAAGCTCGGTAGTGAACGTGACTGTCGAGCTGCTTCGTCCACAGTGATTGACGCTACGGTGTCTCCTGTGGATGAAGACAAGAAGACGCGGCTACCCAGGGTGATGACGCTACGGCGACTCCCCTGGAGGAAGATAGCAGACTAGTATACAATGAATTTTCTGTAACATGACATTGGCAAATGACGAACTGTCGAGTCCATTAATAAAATAAATAAATAATATAATCCACACAATGTTTACATTAGTTTAAAATAACACTTATTCCAGTTACGTAGGTGTACATAAACCGTTAACAGCCCCCTTTATTCTAACAGGTCCGTACTTTATAATACCGTGCGGGTCCGAAACCAATAAAATTCCTTAGTAATGGCCCATTTTGAGGTTACAATAACATTGGCTACATTATCAGACACAACACACGCCCATAAAGCAGCTTATGAATCTGCTAAATGTTGCCAGTGATGATATTTGTACAGTAATAGGCTAGGACCCATTTTTTTTGGTCTTAAATAGTTAATAATCGTTCTATTTTGGCTGTGGCATTATAATAATAATAAATAATAATAATTTTATTTACGAATGACAAAGCTTCATTATTTGTTAGTAGTCTTATACACTATATTAGTAACTAGCCTAGGACATGCAACGTCACACATTTTTTAACAATACGGCAGTCATATTTGCCGGCTGTCATTTGCAGGATGCTGTCGTCGCTGCGTCGCACTCTGCAGAGCAGAGACGCGCACTTCTTACGCATGATTGCGTGGAACCCGTCAGTGCGCGTCTCCGCGAACATGCCGGACGCGCTGCAGAAGCGAGGCAGCCCCAACAGCATCCTGAAAGCATTATTGTACTGGACTCGCAGGGCATTCAGCGATTTCTGAGTATAACTGGCCCAAAGGCTGCTCGTGTAGAATGATTGGCAGTAAGTATCTTATTATGCTGAGGTAGTCGACCCCTTCCGGCGCTGCACATCAATGTTAGATTAGTTAAGGAGTTTTAATTTTTGTATTTGTGTATGTGCCTGAATAAACGTATTTTCTTTCTTTGTTTCTATTATACCGTAAAAAAATTACAGATTTTTTTTTGACCTTTAAAACACCAAAAAATTTAATTTAATATCATTGATCTCCTATAAACAACTAGATACACAGTCTGCCTTCTAAAAATGTCCGAGCGCAAAGAAGGTCCAAATGGATGAATGGATAATTTGCTTTATTGGACATTATTTGGACATTAACAATGGAACCTTATTTGGACGTTTTTAAATTGTTTTAGTAAGACCTCTGTGTATCTAGTTGTTTATAGGAGATCAATGTTTAAAATGCAACTTTCCAACCTCGGTCAAAAACAGCGTCCGCCATGATTATCTGTGGCATGACGTCGCGGATTTCCAGGATGATGATGCCACCGCGCATATAGACGGCGCCCTCCGCCGGCACGGCGCTGTCCGCCTGTGACGGCACGGTAGCGTTGTACGTCGGCCCTTATTTTGTTTAGGGGTTTGGGAGGGTTGTGCGTAGGTTTAGGTTAGGCTATCTTCGTATATATGTATGTATTTACAAGAATTCAGACATTCTATTCACATCAGACCAGGCTGTATGCCCTAGTTGGCCTTGCCTTTCCCTCTGGGAAGAATTTTACAAAAAAATGTAATCAGCTGTTCGGAATTCGCACCGCCATTTGCTAATTAAGCATTTAAACAACCCTTCGACGTTGTTTAAACTGACAGTTACTTATTCGGTTCTTCAGGAGTTTATTAACTATAAATAGTGTTTATAAGTAAATATTTTTTTTTAAACATTTGTTTAACAAGGTATTAGTATAAGTATTTTAATCATCAATTATAAGTAAGGCTGTATAACATTCACATTATAAAAGTATCACATTCGTATAGTATCTTATCTATGTTACGGTTCTGTCTAGGTACCTACTACTTTAGTACATAGGTTCATATCCGGATAAAATCAAAGCAATAAGAGTGGTGTGAAGAGAGGAAGCCACGGTCTGCTATAATTCAATCTGGAAGATGGGACCGGGAAATAGGGGCGAGATAAGACGCGTTCGCATTGCAGGCGGAAATACGGAACCTTTATATTTACAAAGAAAATGTCAGGTACCTATATAAAATGAAAATTACTACTAAAGTTGATTGCTGTATTGACATAATAATATTTTTTTTTTTTGGGATATAATATTTTAATAAAATTACATTAAATTAAAACCTAAAATAATAAAGACCCTAAAAATCTAAAAACTTACTATCTATAAATAAAATATGTCCTCTAGGAGGGCATCGGGAGTCACTGTGCCCAGAAGGCTGGCAGCATTCCCTCTCTGTATTGCCAACGCAATACGTTAATATTATTAAATGTCATAATTGCAAAGTGTGGTTGGTATGTGTGAGAAAATATTCGTCTTATTTGTATGTTGGTGGCTTCACATGGCTATACATATTCGCTATTGGATGTTTGTCGTATTTGTCAAATACTTGACATACAGTCGAAGGCAGAGATAAGTATACAGGAGGCCTCAATAAGGTTGAGATTTTCTCAAAAACTACCGGACCGAATTTAATCATTATTTTACAGAACATAGTTTAACTTTTATCTATCATGCAATCAAATAAGTTTTGCAATCGGCCAAGTAGTTCTTGAGTCAGCCTTATTGAGGTCCCTGTATACTTTTCTCGGTAGGTACTTACTACTAATTGGGGCCATTGATCCACCACGTGGGCCAAGTGCGGATTGGTGTATTACACCTAGATTTTTTTAATTCTGTGGCATACATCTTACCGTACATTTATTTTCCAAAAAACGGTGTATTATTTTAAGAATATTCGATAAATGTACCTACGTAAGTTTTCCTTTGAATAAAAAAAAATGGTTGAAAATGGTCGAACGGGGAACAAACCTGTGACCTCCGTATCGTAACTCCAATAACCCAAAAACTACGCCACCCAGCTTTGTGACTTGTTGTCATGAGGCGACGAAGTCCGCCCCTGGCGGCGGGCCCAGGGCCGGATTCATGCTTGTTGTGGACCCACCAGGTCCGTCTCACTACGTCACGTAAACCTTGGGTCGGTTCATAAAGGCTCGACGTGGCCGAAATGGCAATAGCATTTGAACGGGACCCCAATAATAAGTTAATCCCTTACTATGGTTAACTCACACTTTACTCACCGATTCAGATTCACTGTTTAAAGTCAGTCAAAGTCAAATTTCTTTATTGCAAGTAAGCACGTTGAGTACATTTTTGCACGTCAATATATTTTTTGAATTTACATTTACACCACTTTGCAAGGAAAAGGTGCCAACGCTGTGGAGAAAAAGTGGCAAAAACTAGCGATCAGTATCAGTCCATTGGACGTATCTCGGCTTTTTGCATCCAGTCCCTACCAGCCATCTTGCGAAAGTCATCCCTCCATCTGGTCGGAGGGCGTCCCACACTACGTTTACCCGTTCGTGGCCTCCATTCGAGAACTCGTCTACCCCATCGGTTGTCGGTTCTACGACAGATGTGACCAGCCCACTGCCACTTCAGTTTGCTGATTCTATGAGCAATGTCAACCACTTTTGTCTTCTGGCGGATATACTCGTTTCTTATTCTGTCTAACAGAGAAATGCCAAGCATTGCTCTTTCCATAGCTCGCTGAGCGACTTTGAACTTGTGGGCTAGTATTTATTAATTTTATATTCGCGTATTGCGTATATCTCTTGTGGTATGACAATATGATGTAGAATCGAGTTAATTAATTTTTTTTTGTTCTATATTTTTTGGCAGTTTTAAAACTTTGATTACAGCCATGCTCCGACAAGTGATGTTTCTTCTCAGCCCTTTGTACTTATTTAAGGGCCTTCCATGAGCCAACTAGCGCCGCCAATCTTAAAAAATAATATCTTACAAACACACTCTTTACACAATCTTTATTAGGATAAACACTATTTTTAATATACAATACATGGCATAATTGCGACAAGCTAAGTTGTAGTTCACAAATGTGCCAAAAACGGCAGTTATCGCAATTATGCGAACTACAACTTACGGACATTGAATCACGTTATAAATAAGCATTTAAAAAATAGTATTTATCGTAAAAACATTATGTACATAGCTTTTATATAAAATTGATTAAATTGGAAGATGTTATTTTTCAAAGCTTGGCGGCGCTAGTTGGCTCATGGATTAAATAAACGCGGAACCCCCGATATAACCTGCTGCAATTAATCATCCAGGGCAAGATTTGTGGAAAGAGGAGCGTTGGCAGGAGAAGACACTCTTGGCTGAAGAATTTACGTGATTGGTTCGGCTGCATCACCGGCTCCTTGTTCCGGGCAGCCGTTCAGAGGGTGAAAATTGCTATGATGTTGTCCAACCTTCGATGAGAAGAGGAACGTTGAGAAGAGGAAGATTAAATAAAAAGATTACAAAATTAGAGTGAGAAACTAGTGAGTTTGTAAACCATAGTAAAACGGTTGTACTAACATTTACCGTTTGTTGTAATGACTTGTTTGCCTGAATCTTATTAAATTTCAGGCCAACCCTTGGGTTTAGGCAGTTAAGATTTTAATTTTGACTAATGGCAACAGGCAGCTTTGCTTGAAATTTTTTTTACCTACCTAGGTACGTTGGAACACAGAGAAAGGTGTACAGGAGAGTTTTTAAGGTTGAGATTTTCTCAAGAACTACTTGACCTATTGTAAAAATTCTTTCACTGTTTGGTAGATAAAAGTCAAAACTATGTAACTGTAAAAGAATTATTAAATTCGGTCCAGTAGTTTTTGAGAAAATCTCAACCTTATTGAGGCCCCCGGTATACTTATCTCTGTCTTCGACTGTACTAGTTGTACTCATACCTAACTGTTCTGCATATGCGTAGGAGTCGCTGGCTACAGTACTATAGACATTGATCTCCTATAAACAACTATAGATACACAGTCTGCCTTCTAAAATGTCCGAGCGCAAAGAAGGTACAAACTGATGAATGGACCCTCATTTGCTTTATTGGACATTATTTGGACGTTTACAATGAACCCTTATTTAGAGGCTTTTTAAATTGTTTTAGTAAGACCTTTGTGTATCTAGTTGTTTATAGGAGATCAATGACTATAGACCTCCACGAAGAACTTTCAAAGTATTGGGAGGCAGCTCTTCCTCTCTGGTTACATGGTTCACATACCGCAATGGCTATATGCTGTCCAAATATTTGTGCTATCTCCTAGTGAAAGTCCTATCAAAATTAGCCTAGATTAAGAACATTTTAGTTGGACTACCTATTTGATTTTCACGTTCAAAAGTTGTGAACCTCCCTTCGGCTTTCTATACCCTTTTCGTTACACCCTGTATATTATGGTATGTATAATAATAAAAAACAATATTTTTTTTTAGATTTTACTACACGAAACAAAAGAGATTAGCAATGTTTGTTAAGGGGCTGACATGAGCCAACTAGCGCCGCCAATCTTAAAAAAGTAATATCTTCCAATATAATAAATTTTATTAAAAAAGCTATTTACAAAATGTTTATTAGGATGAATACTATTTTTCAATATACAATACATGGCATAATTGCGACAAGCTAAGTTGTAGTTCACAAATGTGCCAAAAACGGCCGTTTTTCGCAATTATGCGAACTACCTACAACTTATCGAAATTGAATCAGGTTAAGCATTTAAAAATAGTATTTATCGTAATAAACATTTTGTAAATAGCTTTTTTTAATAAAATTGATTATACCTATTGGAAGATATTATTTTTTTAAGATTGGCGGCGCTAGTTGGCTCATGGAAGGCCCTTAAGAATTCGCAACTGCTACATACGTTGCAAACTATAGGGGTAGCTAATTGTTTTGCTATTTTTACTAACCTTGTTTTGTTAGCTAGTTATAAACAATAACCAATCAATGTTGCTAGGAAAACAAATAGCAAAAAAACAACAAAACAATTAGTCCCTGTACTTCGTAACGGTTTAGCTGTTAGTTATGAATATTTAGAATAGAATAGAAAATATGTTTATTGCCATACACCAATTACATAAGCTTACAAAAAATCAATCAAGTAGTAAGTTATAATCTAATATAGTTATGCTACGTGGTGTGGCAAAAGGTGCATGTTTCAGCTGAGCTGACACCGAGGTGTGCAGCGCTGTGACTCGACATGCACCTCTTCCCTGACAGAATATATACATGATATTCGGTATGATAACATGAACTAAGATTAGCGACCACTGCTAATGTTTCCTTTTCAACACATATCGGGTTGTAGGTACTTATTCTACGGCAGGTTCTCTTGAAAATGGCGGGAAACGACGGTTGCGAAATTATTTAATAATTTTCAGTTTAATGTCTACAGTGGGTGTTTTGTGTTTAATATCACGTTAAATTAATCAGAAAATGTTCGCGAATGACAGTATGGTGAAGTTATTGGAGAATTCAAGCAGGATCTGAAGTTTGGCGCCATGGTCAAGATTCCCACTACGAGCTCGGGAGTGAACGTGACTGTCGAGCTGCTTCGTCCACAGTGATTGACGCTACGGCGTCTCCTGTGGATGAAGACAAGAAGACGCGGCTACCCAGGGTGATGACGCTACGGCGACTCCCCTGGAGGAAGATAGAAGACTATTATACATTGAATTTTCTGTAACATGACATTGGCAAATGACGAACTGTCGAGTCCATTAATAAAATAAATAATAAATAAATTCTACGGCAGACAAAACAGCCAGTAAAATAGTAACAAAAAATAATAATAATAACATTTTATCAAAATAAAAACGTGATGTATTTAGAATTTCGCAAATTCAATAACCTAAACGATCAAACACATCTCTCTCATTTGAATATTTTACCAATATTATATTTTTTGTGAAAATATCATCTTGAACACGTTTGTATGATAATGAGGTTTGCTTTGAACATATAAACGAAAGTATATAATATAAAGTATAGTCTGATGTAAAGAAAAGTATACAGGGTCTCTTAAAAATGTTTTACATTACTAGCTATTTATTTATTTTATTAATGGACTCGACAGTTCGTCATTTGCCAATGTCATGTTACAGAAAATTCAATTTATAATAGTCTTCTATCTTTCTCCAGCGGAGTCGCAGTAGCGTCTTCACCCTGGGTAGCCGCGTCTTCATGTCTTCATGCAGAGGAGTCGCCGTAGCGTCATCACTCTGGACAAAGCGGCTCGACAGTCACGTTCACTCCCGAGCTTGTAGCGGGAACTCTTGATAAAAGCTTGAAACTTCAGATCTTGCATAAATAATCCAATAACTTCACCGTAGGGTCATTCGCAAACATTTTCTGATTAATTTAACGTGATATTAAATACAAAGTAGCCCCTGTAGACATTAAAAGGAAAATTATCAAATAATTTCGCAACCGTCGTTTCCCGCCATTTTCAAGAGAACCTTTTCTTGGGGTAATATCATCTTCTTCTTTCTTCTTTGCCGTGCCCCCTTCCCAGTTTATCTGGGGTCGGGCCTCCTCGTCTGCGCCAGGACAACCTGTCCTGAGTTGTCGACTGTGGGAGTTCTCGAGCCTTCATCTCTCTCTCGATACTGGACCACCACGTAGCAGGTGGTCTGCCTCTGCCCCTAGGCTTAGTTGGTATGTTTAGTGCCTTCTTTACGGCGTAATTTTCATTCCTACGCATCACGTGTCCATACCACCTAAGCCTGTTCCCCGAGAGCTTTTCTGCAATGGGCGCTACTTTGAATGAGCCTCTGACATATTCGTTGCGGACTTTATCCAGACTTGGGGTAATATCATCAATTTTTTGTAATCTATGGTGGACCATATTTTAGCTCTAGCGGAAAACTGTAGGTCCACGAACCTACAATAATCTAGACAATTATTCTGACAGGTAAAATGTTTGAAAGTCTATATAAATAAACCTAGATGTAGGTAACATGAATAAACTCTTCGCAAATGGATTATTAAGAGAAAGTAAATAAAATCATTTACTGTACTACTTAGACGCTTTCAGTTCAGAGATTTTGCTTTTATTGTAAAGTAAATATTAGACGAAGGCTTTGTGGAACATTAATTTGATTATCTTACACTTAGAGCTAGAATTTGATTTGGATTATTTTCTTTAAAATAATATAAATATATTTTTTTCAGAGCAGAATTTTAATCTAAACCCTACAGGCGGTCTTATCGCTGAGAGCGATCTCTTCCAGACAACCTTCAGGTAGAGAAATTATTCTTTTGGAAGAGGCGGCTTACAGTGCAACACGTAGAAAGGAAGAAATATATGGATTATTTGTAGCTACTATAGACAACATTATTTTTTTCAGTGTAGTCCGTTACCCTTACCTTTTTAGATTGATTGTAATGTAAGCATTATTGAAACATTAAACTATTTTCGCTTTAATTTAGTTAGAAGTATCTCTTGGATTGATCTTTATCCTGTCTGAGCCCTTTTATCCCTACAGGGGTTACAGAGAGGTCAGGACGGACAATTAACTATATTTATTTTGGGTATAAAAGGGTTTTATTCTAGTACAGTCGAATACAGAGAAAAATGTACAGGAGAGTTTTTAAGGTTGAGACTATCTCAAAAACTGTGTTGCTGAGAGATTTTTGCCACTTTTTCTCCTCAGCGTTGACACCTTTTCCTTGCAAAGGAAATAATAAATTCAAAAAAATGTACACAACGTGCTTACTTGCAATAAAGAAAATACATTGCCACATTTCAATGGAGCTTTGCCCCACCTACAAAACTACGTGACCATTTAAGCTGTACCTATCATTTTGTTGGGGACTTATTACATTTCATATTGCATAATCATAATCAGTATCATTTTCTACTACTCTCGCAACTCCTATAGAAGAATAACAAAAACAATGAATAAATCGCTTCGATTTTTTACTATTTTCTGAATTCCTAATTAGGCTATTTTTTTCGAATCGCTAGATGTACAAGACTTTGTTTTAAACTAATAATTTTAATAAAAAACGGAGATATTTTTACATTTATTCGTTATCTTGTACAACTTGCGTTTGATGGTGGGGCAGAATCTGGCATTGTCATTTGACTTTGACTTTGACCTATTGCAAGAATAAATTCACTTTTAGACAGATAAAAGGTAACTATAGAACTGTAAAAGAACTATTAAATTCGATCCAGTAGTTTTTGAAAAAAATCTCAACCATTTATTGAGGCCTGTTTACACTTTTCTGTCTTCGAGGCGAGGCGTTCCCTCTCGCTCTTGGGATTTACGAGTAGCATATGAACGACGGTGACAGTTGCGTTTAGTTTTACGATTCGACTTTATGTCCGCTGCAGAATTATCTACAATATCTATAAAATAAAATAAATAAAATAAGCCTTTCTTGCCATTTAAGAATTACAATTACAATGTTATAAATAACATTAATATTGTTTTAACGTTTAATCGTTTAACGACGATCGGTTTTTCCCAGCAACAGTTTGTCCTTCGACAAAGGCCTCCTCTAAAGATTTCCATCTCTCTCTGTCTCTCGCTATCCTTGTCCATTCTGGACCAGCAACTCTTTTTATATCATCTTCCCAGCGTTTCATTTGTCGCCCTTTACTTCTTTTGCCATTCCTAGGGTAACACTCTGATATTATTCTTGTCCATTTCTCATTCTTCTTCAATATCTAACTACTATTAATGGTTCTCTTGTACTGGCGGGAAAATGGTGGGAGACGACGGTTGCAAAATTATTTGATAATTTTTGTTCTATTTTCTACAGTGGTTATTTTGAGATTAATATTACGTAAAATTAATCAGAAATTGTTCGCGAATGACAGTATGGTGAATTTGTTGGATAATTTGAGCAAGATCTGGGGTTTAAAGCTTTTATCAAGAGTTCCCGCTACAAGCTCGGGAGTGAACCTGTCGAGCTGCTTCGTCCAGAGTGATGACGCTACGGCGTCTCCTCTGGATGAAGACATGAAGACGCGGCTACCCAGGGTGAAGACGCTACTGCGAGTCCCCTGGAGGAAGATAGAAGACTATTATATATTGAATTTTCTGTAACATGACATTGGCAAACGGCGAACTGTCGAGTCCATTAATATAAAAATAATAAATCTACTATTAAATGCGAATACTTTCAATATATCACGGAAACAATCTATAATGGCAAATAAAAACATGACATGAACATGGCCAACTCAATTTTAGGCGTTTTTGTCCAATTCAAATCCATTGTGTAGGTCATAAAGTATTTTTATGACCCCCCAGATCGTAAGCCGAAACGGTTTATTTGATTGGATATGAGTTATTGAGATGTTTTTCATGAAATAAAAAAAATCGGGTCATGTAATTTGGACTACATTGTATTACCAAAACAAACAAAAATGTAGAGTCTTTTGAAAACGACGCTACGGCGACTCCTCTGGAAGAAGAGAGACGATAATATTATGACATTGGCAAACGACAAACTGTCGAATCCGTTAATTAAACTAAATGAATATTCAGAATTTGAATAAATCAGGAGAGCTCGGTGGCTCAAGGAGAGCTCGGTGGCTCAGTGGTTGGGTCAATGGACTTGCAATATGGAGGTCCCAGGTTCGATTCCTAGCTAGGGCAGCCATGTACCAATGAGTTATCCTCGGTTTTTTCGACGGAAAAACTTACGTACATTTACCGAGTGCTCTCAAAACGGTGAAGGAAAACATCGTGATGAAACCTGCATGTCGTAGAAGAAAAAAAATGTAAGGCATGTGAAATCCGCCAACCCGCACTGTGCCCGCGTGGTGGATTATGGCCCGAGCTCCCTCGATGTAAGGGAAGGTCTGTGCCCGAGCAGTGGGGCCATATAAATAGGCTGATGATGATTATCCATGCTCGGTGAATAAATTAGAACATGATGAAAAAATTCTTGCCATGTTCTGAGTAAAAATAGAAGCGCATCATCGTAAATCATGTTTCTAACCGAATGTTAGACATGGTTGTCGGAATACTACTACTATTGTCCGATAGATGGAGTTGCGTAACATACTCTTTAAGTATGTATAAAGCGATGAAGATTTCGGTGGGCGTGGCGTGGCTCGTGGTGGCTCAGTTGGTAAGAGCGTGTCACGGAATGACAAGGTCGCAGGTTCAAGTCCTGCCCACGGCAAGAATTTTTTCATCATGTTCTAAATGAATATTATTTAACCTTTGATTCCTTGAAAAACTCGCGAAACGACATAGCTACTTTTTTGTGAAAATTCTAATTAAAGTTTTCGTAGATTAATGTTCACGTGAAGTTAATCAGGAGATGTCCGCGAACGTTTCTATTAATTGAAGTGCTCGAAAGAAGTCGTGTTTGTGAAGTATTGTGCTCTTATCAAGGTTTCCTTGCATAACTCAATGATTGCGTGGTTCGTTGAGTTATTTCGTTTAGGGGTTTGGGAGGATTCTGCGTAGGTTTAGGTTAGGTTATCTTCATATATATATTTATAAGAATTCAGACATTCTATTAACACCAGACCAGGCTGTAGTTGGCTTTGCCTTTCCTAATGGGAAGAATTTTACAAAAAAATCCTTTTAACTATCGAGTATCGACACTTAACTAAACCTAATTAGCAGTTCACGCTCAAACAACAATAACTTTCAAGTACTAAACTACAGAACAAGGAGTAGGGGTCATTATCGTAACTCTGAACCAACGTAACCTCCGGAGAATCGTAAAAACGTCCTGGCAACACCAGGATATAGTGTAATGTGCCCTTGAGTTGGTAACACTGCATCTTGGCTATGTAAAACGGACGCAATTTTCGAGATAGCTTAAGAAGCACTTGCTCTAATCGCCGTCACAGAATAAATAAATTCGCCGTTATAAGTTAACCATAGTTAAATTTAAATAAATTGTGGTGTTTTACCCGATTTCGCAAGAAAGAGTTCTTGAGGCGTATCACGTGATGTCTTTCTCAAGTCGTCTGCAATCAGCAAATACGTTCTCAAGTGTGAGTTTGACAGTTCTCTTGAAACAGCGTTACTCACGTGATACCCGATTCCTAAACGCGCACTTAAGTTACATTTATTAATAGGAACGCCATCTTGAGGTCGTTCTCAAGATTGAGTTTTGATGTGAAAGTGATTATGCAGTTTCTTAAGGCGCTATATGGTTGTCAAAAGCAAGAGTAAGACAGAAGATGCCCCGTAGCGGCGGAGTGAAGAGCACGGCGCAGTGCCTCAATATTCGTATTTTTATGGATTTTGGCACGGAAACAAGATCTCGTATTAATAGTACCCTACATTTTGATATATATTTTGTATGAATAACTATTTCGGTTTAGATATAATTTTCATTTTAAAAGACATGGAAGGGGTATGTTTGCGATTTTTTTTCTATCGAGCGAAGTTTGTCCAATCGTGTATCGGTATTCATCAGTCTCTAAATAGACACCCCAAGATTGCAATTTTTTCAGCCGTTTGATTTTAGTAGTTAGTGCCGTAGCCTTCGTAGAGAAACTGAAAATACGCGCATAAGAAGCCTGAATATCTTCGGTATTAATCGGGATATCGAAAAACTGATTTCACAGTTCTCTTCAGCAGGAGCATGAGAGTTGGTTGATGCAATAAAAAGTCACAATAAAAAGAAATATTGATGATTAAAGTTGCCAACGTGGTAGACTGATCCGTATCGGTAGTGAAAGAGAAATGATAATGGCATTTATAATTTCTTTTCTATTCTCGTGTGGTTTAGTGACCAAACCTATTTATCAAAGTTATTCAGACCGCAGAACAACGAGTATTTTCAGTTTTTCAATGAAGGCTACGGCACTAACTACTAAAATTAGACGTCTGAAAAAAATATATAGCAATCTTGGGGTGTCTATTTAGGGACTGATGAATATCGATACACGATTGGACAAACTTCGCTCGATAGAAAAAAAATCGCAAACATACCCATTCCATGTCATTTAAAATTAAAATTATGTCTAAACCGAAATAGTTATTCATTTGAAATATATATCAAAATGTAGGGTATTATAATTAAGAGAGCTTGTTTTAAAAACTGATTTTTAGGCGTATTTTAATTTCCCTGTCAAAATTCATCCAAAATCAATAAAAATACAAATATGGCGTCACTGTACCATGCTCTTCACTCCGCCGCTGCGGGACATCTTCTGTCTCGCGCTCGAGTTTGACAGCTCGCCGCCCCTTAATAAGAAATCTTCAAAAGACTCGGAACTGACTCGAATAGTTAACGAGTTTATGAACTCACAAACTAGACAAACTTTAATAAGAGGGTAATTATACAGGGGGTGGAAAAATAAAGCCAAGTAATAAGTCTTCTTTGTAGTGGGAAGTGTAAAGGAACTAATCAAAGTTAACTATGAAGGGATTCCCGGATTGAGATATCTGTGGATATGGTAATACATCCAAAACAAAACAAAAAAGGACTTTGGGGCAATAAAAATTAGTCATAATTTCTTGTGCCAAAATTAATCACAATATCTGTAGTTATAAGGTGTCGTACAACGAACAAATCAATAACATATTTACCTAAACAACAATAAAAATATATAAAAATGGAAAAATAAAATACTGACTGTGGGCTTGATATGAGCCAATTAGCGCCGCCAATCTTGAAAAAATAATATCTTCCAATTCAATCAATTTTATTAAAAAAGCTATTTACAAAATGTTTATTACGATAAATACTATTTTTTAAATGCTTATTTATAACGTGATTCAATTTCGGTAAGTTGTAGTTCGCATAATTGCGAAAAACGGCCGTTTTTGGCACATTTGTGAACTACAACTTAGCTTGTCGCAATTATGCCATGTATTGTATATTGAAAAATAGTATTCATTTTGTAAATAGCTTTTTTAATAAAATTGATTAGATTGGAAGATTTTATTTTTTCAAGATTGGCGGCGCTAGTCATTTATACTGTAAAAACACTCGTCCACAAGCCACTCATAAAGCTTACGTTTAAACTCAGGCATTGGCTTGGTTTTTATATGCTGGCAAAGCAAATATAAAAAACCATATTATAAATACGTATGTTATTTATACCAGAACACTGCAAAACTAAATGCATTTCACAGTAAAGCATGTTAAACGATTTCCTTTGTTAGATTTTATAGTTTATAAATCTCTGAAGAGCAGGAACCACAAAGTAAAAGTCTGTGAAACGAGGTAAGCCATAACTGAACGAACAGTGACATTTTCAAGGAAAGAAATCTACATAAATGCTCTTTTCATTTACCATGCCCCTCTTTCGTTATCCGACAGCTCTTCTAGCAACTTTAACTTTGTCGATGAGAAAACTACAAAATATCTAAAGATATATCATTGAGCCACATAATCCTCAATGATTGAGTCACTCAATCATCATAATATTTCTCTCACAGTTCGCAAAAGATTATTTCATGAACAGATTTGGATATTAGAACATGATGAAAAAATTCTTGCCGTGGGCAGGACTTGAACCTGCGACCTTGTCATTCCGTGACACGCTCTTACCAACTGAGCCACCACAGGCCACGCCGAGCCCACAGAAAATCTTCATCGCTTTATACATACTTAAAGGGTATGTTACGCAATTCCATCTATCGGACAATAGTAGTATTATTCCGACAACCATGTCTAACATTCGGTTAGAAACATGATTTATGATGATGCGCTCCTATTTTTATAGATGGAATTGCGTAACATACCCTTTAAGTATGTATAAAGCGATGGAGATTTTCGGTGGGCTCGGCGTGGCCTGTGGTGGCTCAGTTGGTAAGAGCGTATCACGGAATGACAAGGTCGCAGGTTCAAATCCTGCCCACGGCAAGAATTTTTTCATCATGTTCTAATTTATTCACCGAACATGGATAATGCGTAATTCAAATTCTGAGATTTGGATATATTGTCAAACGACATCCCAGGCTTATTGGTTTGAGTTCTTTTTATATTGTAATGGATACAGCAACTTGAACATTATTTAGCAAAAAATATCTAACAGATTGTATCTCTCTAAAAATAATCCATTTCATAACCAAGCTGCGAAGTATTATCAAATGTCATTATTGTGCTGGTTAATTGATTGAGTCCACTCAACGCCATCGATGGCTATTTGATTGAGCTATTAAATCCTCTTATTATTGTAATTGAGTCACTCAATCATTATTTTTTCATCTGTAAGATTATAATCTCTCAGTTAGATGATAGCTGCACTACGAGATGTTTTCAAACGCCATCTTTGGATATTTGATTGAGCCACTCAATCCTTATTTATTATACAGTGTCGAGTTAGGCAACTAATTGAGCCAATAAATCATTATTTATACCGCATCTAACACATCATATCTCCGGCAGTTGTTAGAAGAGCTATCTGTTTGATGAGCGCACTACGAGATATTTTCAAACGCCGTCGTTGGCTATTTGATTGAGCCACTCAATCTTGAGCGAGGCGCCGTCTGTTTACTTTACACTTGTCTACTGGGATGGCTCAGGGCTTTGTTTTTGTTCAGTATTTGTTTCTGCTAGATACTGTTTAGACAGTATTCTCTAACTAACATTTATACCATTTACTTAGTTTCAAGGCGTTTTTAACATATTGTGCGAAATGTCGAATTTAATACTTCATTAGCCTGTTTTTTAAACTCAATGGTACATACCTTACCTTATATCGATGGAGCTCAGGCCAGTGCGAATTGGTGGATTACACATGCCTTTACCGTTTTGAGAGTTTTCGGTAAATGTGGAAATCTCATTTGGTACAATCGAAATCAGAGAAAAGTATACAGACCAAATTACGTTTCAGAATGTAAGATTTATTTTAATATATTTTACGTAGATGGTTTCATCATCATCATCAGCCCGTATCAGTCCACTGCTGGACGTAGGCCTCTCCCAAAGCGCGCCACTCAACCCTACTCTCGGCCCTCTGCATCCAGTCTCTGCCAGCCATCTTGCGAAGGTCATCCCTCCATCTGGTCGGGGGCGACCCACACTACGTTTACCCGTTCGTGGCCTCCATTCGAGAACTCGTCTACCCCATCGGTTATCGGTTCTACGACAGATGTGACCAGCCCACTGACACTTCAGTTTACTGATTCTATGAGCAATGTCAACCACTTTTGTCTTCTGGCGGATATACTGGTAGATATAAAGTAATTAGGCAATCTTATAACGCAGATAATAAAAGGATCTAAAATCCAAAGTTTTACACATAAAGTATTTTTGACTGTAAAATTTTAGATTTCGTTTACAAATAACAATGTCACATTCTGCCCCACCATCAACCGGAAGTTGTACAAGATAACGAATAAATGTAAAAGTATTTCCGTCTTTTATTAAAATTATTGGTTTAAATTAAAGTTATGTACAAGTTGCAACAGCTTAATTAAGAATTTAGAAAATACTTAGTAAGAAATCAAAGCGAATTATTCATTGTTTTTGTTATTCTTCTATAGGAGTTGCGAGAGTAGTAGAAAATGATACTGATTATGATTATGCAATACGAAACCTGTAATAAGTCCCCAACAAAATGATAGGTACAGTTTAAATGGTCACGTAGTTTTATAGGTGGGGCAAAGCTCCATTGAAATGTGGCAATGTCTTTTCGCCGCCATTTTGGGCACTTTAGCTGCCGGGTTTGTACCTACTAGCTGATACAAAATGTCTGTATACAAGTGAACTGCTAACCGGGTTAACGACCCGGCCCCAGTAACGCGTTAAGCGAACACCCTGTAGGTAAATAAATAAAACGTTCCTTCGCTCTACGGAGTGAGCTATACGGATACATTGTTAGGCAAGTACAGCTAACAGCAGATCAAGTGTAACACTTTGGACTTTGGACCTTTTGTTACTTTTTCTCCTCAGCGTTGGCACCTTTTCTTTGCAAAGTTGTGTTAAATGTAAATTTAAAAAAATATGTTGACATGCAAAAATGTACAGTCGACAGCAGATCAATGGTAACACTTTTTACTTTTGACAGTTCTTAATATTTGCGTCGTAAGACTTGAAATCGTACTGCAAGTGTTACCATTGATCTGCTGTCGACTGTACATAACGTGTTTACTTGCAATAAAGAAATTTGACTTTGACAACTAACTGCAGAGAATATTATAAAAAAATTCTTTTACTCTAGTATAATGGCATGATAAAAAAATGGGATTGACATTTGTTTTTTAATATTAAAACTTTCATCATCATCATCAGCCCGTATCAGCCTCTCCCAAAGCGCGCCAATCAACCCTACTCTCGGCCCTCTGCATCCAGTCCCTGCCAGCCATTTTGCGAAGGTCATCCCTCCATCTGGTCGGGGGGCGTCCCACACTACGTTTACCCGTTCGTGGCCTCCATTCGAGAACTCGTCTACCCCATCGGTTATGGGTTCTACGACAGATGTGACCAGCCCACTGCCACTTCAGTTTACTGATTGTATGAGCAATGTCTACCACTTTTGTCTTCTGGCGGATATACTCGTTTCTTATTAAAACTTTAGTATTTTCTAAATCGAATATACAAATGTTCGTTATAAAAGTTGACCATTCGCTCGAACCGTGTGTCTCATTACAAGAAAACTCTCGCGATTTTATAGCCAGGCTCAGAAGGCCTATAGGTACTTTCCGAATCGGACCGGCAGACATCTTTATAGGCCGTCGGGCGAGGGAGATATATCGAGGCGTTCAGGCCTTAATACAGACCGTGCTATACGTGTTAATAGCGAATTCTATCTTTATTAATTTCCTAGATATCGCTATGAGGAGAAAAGTGGGCTATCTCGTACGGTGCAACGCATAGAAAAGTGTACAGGAGAGTTTTTAAGGTTGAGATTATCTCAAAAACTACGTGACCTATTGCAAAAATCTTTCACTGTTTGATAGATAAAAGTTGAAACTATGTAACTGTAAATAAATATTAATTACGATTTATATACAATCTGCGTCGTAGAGAATCTTTAAGGGAACTACGCGGAAGCTCAGGACATGATCCACCAAGCGGGCCCAATGTGGATTGTGAAACCTTAGATTTTTTCTATGGCATGCAGGTTTCGCCGACATTTTGGGACATTTTAGCTCCCATTTTAGGTACCTTCGTACTCTTCGTAGCACAATCTTTAACCATTCTCTCGACATTGCCGAGCCAGTGGAGTCGAATAGACTGTTTAATTTAAGTATTTCATCATCATCAGCCCGTATCAGTCCACTGCTGGACGTAGGCCTCTCCCAAAGCGCGCCACTCAACCCTACTCTCGGCCCTGTCCATCCATTCCCTGCCAGCTATCTTGCGAAGGTCATCCCTCCATCTGGTCGAGGGGCGTCCCACGCTACGTTTACCCGTTCGTGGCCTCCATTCGAGAACTCGTCTCCCCCATCGGTTATCGGTTCTACGACAGATGTGACCAGCCCACTGCCACTTCAGTTTACTGATTCTATGAGCAATGTCAACCACTTTTGTCTTCTGGCGGATATACTCGTTTCTTATTCTATCTAATAGAGAAATTCCAAGCATAGCTCTTTCCATAGCTCGCTGAGCGACTTTGAACTTGTGGGCCAGTCTCACCGTCAATGTCCACGTTTCGGCTCCGTAGGTCATCACTGGCAGGACGCACTGATTGAAGACCTTAGTTTTTAGGCATTGTGGTATTGAAGACGAGAAGATATGACGTAGCTTCCCAAACGCTGCCCAGCCCAGCTGAACTCTCCTGTCACTCTCTCTCTCGAAGTTGTTCCTACCCAGGTGCAGAGTTTGTCCTAAGTAGACATATTTCTGAACAACTTCGAGGACCGTGGCATCGACCACCACTGGTTCCGGGACGACCAGATCATTGAACATGATCTTGGTCTTATTGAAGTATTTAATCACATTTTATTTTACGTCCTCAAATAAATGCCAGCCAATCAAACTTTCTCGCTACCAATCCAAGATTTTACAGCACACCCAGGGTTCCGCAGTAACAAAAGAAAACTATAAATCTCACTTAACGTAGGAAGGGTTTCGCAGAGAGAAAAGCTCACAAATCGAGAGTTCCGTCGTAACACCGAGATCGGTGTGGCTCTCTGAGGAAATATTATTCCCGCACTAGAGGTGGGACAATGTGTCCGAATGTTTTCGGATAATGGACTCCGAATTATTTTAGGAGCACGTACACATCAAAGCACATCAAGTATAACACTTCCGAACGTTCTTATTATCTGCGTCGTAAGAGTTGAAAATGTACTGTAGGTAAGTGTTGATCTGCTCTAGTCCGTACCTAAGTACAATATAATGGACATAATAATTATACTCATTGAAACCATTCCAATGAACATGATACATCTGCTATAAGTTGGGTGATGAGTATCCTGTTGATTACATGTGATGTTGCAACATCAGGTCAAGGTTAATATGTTCTTGAAAGTATAGTAAATATAGTAAGTATATAAAGTAAGGCATAATATTATGAATATAATTATATATGGTGACGGTTATCACTTGTAAACTATGTGCAATTGGTTAATTAATTTAATTAATTAATTTAACACTTTATTGTACACAACAGAGTATAAAACATCTTAATAAAAACAATTTGTACAAGGGGCGCGTTAATATTTTACAGAGAAAAGTTGAACACACAAAAAAAGTATATTCAAAGCAATGTACGCTACAAAAGGTACACACAAGAAAAAAAAAGTTCTTGAAATGTCATTGAAGTAACATTACACCGAAAGAATCGATCAGACTTGTGGAAGTTGATCACGTTTTTTATAAACTAGATTTTTTTCTAGTTTATATATTTTTTAAATGAAGCTTATGAACTTCAAACGGCTAAACAGATCTTCTAGAATTATAGCTAAAAATCATAGCAATCAAAATCCTCTATCAAACAGAAGAAAAAGTTAAATCAATTCTGGTCAATCCTTTGGGTGCTATGATGCCACAGACTCCATTGTAGTCTAAAGGTACAGTCGACAGCTGATCAATGGTAACACTTTTTACTTTTGACAGTTCTTATTATTTGCGTCGTAAGACTTGAAATCGTACTGCAAGTGTTACCATTGATCTGCTGTCGACTGTACAAGTACGTAGTCGACATCAGACAGTAACAGCAGGCGACGTTTCGCGGCGACACTACTGGTTTCTATGAAATACATTTCGTAGCAGCTAGCGGCAGACGACGTGCCGGACTTGTACCTTAACAAACCTTAAACATAAAATACCCATTTATGGGATCGTCGTCGTCGTCAGCCTGTATCCGTCCACTGCTGGACGTAGGCCTTCTCGCAATCCTTCCATTGTCTTCTATTTGTGGCCGTACGCATCCATTCCTTCCCACATGTGCGAGAGATGTCGTCAGATTTATGGGATAATGAATTAAAAATCGACATCTGACCGAAATGTCCGAATGCAAATTACGGGGGCAGCTCTATTCCCAAGCCATTTAGAGAGGCCGCCCTTGAGAAATCTTTTGTGTAAGTATCGATCTTCGTGTTTGTGCTGGTGATAGTTTGGTGACGGGAACTGGGGCAGTTCCGCTAGGCTGGGGTGAAAGGGGTGCTTCGAGCACATGAAGGAATAAAACGCCGCACTCTATGGAGAGAGTTTAAAGCTGACTGTGCGTGGATTTTCAGTTTTTTCTATGAATGCACTAACTACTAAAATTAAGCCTCTGAAATAAATAAATAGCAATCTTGGGGTGTCTATTTAGAGACTGATGACTAATTGGACACACTCGCTCGATAGAAAAAAAAATCACCAATACTGAAATAGTTATTCATACAAAATATATATATTTTTTTTGTTAACCTATATATTGTCCCACTGCTGGGCAAAGGTCTCCCCCCTCCTCTTCCATCCATCCCTGTCCTGAGCCTCTTCCAGCCACCCATCCCTGTATCTAACGTATCTAACGTATAGGTATATATTTTGTATCGTTAGATACAATATATATATATATCTATAAAAATGTAGGGTAATGTATAAATACGAGAGCTTGTTTAAAAAAAAACAGATTTTTGTTGGCGTATTTTTATGCCCCACCCAAAATTTATTAAAAACTAATAAAAATACAAATATGGAGACACTGTGCCGTGCTCTTCACTCCGCCGTTGAGGGACATCTTCTGTCTCGTGCTTGAGTTTGGCAGCTGGCAGCCACTAGTATAATTTCGTACATAAATATTCAAACAATGGAAAAACAAATGACTGGCAGAGACGATAAAAGTTGTTATCAATCAGAATCATAATATCTTTATTGCAGTGAATATTTTGCACGTTAATATTTTCTTTTTGAATATACATTTACACCACTTTGCAAGAAAATGTATGAGCAAGCATACATGATTTATATAACAGTGGCTTGTCAAATATGTATAGTTGGAGGAGCAGTGCAATAAAGGCATTCAACCTGAACGGTCGTTTAATTAGCAGAACGGTGGTTTAGGTAGCAGACGTCAGGCAGTCGTCATTGAGATAGTATATCCTACAAATATACCTCATCTCATAGCATTAGCATAAATGTATGGACATCACCATACATTATGGTATCCGGCTCGAAGGACCATAATGTATGGTGATGTCCATACATTTATGCTAATGCTATGAGATGAGGTATATTTGTAGGATATACTATTGATATACTATCTCAATGACGACTGCCTGACGTCTGCTACCTAAACCACCGTTCTGCTAATTAAACGACCGTTCAGGTTGAATGCCTTTATTGCACTGCTCCTCCAACTATACATATTTGACAAGCCACTGTTATATAAATCATGTATGCTTGCTCATACAGGGGGCCCCAAGTAGAAAAAGTGGCAAGCATGCAAGAGCAGTGTCGGCGATGTAAATATGGTTTACTCCATAGGGTGTCATTTGCTTCATGTTCAAGCCTTTGTGGTAAGTACAATCGAGAGCATATCAATATGCATGTTCTGCTAATGAAAGGCTGTACTTGTAGTTACCAGAGGACCTATAGCTATGGACTGTCGTGGCCCAATTATTATCATCTAAGTATTGATGCTTCATTGTGCTGTACAGGGTGGTCTTGAATTCATTCGACAAATGACATTGCTACATTTCAATGGAGCTTTGCCCCACCTTCAAAACTACGTGACTATTGAAGATGTACCATCATTTTGTTGGGAACTTATTACAGGTTTCATATTGCATAATCATAATCAGTAGGAGTTGCGAGAGTAGTAGAAAATTATAACAAAGACAATGAATAATTCGCTTCGATTTCATACTATTTTCTGAATTCTTAATTAAGCGGTTGTTTTCGATTCGTTTGATGTATAAAACTTTATTTTAAACTTTATTTTTACTAGAGCCAACTAGCGCCGCCAATCTTAAAAAAATCATATCTTCCAATATAATCAATTTTATTGAAAAAGCTACGTTCACATTGTTTATTGTTATAAATATTATTTTTTAAATGCTTATTTGTAACGTGATGCAATGTAGGTAAGTTGTAGTTCACATAATTGCGAAAAACGACCGTTTCTGGCACATTTCTGAACTACAACTTACCTACATTGAATCACGTTACAAATAAGCATTTAAAAAATAATATTCATAGCAATAAACAATGTGAACGTAGCTTTTTCAATAAAATTGATTATATTGGAAGATATGATTTTTTTAAGATTGGCGGCGCTAGTTGGCTCATGTCAGCGCCTTAATAAAAAACGGAGATATTTTTACATTTATTCGTTATCTTGTTCATCATACGGTTGATGGTGGGGCAGAATCTGGCATTGTCATTTAAATGGTGGTTAGGCTTGTGACCTACATTAATTCTGCACAGCGTTTAAGTAAATTAAACAATTTGGGGAAAAATATTTACAATAAATTCAAATAACGGGATAGTCGGGTGATAAACCTACTATAGAACCCAAAACTCCCGCTCGACGAACCCATAAATCCCCAATCACCACATCGAGTCAGATATCGTTGGGTCCCGACATAAACCGCATTAATTCCTTCCCGGACCCCCGGGAATAGGGGTCCGGGTTGAAGCACTTTCCCGGGAAGAAATCCTGCGGAAAAATATAATGAAATAGTCTGCTCTAATCTCACGCTTGTGCTGGGCAGATAATGATGTCGCGGACCCTGGGTGGGGGTGCAAGTTGAAAGAGGGAGCGGGAAGATTTCGTCTGATATAAACATAATATTATATTTGCGATTGAACCTATATATCAGTTCATATTTTAATTTTTTATATAATTCAACATCATCATCAGCCCGTATCAGTCCACTGCTGAACATTGGCCTCTTCCAAAGCGCGCCACTCAACCCTACTCTCGGCCCTCTGCGATCCAGTTCCTGCCAGACTTCGCAAGATGCGAAGGTCATCCTTCCATCTGGTCGTGGGGCGTCCGACACTACGTTTACCCGTTCGTTGCCTCCATTCGAGAACTCGTCTACCCCATCGGTTATCGGTTCTACGACAGATGTGACCAGCACACTGCCACTTCACTTTCCATACTCGTTTCTTATTCTATCTAACAGAGAAATGCCAAGCATAGCTCTTTCCATAGCTCGCTGAGCGACTTTGAACTTGTGGGCCAGTCACACCGTCAATGTCCACGTTTCGGCTCCGTAGGTCATCACTGGCAGGACGCACTGGTTGAAGACCTTAGTTTTCAGGCGTTGTGGTATTGAAGACGAGAAGATATGACGTAGCTTCCCAAATGCTGCCCGGCCTAGCTGAATTCTCCTGTCACTCTCTTTCTCGAAGTTGTTCCTGCCCAGAGTTTGTCCTAAGTAGACAGACATATTCCTGAACAACTTCGAGGACCGTGTTATCGACTACTACTGGCTCTGGGACGACCAGAGCATTGAACATGATACTGGGGTGTTTCACCTCGTGCCAATGTTGGCGAGCCACGGGAACTGCGATACATCCATGACCCGACTGGGGCCCCGAGCACTCCCCATTATGGGCTCCCGGCTTCTCCGTATCGCAAGTCCATTAATCCAACCACTACACCCCCGAGCTCTTCCTACCAGTACCTAATATAAGCCTGACTCCTATGACTTGGACACCACCTAACGGTTTTACGCTAGTCGTTTGGCGACGGATCGCGGTAATATCATTTTGGTTGATTATGAGCTCGCGTTTGCGACAATGGACGACCCGCAGTCCGCGCCAGCGCTCTCGTTCACACCCCATTTGCTTTGACGAGTGCGAGAGAGATACTGATTGAGGTTTTCATTTTTAATGGCATAGATTAGTGAAAAGTGGTAGTGATTATGTGTTAATATTTTTGAGCTATGTTTCTAAAATAAGTGATTCAATTCAATTCAACTTTATCTTCAAAAATATATCATCAACCATCGGTCTATGTCAGCATTTCTGAAAGTGGGCAATAACGCCCACTTGTGGGCGCTGGAGGCCTAGAGAGGGTCGGTAAGGGCTCCAGAATTATTTTAGAACGTAAGTTTAAATTCCAGATCATACTAACATAGCACAAATTAAATTTATTAAAGTAATAAATGACAGAATTTGAATTACGCGTTATCCATGCTCGGTAAACAAATTAGAACATGATGAAAAAATTCTTGCCGTGGGCAGGACTTGAACCTGCGACCTTTGCGTGGCCTGTGGTGGCTCAGTTGGTAAGAGCGTGTCAAGGTCAGCGGAATGACAAGGTCGCAGGTTCAAGTCCTGCCCACGGCAAGATTTTTTTCATCATGTTCTAATAAATGTCATTGTGGTTTTTAAACGTGGTACAGTCGAAGACAGAGATAAGTATACAGGGGGCCTCAATAAGGTTGAGATTTTCTCCAAAACTACTGGACCGAATTTAATAATTATTTTACAGTTACATAGTTTTAACTTTTATCTAGCTAACAGTGAAATAATTTTTGCATTAGGTCAAGTATTTTTTGAGTAAATCTCAACCTTAAAAACTCTCCTGTACACCTTTCTCTGTGTTCCACCGTACAGCAAAAATCTATATATGTAAGTACTATATACAATCACTAACCCTGATCTGAGGGTATTATCTTATTCCCTGTTCTGAGGGTGGATTACATATGCCGTAGATTTTTTTGATTTTTCTGCGGCATGCCGGTTTTATCACGATGTTTTCCGGTTTTATGAGCATTCGGTAAATGCATGTAATTGTAAGTATTTCCTTGAAAAAAAAAACGCAGGACAACTCATTGGTTCTGACCTGACCGGGGATCGAACCTGGGACCTCCGTATCGCAAGTCCAATGACCCAACCACTGAGCCACCAAACTCTCGCAACTCAAACCTAATCTCAAAATATTCCTTAAGTTGTCTTCTAAATCCAATAAATCTCTAATTCGCCGTATTTAGACGGCTATTACCTCAAGCTGGCTGGAAGCGAGTTTCGGAGCGAGCCAGAATTAGGCAGGACCAGTTGGCTATCCTAGAGAATGTAGTGTGGAGACGGGTTCTCTGAAATTAATGCTCTAATGCATGTTCTTGTGCCGGGTAAAGGTATACGCCCACATGTAATGGACACCTGCGGGTGTACTGGCGGCTTGCAGCTCAGTAAATAAACACAAGTAATCCTTTATAAATATATATTAGCACTATTAAGACGTAAATCGATATCAAAACATGGAAGGAACAAAAGAACAGCTTTTTGCACATCAAAGTGACAAGTAAATAGAAAATATAAGTATTCTAAGGAGAATCCACAACATCCTCCCGCCCATGGCGCTGATGATGACTCAGGAGACCCATGAAAATAATATTAAACAATATCTAAAAGGAACTTACAGGGTAAACCTATCTGGCACTTTAACAGGCCGACCAAAACGAGACACGATCGGCGATACAGAACGGGCTAGAGGCTGTACAGGCACTGGACTCGCATCTGAGGGAACAGGCTGTAGGTGTGAGCTCAATTCAAGCGGAAAAACTCTTTGGTACGGGCGTATACGTTTAAATAAATATTAGTATTCATTAAATAATGTGTCTGTCCGTGGTATCGTAGGTAAATTTTTAGTTTGCTTATACGTACTTCCTCCGCTGGCTCTGGCCGAAGTGGATCTTGGCCTCCGCAACGAGAAGACGCCAGTGCCGGTCCTGCACCGACTGCCGCCACGTGTGTGCCTGCAGTCGGTGCAGGTATCGACCTCGTCCTTCCAGCGGTACCGAGGACGCCCGACCGGCCGACGGCCAGTCGCTTGTCCCAGATACGCTAGTTTGACAGCTCGATCTTCTCCCATTCTTGCGACGTGGCCAGCGGAGTCGAGCAGACTTGATCTTGCCGATGATGTTGGGCTCGGACACTAGGTCCTCAATTTCCCTGTTCTTCCTCATTCTCACACTGCCATCTGCCCTTCTTGTTGTGCCCAGTAGTTTTGTTTTCTAGTTAGTTTACTTATACAATTTGATTTCGTTGAGAAATGGTCAACTCGGCATTTTCTTTTTCGAGTTTCCCCCTAAGCCTTTATTTAACACTTTATTGGTACACAACATAACAAATAAATGCTTAAAAATATAATTTGTACAAAGGGCGCACTTATATCTATTGAGAGATTTCTTATAGCTGACACATCTGCTACGCGAAATTAAAATCTAAATATGAAATGGAAGTCTTTAATTTTCAACCAAGAAGTAGTATTTATTCGTTTTATCACCTAAGTCCACTAACTATAGTACCTACAATACAAATTAAATATCCAACTCAATAGTGCTTATATGGTGGTTCTTTAAATAGTATTAACTTGCTGAAATAAGGTAAATATTTGCCCGAGAAAGTGTTTATTGGCATCTCCATTGTAAAGTATTCCAGGCACTCCCAATTAGTCGTCGCTAACTAGGTTCGTTGTAGGAAAATCACGTCTTGCGATGTCGCCTCGTCGCTAAATTATCAAATGCAAGCAGTCCAACGAGCTTCTACCTCTCCTCAGTTTTGGATAATTGCAAGATTTTGGTGATACAAGGTAGCTAACAGCAGATCAAGTGTAACACTTTGGACTTTGGACCGTTCTTATTATCTGCGTCGTAAGATTTAGAATCGTACTGCAAGTGTTACCATTGATCTGCTGGTGTTAGTCCGTATCACATTTGGCGGTTTTAACGCTGAAAAGTCACAAAAAGCACTATTTCTTGTTTTGTTTAATACCAATTATTATATATAAACGGATATTACTCACTTATATTATTAAAGTCGGCAATTAGACCGACAGTTTCGACCGATTTCGACGGTCTTTTTCAAGGCGAGCGCGCCGCGCCCGCGTCGCCGTTAACGTTTCCTTTGCGTAAGTGAGTGATATCCGTTTATATATAATAATTTGTAGTAATGGCTCACTATAGTTTTAATTCTAAAATTATTTAATACCTACTAGAGTATGTAATAATAATATCCACTCAAAAGCTACAAAAGGCTTTCAAATAAAAACACGATGAAATAGAGCTTCCCAACTTCAATCTAAAGGTTTCACTACAAATGATGGAAAAGTTTCAGACATCACTCCCACACATAGGGTAAATGTCACAATTATTGCCCACTTAAGCCATATCCATAGAATACAGATTCTTTTTTTTCTTTTCTCGTGTGCTTTAGTGACCAAACCTATTTGTCAGAGTTATTCAGGCCGCCTATGGGCCTAAAGACTGCTGTCAAGCGACAACAACCGGGACCAACTGCTTAACGTGCGCCCCGAGGCACGGAGGGGCTTAGATGGAAGTGTCACTAGCGGTCACTAGAGCACTTCAATTTTTTTTCTAAATCCCAAATTCCGTTTAGTTTATCGCGCGTTAAATACATGTCTTTTCTCAATAAATCTGAACCACTGGGCAATGACAGTGCACTGTACCCTATTTGAGAGCGGTGGGTCAGTTTGAGCCAGTTAGCTAACTAAGTTAACAAGTCCCGAGCGGCATTGCATGCCATTGTAATCTGCTGTTTAAACTGAGAGTTTGCCTTTGACTGATAAGTACATTACTATAATATAATAATAAAAATTGGATGATTGAAAAATACCTAAAGTTGTGATATTTTTTTCTTCTTCTTCTTTTTATCTTTTTATCTTTCTTTTTTTCTTTCTTTCTTTCTTTCTTTCTTTCTTTCTTTCTTTCTTTCTTTCTTTCTTTCTTTCTTTCTTTCTTTCTTTCTTTCTTTCTCTCTCTCTCTCTCTCTCTCTTTCTCTCTCTCTCTTTCTTTCTTTCTTTCTTAATTTCTTTCTTTCTTTCTTTCTTTCTTTCTTTCTTTCTTTCTTTCTTTCTTTCTTTCTTTCTTTCTTTCTTTCTTTCTTTCTTTCTTTCTTTCTTTCTTATTTTTACTCAATTGTAGACATCTCATCTGAATCCACTCGACCTGTCTGATCTCAACGCCCTTTTCGGTCTAGACGGCTAGATTAATGTAATAGCAATATCTCAGGTAAGTACGCAACTTTAATTAAGAAACCTATTAAGATGATCTCAGTGAAGTTTATTTTTAGAGGTAGAACCGTAATTGGCGTCTTATATAATACGTTTGATTAGAAATTAGTTACGAGTTCAACGACCTACTCGCCCAGAGAACCTGCGACCTTGTCATTCCGTGACACGCTTTTACCAACTGAGTCACCACAGGCCACAACTCAGACCACCGAAATCTTTCATCGTATTATACTAAGGGTATGTACGCAAATACCCACAGCTAGTAATTTTTCATCATTTAAATTCGCCGAGCATCATATAATGCATAAAAATAAACCTGATAAAGAAGAACGTTATTCAGTAAATCACCTTTTGCTACGTATATGTCGTGGTCATATCGTTAAATTGAACATTTCATGAAATAGTCGACCGTTTCATGAAATGGTGGCATTTCACGAAAACGTCAAATGTCTATTGGTCATTTCATGAAATAGCTTGGCCAGATCAATGCATAGAAAGCGTTTTACAATATGTCCAACAAATGGCTATTTCATGATATGACCAAACACAATTGACCATATCTTTAATGGGCACCCTACATTAATGATCTGACCAAACGTCGTTGGACAAATCAACGAACGTTGACGTTTAAACGATATGCCCAGCACAACTTGACGATTTCGTGAAATGCCACCATTTCATGAAATGATTGACGATTTCATGAAATGCTCAATTTAACGATCTGACCACGACATATATATGGAGTATGTAGGTATGTATGGATAAACCGAAACCCAAATCAAGTGTCTTATTTTGTAAACAAAAACTACCCACATTTTAAGCTTTTCTGTGATTATTGCATAGTTTTTTCACATTATTAGAACCGATTACTTTATTTTCACAATGATGAAAATAAAGTAATTTCGATCAGTTAATCCTACAGTGTTACATCACAACAGGTAATTAGACGATCATATTTGTTTACAAAATAAGACACTTGATTTAAGCTGCGGTATATTCGTTATCGAGCGGACTTACTGTAGCAACTCATGTGAGTACTGACTGTATTCTGTAGTCTAGCCACTTCCGTCCCACATACAGTTGTCACTTGCCCTAGATTTATAGTTAGTGTTTAGGAAGCACTAGATAGTAACTTAGGTGAAGCGATAAACCCTAGACTTGCTCGTAAATTTAGTCGGAAAATCCGATTCATAAACTTTTAGATGTCTATGAAAAGAAATTCTATAAACAGCTGAAAGTCTGATTGTCACTTTTTCCTTGCAAAGTGGTGTAAATGTAAATTCAAAAAAATATGTCGACGTGCAAAAATGTACACAACGTGCTTACTTGCAATAAAGAAATGACATTGCCACATTTCAATAGCTTTGCCCCACCTACAAAACTACGAGACCATTGAAGCTATACCTATCATTTTGTTGGGGACTTATTATAGGTTTTTTGTAGCATAATCACAATCAGTAGGAGTTGCGAGAGTAGTAGAAAATGATAACAAAAACAATGAATAATTCTCTACGATTTCGTACTATTTTCCGCTTAAGCTTTTTTTTTGACTCGCAACTTGTACAAAACTTTATTTTAAATCAATAATTTTAATAAAAAACGGAGATATTTTTTACATTTATTCGTTATCTTGTTCATCATGCGGTTGATGGTGGGGCAGAATCTGGCATTGTCATTTTACTTTTGAAAGATAGATAGACTCTTTATTGTACAAAAGTATTACATTAATCGAATTGTTACAAAAAAATATTATTGTACAAAGACCTTATCAATTCAATTCAATTCAAATATACTTTATTTGCACACAAATGAAAATACATCAGTTACATATAAAACCAAAGTTAGCTAGTGTACACACAGGCGGCCTTATCGCTTTAAGCGATTTCTTCCAGGCAACCTTCGAGTGATGGAGATATTGTATCAAAAACAGCGTAGCGGGTGCAAAAATGTCATAATACAATACTATAAAAGCTTACTTATCGCTCAGAGCGAAAGATTAAGTTTTTATTTTCGCAAATGAAATGCTCTTACTCATTTCTGTAGCCTTTTAGGTTTTGACTGTAACTTCAAGAAACATCTTAAAAGTACCCACAATGTAAGCTCAAGTGGAAAGTAGCATTTCCTTTCAATGCAAATGTACCTATTTATTTATTCTCGAAAAGGCATTTACATTTCCACGATGCAATTTCGAAAAGTGCCTGCTTATTCCTTAGTTTTCGATTCGGCGACTTTGTCAGAGTTTTCAGTTTCGTTCTTTTTATTTATGTACCGTTTTTCGGAGAGCTTTCGGTAAAATGTAGGTGGTTCTCTTGAAAATGGCGGGAAACGACGGTTGCAAAATTATTTGATAAATTTTGTTATAATGTCTACAGTATACGACGAAGGGGACACCTTTGGCGTCGAGACACTTGGTCCGTGGGGCCCGAGTGCACACGCGTTCCACAAGGAGCTCAGCAAGCGCCTGAGGGAGGCGCCGGGTGACCCTCGTGCTGGCGGCGCGCGAACGCAGAGGCTGAGCCTGGCCATCCAGCGCGGGAATGCCGCCAGTGATGTGCACCCTCCCAAGAGGGCCGAATTTTTTAAACTGTTTTTAGGCAAGGTTTTTTTTTCTAGGTAGTTTTAATGTATTTTTAGGTAGTATTATTAATGTACTCGACAGTTCGTTATTTGCCAATGTCATGTTACAGAAAATTCAATATATAATAGTTTTCTATCTTCATCCAGAGGAGTCGCCGTAGCGTCATCACTCTGGACGAAGCAGCTCGACAGTCACGTTCACTCCCGAGCTTATAGCTTGAAACCCCAGATCTTGCTCAAATTATCCAACAAATTCACCATACTGTCACTCGCGAACATTTTCTGATTAATTTAATCTCAAAATAACCACTGTAGACAATAAAACAAAAATTATGAAATAATTTTGCAACCGTCGTGTCCCGCCATTTTCAAGAGAACCTCCAAAGTCGTTAAAGCAAAAGTTAATGCAAAGCGATGTCTGCGATGTAAATATGGCTTACTCAATAGGGCTTTCTTTACTTCATGGTAGTCAACATGTTTTCCTGCAACCAACTATTTCTCAATTTCGTTCGGACGAGGTATAGGGCCGGTAGAGATAAAGTTTGCACATAAATCCTGGCCGTCAGGCGTCTGCGATAAGCCGGTTTGCTTAGCCCGGCCGCCTCGCCTCGCCTCGCCTCGCCTACCTGCCGGTGGGTACGCCTCACATCGTACCGAATAGTGACGTCACTATTTAGTGAAACTATTTAAATACAATATTACATACAAGTACATTTTATGTACACGCACCCTCTCTCTCTCTCACACACACACACACTCTCTCTCACACACACACACACACACACACACTCTCTCTCACACACACACACACACACACACACACACACTATCCACGACCATCAAAGTCAAAGTAAATTTCTTTATTGCAAGTAAGCACGTTGAGTACCTACATTTTTGCACGTCAATATATTTTTTGGATTTACATTTACACCACTTTGCAAGGAAAAGGTGGCAACGCTGAGGAGAAAAAGTGGCAAAAAACTCTAAGCAACACATCTTTTAAAACAATGATTATACAACTATTACTATTGTTAGTAAGTTTATCCCTCATGCGGAACCGGCGGCACACACCATGCATGTTCATCGTTTAAATAGTCATCTATCATCACCACTCACATATATCTAATTAGTACCTAATGCTTATTTTCTTATTTGCCTATTTCTTGTTTCTAAATGTGTATAGTGCCTGGTGATCTGTAACACAGGCTTACACCTAGCACAGACACCAGACTCTCGCATCTTAGAACCATACATTGTTATTGCTAGTTGTATCTTGTACCTACCATTCTTTGATGTGAGATAAATAAAGATTTTTATTATTATGTATAAACGGATATCACTCACTTATATTGTTAAAGTCGGCAATTAGACCGACAGTGCGCGAAGAAACGTCACCGGCGACGCGGGCGTGGCGCGCTCACCTTGAAAAAGACCGTCGAAATCGGTCGAAACTGTCGGTCTAATTGCCGACTTTAACAATATAAGTGAGTGATATCCGTTTATATATAATAATTTGTAGTAATGGCTCACTATAGATTTAATTCTAAAGATTTTTATTATTATTATTATGTATAAGATATTAATAGTCGCTCAGAATATTTTATTTTCGATAAGTAGGTATGTGAAATTGCACCATTATGCTACCACTTCCTAACGCACTGCTTCTCTATCCAAAGGTTGTCTGGAAGAGATCGCTCTCAGCGATAAGACCGCCTGTTGTATAATAGTTGTTTAAGCTTACTATGTGTAGGTATCTGTTTTTGTGCAATAAAGAATATTTATCTTATCTTATCTATTTAGTTTCGTAGTTTATTAATTCTTAACAAAATACATTGTGTTGACCCTACGGCGTCTCCTCTGGATGAAGACATGAAGGCGCGGCTACCCAGGGTGAAGACGCTACTGCGACTCCCCTGGAGGAAGATAGAAGACTATTATAAGTATATTGACTTTTCTGTAACATGACATTGGCAAATGACGATTTGTCGAGTCCAATAATAAACTAAATAATAAAATATATTACACAAATACACAAAATATATAGTGACAGGATTCCTTGAAAAGCGCGCGAAACGACATTAGCTACTTTTTTGTGAAAATTCTAATTAAATAGTTTCCGTGGTATTTAGTGATTAATGATCACGTCAAGTTAATCAGGAGATGTCCGCGAACGTTTCTATTAATTGGAGTGCTCGAAAGAAGTCGTATTTGTGACGTCTTGTGCTCTTAGCAAGATTTCCTTGCATAATTCAATGATTGCGTGGATCGTTGAGTTATTTCGTTTAGGGGTTTGGGAGGGTTGTGCGTAGGTTTAGGTTAGGTTATCTTCGTATATATGTATGTATTTATAAGAACTCGACATTCTATTAATATCAGACCAGGCTGTATGCCCGGGCCCAGGCTGTAGTTAGCTATGCCTTTCCCTCTGGGATTTTTTTTTATAAAAAATAGTACTGTGACATTGCTAGTACTCGCCACTGCTCGCTCTATATTGACAGTGTGATAGTCGGTCTAAACATCCGACCGCCACGGCCCTGTAGTTTAGCGTAATGGGGTTAGTGGATATATGGTGGCCATAGTTGATGGGGTCTCTTTTGTTATGGCCTTACTCCTTCACTTTAGAGGTTCTGACCCTACAGGTCCAATAGGACTATATGCTAAGAGACAGACAAAATCGAGATGGATAAACTTAACGTAGTTATTAGGTAAGTATTTAACAAGCAAAAAACTCGACTGAAAGTGTCATTGCCACATTTCAATGGAGCTTTGCCCCACCTACAAAACTACGTGACCATTTAAGCTGTAACTATCATTTTGTTGGGGACTTATTACAGGTTTCATATTGCATAATCATAATCAGTATCATTTTCTACTACTCTCGCAACTCCTATAGAAGAATAACAAAAACAATGAATAATTCGCTTCGATTTCTTACTATTTTCTGAATTCCTAATTAGGCTATTTTTTTCGACTCGCTAGATGTACAAGACTATGTTTTAAACCAATAATTTTAATTAAAAACGGAGATATTTTTACATTTATACGTTATCTTGTACATCATGCGGTTGATAGTGGGGCAGAATATGGCATTGTCATTTAGGCCGCTTTGATTAAATTTTTATAGCCTATGTCACTTCTACAATCAGGCTGTGGGCATGCCAAAGAATTAGACATACATACATATACCGCAGCCCAAAGCAAGTGTCTTATTTTGTAAACAAATATGATTGTCTAATTACCTGTTGTTATGTAACACCAAAAGAAATAATTGATCGAACCTGTTCATCATTATGAAAATAAAGTAATCCGATCTAATAATGTGAAAATTACTGTGCAATAATTACAAAACAGCTTAAAATGTTAGTAGGGTTGTCTTATTTTGTAAACAAAAACTACCCTAGTTTTTGTTTACAAAATAAGACACTTGATTTGGGCACGACGTTGACAGAGAGGAAATTTAAAAATTTCATTAAAGGAACACTTGTTAAGAAGGCGTATTACAGGATAGATGACTATTTAAACGATGAACATGCATGGTGCGTGTCGCCGGTTCCGCATGAGGGATAAAGTCTAGATTACTAACAATAGCAATAGTTGTGTAATACCTAGTTATTAAGTAATTGTGTATTATTATTATATTATTTTAAAAGATATGCTGCTGAGAGTTTTTTGCCACTTTTTCTCCTCAGCGTTGGCACCTTTTCCTTGCAAAGTGGTGTAAATGTAAATTCAAAAATATTTTGACGTGCAAAAATGTACACAACGTGCTTACTTGCAATAAAGAAATTTGACTTTGACTTTGGGCTGCGGTATAGCGAAAAAACTTGTTAGATGAAAAGTTTACATTATCGTAAAATATTCCCCTAAAACCGGTTTGGTGCGGATTCCAGATAATTCCATAAATTACCACATTACCAGCGTGAGAGCGATAACGAATGGAAACCGCGCGGAATATGGAAATATTCCATTTCCCGAGCATTCGCAATTTACTGCAATCTCGGGATCAATTGGTAACTCATGATTTCCTAGTAACGGGGAGTTCTAGAAAAGACATTGCCATATTTCAATGGAGCTTTGCCCCATCTACAAAACTACGTGAACATTTAAGCTGTACTATCATTTTGTTGGGGACTTATTACAGGTTTCATATTGCTATAATCATAATCAGTATTATTTTCTACTACTCTCGCAACTCCTATAGATGAATAACAAAAACAATGAATAAATCGCTTCGATTTCTTACTATTTTCGGAATTCTTAATTAAGCTGTTATTTTTCGACTCGCAACTTGTACAAAACTTTATTTTAAACCAAAATTTTTAATGAAAAACGGAGATATTTTTACATTTATTTGTTATCTTGTACATCTTGCGGTTGATGGTGGGGCAGAATCTGGCAATGTCATTTATTTTCGTACTAAAAAGCAAATCAAATCAATTGTACTTTATTTGAACACAAATGAAAATACATCAGTTACATATAAAACCAAAATTAGTGTGTAAACAATTTCAGGAAAACAATTTTTGTTAAAGAAAACTTTGAAAATAAATTACGCGTTTAAAAAAATATTATCAAGTAGATTATTTATTCAATAAGTCAGTACCTAATAATAAGCTATAAATACAAACAAAAAACAATAAAATGACTAAAATCTAACACTAAAAAACTACAACACTTATAAATAAAATATGTCCTCTAGGAGGGCATCGGGAGTCACGGTGCCCAGAAGGCTGGCAGCGTTCCCTCTCTGTATTGCCAACGCAATACGTTGCAAGAGGTAGCTGCCAGCCCTCTGGTCGCCGGACTCCTCGACCAGCCGCTTAGACAGCTCTCTAACGAGCTGTCGAGCGTCCGGCCCCCATGGCCCCAGTGTCTCGACCCCAAACGGCGTAAATAAGATTTGATTTATAATGTAATGTAAAATACCTTTATATTTTTAATGAGAATTTTTTTATTTCAAAAATGAATAAAGTGGGGCAGAATCTGACAATGTCATTTAAGTCAAAACTTAGAAATTCAAAAATTACATAATAAAATAAATTTAAAAAAAATTGTCATCGTTAATCATATGTCAGTGAATAGTTTCGCAAATTATTATGTTAAGTTATAAAATGGCCTAGTCAATAAGTATTTGAAAGAATTAGACATACAAATTCACATACATAGTTGCAAACATTAGGTAATCGAAAAACTTAACCGTTCTAATTGCGCAGTCTGGTAAAACTATGCAGATATTTCGTTGTTATAATTCCTTATTATCATCAGGTAAATCATCTTTAATCACACATGTCACATTTGGTTTATTAGTGAAATGCATATCTTCTGCCTCCCAATCGAGCGTATCTCCTTTGAATCCCCGTACAGTAAGCTCTATGGCAGTGGGTCTATAAGGTCTTAAGTTGGTACTACTTAAGTCATATACAACCGCTACTATCCAATCAACAGCTCTGTCATTTCCTTTATTCAAGAATTTCTTCAATTCCCTTTCTAAAGCACTCCAACTTGAACCAATTCCTCGATTTTGGTTTGTAGATTGAGGGAAGAAGTTATATGCCTCATTAGGACCTCCCAGTACTGATGCGATAAGATGGCCTGCCTCGTCATTGTACGGTCTTTCTAGATCTTTTATCCGTTGCATCAAATTCATCTGTTTTCTTACTACTTCTGTGATTGTAAGTCTTTTCCCTCTAATATGGTTTCGTTTTATTCTAGCTCTTATTGCAACAGTCAAGTTCAATTCAGTATTGACTTGATAGACTGTGTAAGATATCACTGGATTGTTTTCATCATCAACTTTTACTGTTGTGAAAATTGATTCAAGGATACTCACATAATTTTCTACGGTCTCATTAAATGTTGCCTTAGCACTTCTTACTTGTACTTCGAGACAAGATTCGTATCCAACATCGGTATATACTCCAAATTTTAGTTTTCTATGAAGATATATGTTATATTTTGATAATAGTTCTTCACTTGTATCGTAATATACTATCTCGCCATTAGTATCAGTTATCGGCGCATTTAACTTTATGTAAATAGTTATAGCAATAACGCATATAATTAATACAATAATGATTTCGGAACACGAGCATTCAGGTCGAGGTTGCGATCTGCGAAGAGGAGGTGACGATCTATTCATTCTTGATGTTTGCACTAATACACTGAGTACATACCTGTAGCAACTTTTACTTAGCTATTGATTTCTAGCTAACACAACGGCTCAGGCTCAAAATGTTCACCTTCCCTAAATGTCCAATTTCCCAAAATCTCCACTTTCCCAAAATGTCCACTTCCCAAAATCTCCACTTTCGCAAAATGTCAACTTTCCCGAAATGACCACTTTCCCAAAATGACCACTTTCCTAAAATGTCCACTTTCCCAAAATGTCCACTTCCCAAAATCTCCACTTTCCCAAAATGTCCACTTCCCAAAATGTCCACTTTCCCAAAATGTCAACTTTCCCAAAATGTCCACTTCCCTAAGTCTCCACTTTCCCAAAATGTCCACTTCCCAAAATCTCCACTTTCAGAAAATGTCAACTTTCCCAAAATGTCAACTTTCCCAAAATGTCAACTTTCCCAAAATGTCAACTTTCCCAAAACGACCACTTTCCCTACGGTCTTGTCAATCAGAGCAAATCAAACTAAGCTAGGGAAACAAATATCAAAAAATGACAAACTATAATTTGTAACGGGTTTAGCTGCAGTTGCAATTACTTAATAATCACAGCTAATCATTTCTTTCCATGTATCACGTTAGGATAACAGATAAACACTGAACACGAATCAGCAGAGCTCAAAATAAAAATACGTTGTCTTATCTGCAAATGTGATAACGTTAAGGCGGTTACAATCAAGAAATTTAACGTTAAAATTGTAGCGTTTCTTGCGTGAAACGTCGACAGTCGACTGCTGGTGTGAAAATGACGATGAAACGTGGTGTCTGTTATAGTGAATTAAGTTATAGGCATAAAGCACACGACGTTTTTTTAAACGCGCTAATGACGCGAGTTTTTTATTCGCGTGTAATAGGACTATAGATAGATAGATAAAAAAGAATTCTATTTATTTATTCAGAATTTGTATTACGCATTATCCATGCTCGGTGAACAAATTAGAACATGATGAAAAATTGCTTGCCGTGGGCAGGACTTGAACCTGCAACCTTGTCATTCCGTGGCCTGTGGTGGCTTAGTTGGTAAGAGTGTGTCACGGAATGAGATTTCTGAGATAAACATTTTAAGCACTTTTGGGATTACTGCATAGTTATTTTCAAATTATTAGATCGGATCACTTTAATTTCACAATGATGAACAGCTTCAATCAATCAGTTCCTTCAGTATTACATCACAACAGGTAATTAAACAATCATAATATTTGTTTACAAAATAAGACACTTGATTTGGGCTTCGTTATAGTATATTGCATTGATGCGGCGTTTAAATGCGCCGTGTGTGTAGGCCCTAAGTTGAATCACAATATAAATAATATAGATATACCACCACGTACTAACTGGATAAATTCTATTAATAATTCTGAGTATTGAAAGTAGATTAAATGGGAATTCCCCGAAACGCGACAAACAAGACTCTACGATGGTTGGAGCAGTTGAATTAACTTAAATTTTTATTTTACAATATATTTAGGTTCAGTCGACAGCAGATCAATGGTAACACTTGCAGTACGATTAGTAGTTAGTACTACAGGCTGGCCTTGAATTCATTCGACAAAATTTAATGGATGGTTAGGCTTGTAACATTCTGCGCAGCGTTTAAGTAAATTAAACAATTTGGGGAAAAAAAATTACAATGAATTCTACTACTTATCAAAAAAAAAAATCTTAATTGTATGTGCATCGTTACACGATCATAACACGACATTGGCAAATGACGAACTGTCGAGTCCATTAATAAAATAAATATTTTAAGTCGTATTTGAAGAACTTTAATGTGAAACAGGATAATTGGATACTATACACAAATCTTTCTGTATATTTTTGTAATGATTAGGTAAATGACTAAATAATAATTTCCTGCACACTTGCTTAGAATATATTTGTAGATATATGCAATAGGCAATTTATTTCAGCAGAGTCAGTAAGCTATGGAGTTTAAAGATATAAAAATACTAGATACGTCTTGTTCCATTGGTTAACCCCTCCGGTATAAAAAAGCTATTTAAGTTGAACATTTCATTGCGTTCCATTTAATTAGTCCTTATAATGTCACTTCAAGTACTGTCATTTTTGAATAGAAAACTTATATCTTTAATCTGTGACTGCTAACATGAAACTAAAAATAAATGCTTTTTGACACTAAATAAATGGTTTCTCAAGGAAAAAATAGATAAGATAAGATAAATATTCTTTATTGCAAAGTAAAAGGAATATGCTAATAGATACAGTTAGTATCACAATTAGCGGGCTTATCGCTTAAAGCGATCTCTTCCAGACAACCTTTGTTTAGGGAATTCATAGGTATGTATTTCAGACATTTTAAATACAGATTACAAAACTTTTAAAAAGTTATTCTTGCATTGATGTCATTAACAGATTTATTTAATAGCAACCAAAATTGCGAACAAATAATGGACACTCTTCTATCGCAACCGGTTGCAAACCAACCAGTTACAAAAAATATTTAGTTTTTTATCGCAACTAGTTGCGAAAACCGGTTGCGATGGCGACTGGAGGGGGGGTATAACTATGTGACATACCAGCTACATGACCTTTTGAGAAATTTCTACTTTATTGAGGCCCCCTGCTGTGCAGTTATACCGATATGATACCAACAATTTTTATAACTATAACTATTTTAATTGTTATATATCGTTAATAATATAATTGTACCTATTTTTTTAATTTTATTTTAATGAAAAATGAAAATATATTTAATCTATTTAAGTACCTAAATATAGCGCCTCTCTATTGTTGCGGTGCCCCCACGGGGTGCCACATGCATGAACATTTGATCATGTAACATCTTATATACCATGTGGCAAGCATAATAAAGAATTTGAATTTGAACGATAATCTTGTCGCGTTTCGGGGAATCCCCGTTTAATCTACTTTCAATACTTAGAATTATTACCTAATAGAATTTATTCAGTAAGTAGGTACGTGTGGATAACAATTATTGTTTATTTACTGGATATATATATTCGTATTAAACGCGCATCAGCAAACGTCATGCAATATAGGTAGGTACTATACCGAAGCTCCAATCAAGTGTCTTATTTTGTAAACAAAAAATACTAACATTTTAAGCTTTTCTGTGATTATTTCTGGTTATTTCACATTATTAGATCGGATCATTTTATTTTCGCAATGATGAACAGGTTCAATCAATCACTTCCTTCAGTGTTACATCACAACAGGTAATTAGACGATGATATTTGTTTACAAAATAAGACACTTAATTTGGGCTTCGGTGAATCGATACTGCCCCTTCTAGCACCGCGTATCATTGGCGCCTATCGCAAAAAGCTGAGCACATCTTTCCGTTCCTTGCTTCTGCTCCAATATTTGAGTCGACGGTTTTGTAAGCCGTTTTCAGCGCTTATTGGAGTCGCGTGCAGTGTATGAAAACTTTCAGTATTGTCTAGCCCAGTGATACCCAAAGTGGTGGCTATACTATATATCGACCCCCATGGGTCTACGACGACCTACAATGGGTCCATGTGATCCAGAAAATAAAATTGAGGTCTATGAGATGTAAACGGGGATCCGCGATAATGCGATCTCATTTTAACCCTCGTACGGACAACAACAGATCAATGGTAACACTTGCAGTACGAATTCAACTCTTATTACGCAGATAATAAGAACGGCCCAAAGTCCAAAGTGAACTTGATCTGCTGTTAGCAGTCGCTGAAGCCGAAATCGACCAGTAGAACATCATCATCATTGGAAGGATTTTTTTTTACAAACAGACCACGATTTGTACTAAAATGTATGTCGTATGGAGGGGGGATGGGGGGGGGGGAGGGGGGGGGGGATACTTGGGGTCTACCCAAAATCATCTGTCAATACCTGTATCTCAGAAACGCGTGGACGGATCAAGTTGAAATTCTATGTACAGACTCAACTCACAGTCTTATTATATTCGCCTGCAATCAGCAAATACGTTCTCAAGTGTGAGTTTGACAGTTCTCTTGAGAACTGAGTTTTGTTTATTAATACGGCGTTACTCAAATCAATTATATTTATCGTAGGTACGGTGGAACGCAGAGAAAGGTGTACAAGAGAGTTTTTAAGGTTGAGATTTTCTCCAAAACTACTTGACCTATTGCAAAAATTCTTTCATTGTTCGATAGATAAAAGTTAAAACTACGTAACTGTGAAATAATTATAAAATTCGGTCCAGTAGTTTTTGAGAAAATCTCAACCTTATTGAGGCCCCCTGTATACTTATCTCTGTCTTCGACTGTACAGACTCAACTTACAGTCTTATTATATTCGCCTGCAATCAGCAAATACGTTCTCAAGTGTGAGTTTGACAGTTCTCTTGAGAACTGAGTTTTGTTTATTAATACGGCGTTACCTACTCAAACCAATTCTATTTATCGTAGGTACATTATTTGTGGATTTTTGCTTGAAAATTAAGGTATTATTTAAATATTTTTGGCATCGTATCGCGTATAACTATCACCTCTCAGTCGCTGGTCGTTGATCAAAACCACAGCCTTTATAAGAGTTAAAGTAATAAACAGGTCATAAGGCCAGTTTGCCCGTACATACGATGTCTATATACCGGCATGTGTGGCCGACAACTCTGCTGGAACGATGTCATCGCGAGATCGCTCGGGAAACTGGAACACAGAAGTTGGTTAAAGGCATATACTAAAGCGGGTATATAACTTCCCGGTAAGATAAGACATTGACTAAAAATGTAGTTACAGAAGCTTTTAAGAGAGACATGAGCCAGCTAGCGCCACCAATTAAAAAAAAATCTTCAAATATACTTAATCAATTTTATTTAAAAAAAATAATAAGGTAATATAATAATAATTTATTGAAGTAAGAGATTTACAAGTTTTCGAAGCACCAGCTTACATAGTATCCCTTATGATAAGTTACATTTATGTTCGAGTTAATGTATACCTAAGGTCCTGCACTTGAAGGTCCTGAGTGCCATCTTCATCTTGAAGAGATGAGTTAGCGGTTACAGTTACAATTAAGTAGGTAAGTATAACATTGTACATATTAAACAGTAAGAGTTAAGTTGATGAATGGATAACTGTGAAGAAAATATTTATTACGATAAATAAGTTATTATGTTTTAAATGCAACAATCAAGAAATTAAATGCAAAAAGCAGACAGACGTACAATAAAGTAAAATTGGGTCAGCTGGAAGAAATCTCTTAATAGAGATAAGTGCGCCCTTTGTGCAAATTCTATTTTAAGCTATATTTGTAAATTTGTGTGTGCAATAAAGTGTTAAATAAATAAATAAAATAAATAAACAATAAAGTGATCCTATAAGAGTTCCATTTTTCCTCTTGAGGCACTGAACCTAAAAAAGGAACCCTTATAGGATCACTTTGTTGTTCGTCTGTCTGTCTGGCCGTCCGTCTGTCCGATTTTAGCGATCAATATATTTTATCGCGATCCAGACCACGATAAAATATATTGATGTGTAATAATAAATATATTTATTAATTAGATAAAACGGGAAATACCGTGTTAAACATTTATTATTGATGATGTAGTTTTGTGTCACCCTTCTGACGTTCAACACTCACCGACTTCAGTCTACTCGTGACCATGATGGCTGCAATGCTGGCGAAATATCGAGACATCAATAATAAATGTCTAACACGGTAATTCCCGTTTTATCTAATTAATATGTATACAAACCGTGAAAGTTTAAAAGGTGATAATAACTATATTGTCGCCTAAAATCTCGCGGTACAACGAGTCCGAAATGAGACAGTGCTTCAGAGAACGGGCAAAGGAGGAGATTCTCCAGACCATTAAAACACAGAAACTCCAGTAACGGTCACATAATGAGGATTAAAAAGCATCTTCTACAACTAATTCTTCAGGGAAAGATCCAGAGCTACAGAAGGCCGGGTAGACGAAGAATATCATGGCTCAGGAGCTTACGCCAATGGTACGGCAAGAGTACCAGGTATCTGTTTCGTGCGGCGTTGTTGAGAGTGCAAGACCCGTATTAATAAATCACTCTCAGCTCAAAAGTCAATCTTGAGAACGACTTGGCGTTCCTATTAAGGTGTCCGTTTAGGATTCGGGTATCACGTGAGTAAAGCCGTTTAGAAACATAACTCTTCTCAAGAGAACTGTCAAACTCACACTTGAGAACGTATTTGCTGATTGCAGGCCAACCGCGACTTGATTAGTTTATTAATAAATGACATACTTGAGATTGTGATCACGTCTTGAGAGTGTAGCAGCTGAATTCGCGGGTTTGAGCTCAGATTATAAATACGGGCCCAAGTGACGTAAGGATCGCCAACCTTCGTAAGAAGACGGCACCATAAGAAGATGAACAAGCTGTCCGTTCCTCCCTTGCGCCACCAGACCACGTCGTCGCAGCAAGCGTTAAATCCCCCAACTTGGGGACACGGCGAAGTTGACACTCGTGCCACGGTTTTATTTCACGTCTGACGCTACCATCGGTTTTATGGTTCTCGGCTGTAAACTCATGAATTCCTTTTTGGTAGGATAACTTTATTTATTTTGAATTTTAAATTATTATATATAAACGGATATCACTCACTTATATTCACTTATAATCGGTCGAAACTGTCGGTCTAATTGCCGACTTTAACAATATAAGTGAGTGATATCCGTTTATATATAATAATTTGTAGTAATGGCTCACTATAGTTTTAATTCTAAAATTTTGAATTTTGTTATGAAATGAAATATTTTATTAATAACATTAGGTATGTTACAAGTCAATGTTTACAAAATAATTTATCAATATTATTATGATTATTATAATATTCTCATTATTTAAATTAATTCATGTATGAAAAATAAACAAAATAAAATATCGTAATGTCATAAAATCGAGTAATCATACCAGTATTGGTAGTGTTAAAAAATTCGAGTAGCTATACAATATATTAGCTAGTAACCAGGTTTTGAGTTTATTTTTAAACGCATGTATGGATGGTGCATCTCTTAATGGACACAGCATAGTGAGAAGGTGTGATTCTATTGTGGCTACTGAGTCTAGTCAACTGTCACTTTTAGGCGACTCCTATGGGGGAAGAAAGAAAGACAAATTCAAACTAAAACTCTTAGTTGTGTACATTTTTGTACGTCAACATTTACTGATTTTGCCAGCACTTTCCAAGGAAAAAGAGAAAATAAAAAGTCGGTAGCACATATTTTATAATAATTACAATTAAATTACTTAATAACTAGGTAATTAATATTATTTTTACATAATTAATATTATTATTATCAATCTAAATTTGATCCCTCATGCGGAACCGGCGTCACACACACACAATATATCCATCGTTTAAATAGTCATATATATATTTTGTAATACTTTTTTTATTAACCTATAAATCGTCCCACTGCTGGGCAAAGGTCTGTCCTCTTTCATTCATCCCTGTCCTGAGACTCTTCCAGCCACCCATCCCTGTGTCTAACGACATCGTCTCTCCACCTACGCCGAGGTCTGCCCCGACGCCGGCGACCGTCCGATGGCACCCATTCTGTGACAGACCGGGCCCATCGGTCCGGCTGCATACGGCACACGTGGCCCGCACAGTTACACTTTAAGGCCTTCCATGAGCCAACTAGCGCCAATCTTGAAAAAATAATATATTTCCAATTTAATCAATTTTATTAAAAAAGCTATTTACAAAATGCTTATTAGGATGAATACTATTTTTCAATATACAAGCTAAGTTGTTGTTCACAAATGTGCCAAAAACGGCCGTTTTTCGCAATTATGCGAACTACAACTTACCGATATTGAATCACGTTATAAATAAGCATTTAAAAAATAGTATTTATCGTAATAAACATTTTGTAAAATAGTTTTTTTTTTTAAATTAAAATAGGAAGATATTATTTTTTTAAAGATTGGCGGCGCTAGTTGGCTCATGGAAGGTTAATGTAGCTGCTTTGCGGGCCACGTCTGCTACGCCAGTAATCGATCGCAGTTTATGTTTCTGACACGGTCCGTTCTCCTCACGCCTAATATGCTGCGTTCCATTGCACGCATTCTGTAATACGCATTAAAAAACCTACAGGTGTAAGTAGTTAGTACGATGAGTTCCTGTGGTACCACTGTTGGTGAAAGCTTCCCGCCTGTCAGGAATATGGGTGGATCATACTTTACGTTTTCTTTGTTCGCTGAGGCACGGAATTGGTTCAAAACTTTGGCGAGACTTTTTCTCCGAATTTGCGGTTTTATTTTTTAAGTCCCACCGTCCGTGCTAAGTCGACATAAGCTTGTCGAGTCTCGGGGAGAATTTTGAAGGAATTTTTACAGGTTTTTGTGCAGGTTTCATGATCAAGTTTTTCTATTCACATAAATGAGTATGATTTGGCGTTTGTATACTAGAAAGAGGGTAGATCGTTTTGTATCACCCTTCTGACGTTTAACACTCACCGACTTCAGTCTACTCGTGACCATGATGGCTGCAATGCTGTCGAAATATCGAGACATCAATAATAAATGTTTAACACGGCAATTCCCGTTTTATCTAATTAAGATCTATTTCTCGCAAGTATTGTGGTCTCGACAGAGGCTACATATTTGTGCCGTTTGGGGTAGAGACGCTGGGTCCGTGGGGGCCGGGAGCAATGGAGATCTATAAAGACCTGTCGGGGCGGCTCGTGGAGTCCACACGTGACCAAAATGCTGGCCTGTATTTCGCCCAAAGAATTAGCTTGGCTATTCAGAGGGGAAATGCCGCCAACATTTTGGGCACGTTGCCGGACAACGGGGATCGGTTGAACTATCTGTAATGCTATTTTCCACATATAGTTCTATTTTAGTTTAGTTATATTTTAGTAAGTACTTTTATTTTTAGTTTAATAAAGAAAACTTAAATTATCTGTCAATATAAGTACTTTATGATGTTTAACTTGTTCATAAATTAAATAACTTCAACTAACTTCGTTAAATCACATAAAACAATTGGATTTGACTGTGAAATATTCAATATTTAAATAAATATTAATATTCAACATCTGTAAGCCGTTTAATCTTTTGAAGTGACATCGCTCGCTGAATATTCATGTCGGCACTGGCTGCTCGGCCAATGAGGGATTCCAGTTAATCGTTGATTAGCTAGTCCAATGACTATTGCATTTATTAAATAACTGAGCTCATAGTCCAGTTGCGTGTACACGTTGAAAACGATCGTACAAGTTAAGCAAAGTTAAACGAGGTCAGGACCTGGATGGGTGACCGCTAGTGACACTTTCATCTGAGCCCTGCCTCGGAAAGCACGTTAAGCAGTTGGTCCTTATATTCTCATTAATGATCACGTTAAGTTAATCAGGAGATGTCCGCGAACGTTTCTATTAGTTGGAGTGCTCGAAAGAAGTCGTGTTTGTGAAGTTTTGTGCTCTTAGCAAGGTTTCTTTGCATAATTCAATGGTTGCGTGGTTCATTGAGTTATTTCGTTTAGGGGTTTGGGCGGGTTGTGCGTAGGTTTAGGTTAGGTTATCTTCGTATATATGTATGTATTTATAAGAATTTAGGCATTCTACTAACATCAGACCTGGCTGTATGCCCTAGTTGGCTTTGCCTTTCCCTCTGGGAAGAATTTTACACAAAAAAAAATTATTTTGAGAAATATCTTTAAACCTAATCAGTCATGCAGTAGTATCGAACCTGGGTGCCTCATATAAGTCATACACTATCAGACCATTGCGTCTATGTGAGCCCAAACTGGGCTTCATCTATTTTAATGTATGCTAAAACCGAATCGAGTGGAGATTGTACAAATATTGGTCCAAAGTTCACTCAGAAATCAAAACGGTCTGTGATTTTTAGCACAAAATCAATTTGAATTTGGTTTGCAACGATTTCATGTTTGACAAACTGTCCGAATTGAAAACTCATATTTATTCCGTACTGGATTCAGATATTAAAGGAGATTGCCCATTTTTGTATGGAGCGCAGACTCAATTACAATGATTTTTTTTATGATAGCCCAAAATACACACCAAATTGGAGAGATATCGTGCTTGCAAAAGCAATAAATGTAAACTTCTCATCCTGTGGGGTTCCGGTAAAATTGCATTTTTATTTCGTAGTTTTAGGTTATGTTAGACAAACAATAATCATTCATTACCACCATTAACTTATTGACAATCATGTCATTGACGTCAAAAAGTTTTAAAATTTAACGTTTCTAATACAAATACAGATTTTTTTATTCTTCTACGGCATGCAGTTTTCATCACGATGCTTTCCTTCACCGTTTTGAGAGCACTCGGTAAATGTACGTAAGTTTTTCCGTCGAAAAAACCCGAGAATAACTCATTGGTACATGGCTACCCTGGATTGAACCTGGTACGGTGGAACACAGAGAAAGGTGTACAGGAGAGTTTTTAAGGTTGAGATTTTCTCAAAAACTACTTGACCTATTGCAAAAAAAAATTCACTGTTTGATAGATAAAAGTTAAAACTATGTAACTGTAAGGGAATTATTAAAATCGGTACAGTAGTTTTTGAGAAAATCTCAACCTTATTGAGGCCCCCTGTATACTTATCTCTGTCTTCGACTGTGCCTCCGTATCGCAAGTCCATTGACCCAACCACTGAGCCGAGCTCTCAGTTAGATAATACCCACATAGCTACATAACTAAAAACATTACTCTCCTTCTGTTGGTGCAAACGCAAAGTAAAAAGCTTTGGTGTAAAGTATTTTTAGCCTGAATAGAGCACTCATAGACCAAGCCTTCCCAGGCCTTTGTAGGTCGGAGGAGGTCGTAGCAATTAAGCCCTAGGTTTAATCTAAGTCTAGTTAAATCCCAATTCAACAGGTATTATAATTTATAAAGGTATACAGGATAATCTTTCACTAGTAGATAGCTTAGAGCGCGGACTATGTAATTGTATGTATATCCTTCTATAGCCTTCAAAACTACGTGACCATTTAAGCTAATAATAATATCATAATCAGTAGCATTTTCTACCATTATCTCAACTCCTATAGAAGAATAACAAAAACAATGAATAAATCGCTTCGATTTCTTACTATTTTCTGAATTCTTAATTAAGCTGTTTTTTCGACTCGCATGTTGTACAAAACTTTATTTTAAACCAATAATATTAATAAAAAACGGAGATATTTTTACATTTAATTCGTTATCTTGTTCATCATGCGGTTGATGGTGGGGCAGAATCTGGCATTGTCATTTGTACCGATTTCATGTGTATTGGGTAAGTAGTCTGTGATGCTGTAGGTACGCCTAATTTTTCCGTACAAATTTAATTTTTAATACTTTATAACATCGTCATTGTCTTGCTCGACATCTTTAAAAAAAACACTAAATCCTGAAGCAGGTGCATAGAGTTTTCCACTTTAAAATCGAGCTGAGAGTGCAGTGAGGTAGAGAGGCCGTCATTACACGAAGCCAGGTGATATTAACGGGCACTTTACGAAATTTCTGCTTAAAAGCCTTCGACTAAAATGTGTGCTACACTCTCACAGCGGTACCCAAACTGTGGGACGCCAGATCCCTTTTGTGATGATCCTAATTTGATTAATCAATTAGTAATCTAATTGTGGAACCGACAGTGACAGCAAGCCCATTCCCATTTCTATAGCCCATTGCTGGTTTTAGTTAGGAATCAAAAAATTATTGGCACAATTCTCATTCTTGTACTTCCGTTGACCTAGAATCATGAAAGGCAAGAAGCTACTACAAGAAAAGGAAAAAATCCCGACACGCGCACCGAGCACTCCCCATCGTGGGCTGTAATAGCCCACAATTCCTCATCCATTCATCCATCACCTTCCTCCTCCCCGTCCGGGCCTCGAGCCACTCGGGCGCCGTGCGGTGCGCGCACTGCGTCCGTGGGCCCGGACCCTTATTTAGGCGGCGGGCGCCTCGTACACTCCGGTACGCTTGGTACCGCCTCATACCACCCCATGGAGAGTTAGGGGGCCTGCGCGCATAAGTTTGAGAACCACAGTGCCTCGCTATGCATTAAATATGATCTCAGGAAGGCTTCTTATGGATCGAGAGTAGTCATAGTTTATATTTGCCTACTTACCTCCTTAAGAACGTACAATATTAACTTTACTACGTTTCCCTAAAACCTAAAAGCTGTTATTGAATAAATTACGTTTAGTTGTATAAGTTGTTGCTTTGAAGGAACTTGTTAAAAGCAATGTTCAGGGTACAGTCGAAAATAGGGAAAAGTACACAGGGGGCTTCAATAAGGTCGAGAATCATTCAAAAACTACATGAAATTAAAAAAAACACTACTTACATAGTTTAGAGTACACATCATCATCATCAGCCCGTATCAGTCCACTGCTGGACGCAGGCCTCTCCCAGAGCGCGCCACTCAACCCTACTCTCGGCCCTCTGCATCCAGTCCCTGCCAGTCATCTTGCGAAGATCATCCCTCCATCTGGTCGGGAGGGCGTCCCACACTACGTTTAACCGTTCGTGGCCTCCATTCGAGAACTCGTCTACCCCATCGGTTATCGGTTCTACGACAGATGTGACCAGCCCACTGCCACTTCAGTTTACTGATTCTATGAGAAATGTCAACCACTTTTGTCTTCTGGCGGATATACTAGTTTCTTATTCTATCTAACAGAGAAATGCTAAGCATAGCTCTTTCCATAGCTCGCTGAGCGACTTTGAACTTGTGGGCCAGTCTCACCGTCTATGTCCACGTTTCGGCTCCGTAGGTCATCACTGGACGCACTGGTTGAAGACCTTAGTTTTCAGGCATTGTGGTATTGAAGACTAAAAGATATGACGTAGCACGATGTAGCATATTAACGACAGTGACAGGTGTATTTAGGACAAAGGATCGGCTTAGTGACCGCTTTAGAATTAGCTACACTATATACTATGTAATTGTAAAGTATTTTGAATACCAGTCAAGTACTTTTGAAGAAAATGTTACTAAACTTAACTTATTTTGTTCCTACACAACAAAACAAATTGTGACTAGTAATCGGGTTTTTGAAATAATCTATCGATATTAATAATTTGCTTTGTCTCTATATAAACTATGACCGCAGGTGCGCAAAGTGGAATATAATTAAAAATAATTTTAATATTTATTGTTTGCGCACCGTTCGGTGCGCTAAGTGGAATAGTTTTGGTGCGCATCGAATGGTGCGCAACAAAACGGTGCGCTAAATGGAATACCTCAATAACTCTCCTTCAGACCGTACAACCAAAACCTATGTATTATGTTCATTATCGTAGAACAAACGATACTGAACACCCTCCCTTCAGCTTACCTTATATTATATAAATAAACCTGTCAATAAAAGTACGTCCCACATCGCGTAATCATGAGATGGCTTGTTATCTTGGCCATTTTATTTCATTACCCTTTGCGAAGTCGGTGAATGAGAAAAATAAGCACCCTCTTTCAATTACAGCCCGCTCATTAGCCTGTAATAATAAAAAAATCTCAAAGCCAGCAACGGATTATGCAACTAGAGATGCTGAAAATGAATCGTGAATTTCTGCAAAGATCGATCTTTTTAACGAATACTGAATATCGATTTTTAATTTCGATACATTGCGTTTTACTGCATCGATTTTTAAGCAATCAATAAGAATTCATCAACATACGTTAACTCTCACAAAATTACCGATTTGTGATCTGTGATTAGTAAAATGGACCAAAAAAATTCTTGCATTTAATAATCACCGATAACAAGTACTACTTGCGTATGTTTTACTTCGTGAAATAGGGAATAAATACTATTACTTTTATGTTCGGTAAGTAGAGATAGCCAAGCAAGTATTTATTTATGGTATTTTGACAAGCGTTAAGGCAGTTGGAGGGCTAGCCGGCTGGCCTTTTTTGTACTGCCAAAGCCTGCTCGAATGATTTTTTTTTTCTAATTTTCGTCGAAAATCTGACATTGACAAAATCGACGCAGCGCACCCACCTGTCTTCTTCTTCTTCTTTAAGTGCCTCTCCGCTAGCGGAGGTTGGCTGTCAGCTCCGCGTACTTGTCCCTGTCTTGAGCGAGCCGGAACAGCTGTTCAGCGCTCGCGATGCCCGTCCAGTCACGAATATTACGGAGCCAAGATTTTTTCCGACGTCCAGGGCCCCGTTTGCCCGCTATTTTGCCCATCATAATCAGTTGGAGAAGTTGGTATCTATCGTTCCGGAATATGTGTCCTAGATACCCAACTTTTCTCTTTTTGATGTCTAGCAATAATTCACGAGACTTGCCCATCCGCTCCAATACTCGAATATTCGTGACTTTGTCGATCCATCGAATTTTGAGCATGCGCCGGTACCACCCACCTGTAATCATTCTTTTCTCTCTATTCTATCTAGGTATATTTTTTTAAATTTAACAAGATATACCTTACTGTATCAGGCTTAGGTTTGGCCCTTATTGTAAACAGAAAGTAATGACTAAATTAAAAGATATGTTTCGATCCTTTTAAAAATCGAGCATAAAATTCATTCGATCTTTTTACTTTTTAGAATCGCTATCGAAAGAGATTTTTTTAATCTAAGCCGGATCGTCTTTACTGTGCTCATCAGACTTCGGTTTTGCCCTTATTAGGGAGGGAAGGAAAAACGGAATTAGAGGAAATGGTTCCCTCAGAAATACTCTTCAGGAATAACTAAATATTCGAGGAAATATTTGCAAAAATTCAAGGATTTCTCATCATTAGATGGGTTTAATTTCCCGTAGAGAAATTGTTTTATTAACTAAACTATAACTGCAAACTAAACCACTAAGACTAAGTCCGGCATAATCTAACTTAAGTACAAACGTTAGAGCTGCAATAATACAAGTTCGCCGCAAAATTATGCGGCAGTAGTTTAAGTTAGTCAACCCTTAGTTTAAGAGACTCATATTACCACAACCAAGGCAGGGTTTACAATTTCATACCTGTAAATTATTATATATAAACGGATATCACTCACTTATATTGTTGAAGTCTGCAATTAGACCGACAGTTTCAACCGATTTCTACGGTCTTTATCAAAGTTAGCGTCTCGACGAACACTGGCCATTATGAACAATATAAGTGAGTGATATCCGTTTATTTATAATAATTTAGAATAGTGTTTCACTAGTTTTAATTCTAAAAGAATAATCCGTGTATCGACAATTCTATATTAATCGGTATAAACTTATTATGAATACCGAAGTCCAAATCAAGTGTTTTATTTTGTAAACAAATATGATCATCTAATTACCTGTTGTGATGTATCACTGAAGGAACTGATTGAATGAAGCTGTTCATCTTTTTTAAAGTAAAGTGATCCGATCTAATAACTATGCCATCACAGATAAGCTTACAATGTTAGTAGTTTTTGTTTAGAAAATAAGACACTTGATTTGGGTTTCGGTATACATTAATAATTATTAAGAAATGTAAGGTGTCATGCAATACAATTTGTAACCAAAATTTCGTTAAAACCTAATCAATATTTTTAATCGAATTACCAGTACTAACAATTTTTCATTTTGTGATTTACTTACTACCTTATACTTTCAACGATCATTGCTTTCGCTACGCCGCGCGCCGTAGCTCCGTAGCACGCGAACGTAGGCAATATTTTATGGAGAATGAGTATTTCCCTCGGTTCCATTATCGTATAAAACCTCCTTGGTAAGGGATATACCCACAGACCACTAACCCAATAGACATGAAATCGGTACAAATGACAATGCCAGATTCTGCCCCACCATCAACCGCAAGTTGTACAAGATAACGAATAAATGTAAAAATATCTCCGTTTTTTATTAAAATTATTGGTTTAAAGTAAAGTTTTGTACAAGTTGCGATTCGAAAAAAACAGCTTAATTAAGAATTCAGAAAATAGTAAGAAATCGAAGCGATTTATTCATTGTTTTTGTTATTCTTCTATAGGAGTTGCGAGAGTAGTAGAAAATGATACTGATTATGATTATGCAATATGAAACCTGTAATAAGTCCCCAACAAAACGATAGGTACAGCTTAAATGGTCACGTAGTTTTGTAGGTAGGGCAAAGCTCCATTGAAATGTGGCAATGTCTTTTATTGGATAATTTGAGCAAGATCTGACGTTTGAAGCTTTAATCAAGAGTCCCGCTACAAGCTCGGGAGTGAACGTGACTGTCGACTGCTTCGTCCAGAGTGATGACGCTACTGCGACTCCTCTGGAGGAAGATAGAAGACTATTATATATTGAATATTCTGTAACATGACATTGGCAAATGACGAACTGTCGAGTCTATTAAAAAAATAAAAATGCTAGATACGGAAGTCTTACCTATTTCTGCCGTCACATATCAAAATGCATACACATAGATGTGTTACAGTTTGACTTGTGAGAGAGCCAGAGTAATTACGGTAATACGAAGCGATACCGAATATCTCTATCAGGAAGCCTGGAGGACCAAAGCGTGTTTATATTTTAAATAAAAGAAGTGCTGCTGAGATTTTTCTCCTCACTCAGCAATGGCACCACGATAAAACACTTATAATAATAAATAATAAAGCTGCCGACGTCTCGCTCCATAGACCAGACTGACTGACCCACCAACACCCCAAACCAATAGCCCCAATTAAATTGTAATTTCCAATCACTGCAATAGTTTATGCACCTGACGGGGTCTGTCATTGAGTGCAGTCAGATGCGCTCAGAGACGGGTCCCGCTAGGTGCATCACATATCCCTTCAAATTAAAGGGTCTCTACGCGTTGGACCTATGTCTCCGTGCAAGCCTTTCAAAGGACCGGGTTTTCTCAAACCCGTGAAACCTAGAGAGATACATAATAATAAGCCTTTTATTCTGAACTACTTACATAAAAATAGTATTTTTGAGGGTTTTGTCATAATAGGTATATCCCGTAGTTCAGTGTGCCTCTTGGCATAGGCCTCTTCCAACATTTTCCACTGGGATCTGTCTTGTGCTACCCTTCTCCAGTTGTGTCCAACCGCGAGTTTCAGGTCATCTTCCCATCGAGTTTGTTGACGTCCTCTGTTGCGCTTTCCATCTCTGGGATACCAATCAGTCACGCTTTTGCTCCATTTGTCTTGGGAGGCTATGATCATGTGACCTGTCCATCTCCATTTTTGTTTCTAATAAAACACTTACCAATGGACGAATCTCAGTTACGGAAGTACATTATTTATCCAACCACATCGCCACCAAGATCGTATAAACCGAAATCCCTTGTAAAATATGCATAACTAAGACTAAATTGGAAGATTATGCAAATTAACTACCTTTACACCCGGGTCTGTCCCATATATTGTTTGAATTTAATACCACTGAAGTACCCTATTTGATATTCAGTAACTTCCTTGAAAGGCAAAACTACAAGAACTTTAACCCCAATTAGTTATTGGGGACTTTAAATGTCATTGAAAGATTATTTTATAGTAAGTAGTAAGAATAATAGGTACTGACAACAGCAGCTCAATGATAACACTTGCAGTACGATTTCAACTCTTACGACGCAGATAATAAGAACCGTACAAAGTCGAGCGTTACCTACACTTGATCTGCTTTGACGTGTACAGACCCCGGTAGTTACCTAAGTTGACCCAAAATGTCTGCGAAATTCGAATTAAATCTAAATTTCATTATAAATCATTCATAAACTCATGCCTGATTCCTTTAAATAAATCTATTAAATGTCTTTTCTTTTTTTATTTGCCTTTTACTCTTATTCAAGAGATAATTTCGCCAATGTCAAGTTATTTAGAGTATTCATGTATTTTTTTTTAAACATCATATTTATTTATTCGGAATGCAGTATTTAGGTAGTATAACATGGAAAACCAAACTAAAGTAAATATACTAAAACTATATGTACAAACAATATATATATATAAAGTTATAGATAAAAAACATGCCCAAGGCAACTATTGGCAATTCATATAAATAGAAAATTAAACAAATAAAAAATGAATTCGCTATTTCGCAAAATGATGGCAGATCTCCTCTATTAAATGTCATAAAGGTCTTCAGTTCCTTTCAGGTATTCAAATAATATACGTGCTTATTTAAATGCTTGTCTTTTGAGTTTAATTCGTGTTTAATTACATATTATAAAATGACAGTAACATTTCGATATATTTTTTGAAAGCCACGTTATCGTGTTTAATTTTATCTTTAAAAAGAAATTATAAATTAAATTATTTTGAATTAAAAAGAAATTACAATAATTAAACCAAAACCAAAAAAGAAACTGTAAAAATACTAACAAGGAAGAAAATAGCGCTATAAAAATACACCAAGAAAACATAGCTGCAGAACAATTATTTTTACCCGACCGCTCAAGAAGGAGGGTTATGTTTTTCGAGCTTATGTACATACGTATGTATGTCTAATTCTTTGGCACCCCCTGCAGCCTAAACGGCCTAATGGATTTTAACATATGAGGTCGTTAGATTCGTCTTGATTGCAGGAGTGACATAGGCTATAAAAATTTAATCAAAGTAATGATGGTGTAGTCGGGTTTTGGGGGTTATAATAATAATAATCACTGCAATAGTTTATGCACCTGACGTGGTCTGTCATTGAGTGCAGTCAGATGCGCTCAGAGATGGGTCCCGCTAGGTGCATCACATATCTCTTCAAATTAAAGTTCTCTAAGGGGCCTCTACGCGTTGGACCTATGTCTCCGTGCAAGCCTTTCAAAGGACCGGGTTTTCTTAAACCCGTGAAACCTAGAGAGATACATAATAATAAAACGAAACTCAAAACTCAAAAAGAACTCAAAATTTTTATTTGCGAGAATACAGTCATATTATAAAATGGTCTTATGATAAAGTTGGTCATAGTATTCAACCTGCATGCAGGTGTGCAAACATAATTATGTACTTAGCTGAAATGCACTATACAAATTCAAGTGATAGTCCCTGTCTTGTGATTCATATATTCCGTAACTTTATAAAAACAGCTTTCCAACAGCCAATTTGTTGGGCTAATCTTAAATTGAGTCATATTAAGTATTTTTATATTATCTGGTAGATTATTATACAGAAGCACACACATGTAATAATTTCTGCGTGTTTAAATAATAAATCCTAATAGGAACTGTACATTTTTATGTGTTACAGATATTTAGCGATTTGAATTCACTTTGTATTAAGTTTAAAATCACCTTGTGGATTTCAGCGGCGGCAATGAAGCGAGAAGGCACGATAGTCTCGGAGCCCACGGTTTCCGGTGACTCATTTCCGGTGGCCAAGGAAACCCTCCCCACTTCCGGTGCAGGAAACTCTTGAAATATCTCCTTTTTGAAATCCAATAACTTATTTATAAGAAAAAAACGTTTTAGATTCGCTTTCTGGCTTTGAATACTTTTTGTGGTCAATGGAAATGAAAATTAAGTATTGTGATTTGATTTGATTATTAAATTGGAGGTAAAGGAATGATGTCGTTTCAAAATACGATTCTGAGACTCACAATGAGATGAAGATGAGACCTGGACAAGCTATGAAGAAAGATGCGAATGACATTAAGGCGCTGACATGAACCAACTAACGCCGCCAATCTTAAAAAAAATCATATCTTCCAATATAATCAATTTTATTTTATTTTATTTTATTTTCATAGGAAAACCAACAGCACAACTATAACAGAATACATAAAATACAATAGTAACACAAAGCCAATTACAGGTTTTCACAAATAGTAACAACATAATAATAAATACAGCAAATTTCGACAACTATGGTAACACATTCATATGAATATAACTATAATAAATTACACCGATACCTACATAATATTATATACATTCAAATACTTACATACATATTAACGTATATATAATTATATATTTTGCATACACATAGTCATACATACATATACTTACATCAAATAATATCTACACATAATACACATAAACTAGGGTACGTGCTCTAACTGTCGAAGAACAGTAGATTTTATTAAAAAAGCTACGTTCACATTGTTTATTGCTATAAATATTATTTTTTAAATGCTTATTTGTAACGTGATTCAATGTAGGTAAGTTGTAGTTCACAAATGTGCCAGAAACGGCCTTTTTTCGCAATTATGTGAACTACAACTTACCTACATTGTATCACGTTACAAATAAGCATTTAAAAATAATATTTATAGCAATAAACAATGCGAACGTAGCTTTTTTAATAAAATTGATTATATTGGAAGATATTATTTTTTTAAGATTGGCGGCGCTAGTTGGCTCTAGGAAGGCTCTTAAATCAAACTCAAATGACATTGTCACATTTCAATGGAGCTTTGCCCCACCTTTCGTCACCTACGTGACCATTGAAGCTCATAATATGTCATTTTTGTTGTCAGAAGCGCATATATTATATCATTTTGTTGGGGACTTATTACAGGTTTCATATTGCATAATCATAATCAGTAGGAGTTGCGAGAGTAGTAGAAAATGTTAATAAAGACAATGAAATAATTCGCTTCGATTTCTTACTATTTTCTGAATTCTTAATTAAGCTGTTTATTCGACTCGTATGTTGTACAAAAGTTTATTTTAAACCGATAATTTTAATAAAAAACGGAGATATTTTTACATTTTTTCGTTATCTTGTACATCTTGCGATTGATGGTGTGGCAGAATTTGGCATTGTCATTTATGTTTAAATTCCGAAGCCTAATAAAAATACTAAATTACCTTTAAAATCACAATTGACCCCAAGTAAATTGTTTTGAATACCATCCTGTATCATCTCTAAGGATTACAAGGGTTCCCCAAGACCTTACAAGGCTCAGCGTAATCCTAACACGACATTCTCTATCCCTTTCTGGCATACCTATATCTGGTGCTATAGAAAGAGAGAGAAGCCTTATATAGGGTTGGCAGTAATTTTGTACTTCCGAAACTCAAACAGTGCATATCGACTGAGTTATGTGAAAACCAAGTAGTCGGTTAAGTTGTTCACATTAAGAATTAAGTTAGTTTAACGGGACTTTGAAACTCGTTAAAAAACCGGGTAAGTGAGAGTCGGACTCGCCCACCCAGGCTTCCGTGCAACGCAACTTAACCCCTCCATACTTACATCATACATACACTCGAAAAACATAACCCTCCTCTTGCGCAGCCGGGTAAAAATAATGTATTACAGCGGACGCATTAAAAAAAAATTGTATTTCCCATTGGGACTTCACGGAACAATGTTACACTTTGTATGGAACTGTCAAGTGTTATTGAATTAAGTACCTAAGTGTGCATTGCAGTTTGGCGACCGATGTAACATTGCAATTTTGTTAAAAATTAATAAATAAATTTTAAAAAAAATCTAGTTTAAAATAAAATAATAATAATAATAAAAAACCACCAGCATATAAATGATACAAAAATAAGGTACCTCCTAGTAGGCAAATTAAAAATTCGCCTGTGTCAGGAGGGCCCACTCTTTCTTAGGTCTGGTTAACTTAAAACTGGTACATCGGTTCCGAAACAGCAAGCATTGGTAATGAAAAAATAAAATAAAACATGTATCGGTCAGTTACCACGTTCCAAGACAAATGGCAAAGATATCGAAGTCCGCTCCCAGAGGAAATCGCGTCGTTCGTCAGAGGACTAATCCCGCTCAAGTAACTGAAGCTCTCTTGAACCAAACAACGGAACTCATGTTATTTCTCACTCATGGGAATTTGTAGATACTCTAGGTATAGAACAAAACATTTAAGGGAATTTTTGAAAATGCAAAAGTAAGAAAACTTTATAAGAAACAAATGACAATGCCAGATTCTGCCCCACCATCAACCGCATGATGTACAGTCGAAGACAGAGATAAGTATACAGGGGACCTCAATAAGGTTGAGATTTTCTCAAAAACTACTGGCCCGAATTTAATAATTCTTCAACAGTTATATAGTTTTTAATTTTATCTACCGAACAGTGAAAGAATTTTTGCAATAGGTCAAGTAGTTTTTGAGAAAATCTCAAACCTAAAAACTCTCCTTTCTCTGTGTTCCACCGTACAAGATAACGAATAAATGTAAAAATATCTCCGTTTTTTTTAAAAAAATATTGGTTTAAAATAAACAAAGATCCAAGGTGCCGCCCGAAAAACATTACCATCATTTCCGTGAGTCATTTGGAAAGCCTTGCATCAGCCCTTTTTTTCCAGGTAAAACATGTCAACCATGTACCACCACGCCCGGGGGAGCGTGTTGATTATGTCGGGCTCGCCACACTAAAGGGGCGGAATACTGACTAAACTTCCTGGGGTGTTCCACCTCGTGCCATTCTTGCCGAGCCCCGGGAACTGCGATACATCCGCGACCCGACTGGCATCGACGACCTTACAGCAGCCCTGGATGCCTGCAATGATTAGAATCGTAAATCCAATTTGCGAATTGATTACAATTCTTTGAAGTGTATGAATTACATTACCTATCGCGTTACTCCTCTCACTGGAAAATGGAATCAATTGCGTGGTTTGCAGGTAATTTTGTGTCTCATAGTCGCTTGATGTTGTAAACCAAATAGGGTTGAGTTATTTTTAGAATTCCGTACCTCCAAAGGAAAAATAGGAAACCTTAAATGGAGTACACTCAGGATCACTTCGTTGTCCGTCCGTCTGTGTGTACATTTTTAAACCAATAATTTTAATAAAAAACGGAGATATTTTTACATTCATTCGTTATCTTGTACATCATACGGTTGATGGTGGGGCAGAATCTGGCATTGTCATTTGTGTTAGTTTATTTTAAAAGTTGATTTAAAATTAAAATTATATAAGTATGTAAGAACTTTTGCAGTTTTAATTTACTATATTTTTTAAACACATTGAACGATGCTATAGGAATCTATGCCTTGCTTTGCCTTTAATATTCCTTGAGAACCGATAACTACATAAATATCTACCTACATTAATGCAATATAAACTATATAAATTACACACATGCAGGTATAAACCTGCATGTGTGTAATTATTATGAGTCACATTTCACCCAAGCGAAGCCGGGTTTTCATCTAGTATCCAGCAGCTGTCAAACTCAAGCGCGAGACATAAGATGTCCCGCAGCGGCGGAGTGAAGAGTACGACACAGTGACGCCATATTTGTATTTTTATTACCTGCATTTGGATGAATTTTGGCAGGGAAATAAAAATACGCCAACCAAAATCAGATTTTTTTAAACAAACTCTCGTATTTGTAGTACCCTACATTTTGATATATATTTTGTATGAATAACTATTTCGGTTTTGACGTAATTATCATTTTAAAATCAACACACTTCAGTACAAATTTTCAGACGTTTAATTTTATTAGCTAGTGTCTTAAGCCCGTATTAATAGTCTGAGCTCAAACCCGCCCTCAAGAGCGAATTCAGCTGATACACTCTCAAGACGTGATCACCATCTCATTTATTAATAAACCAATCTTGAGGGCGTATCACGCGATGTCTTTCTCAAGTCGCGGTTCGCCTGCAATCAGCAAATACGTTCTCAAGTGTGAGTTTTACAGTTGTCTTGAGAACTGAGTTTTGTTTATTAATACGGGCGCTACTCACGTGATTCCTAAACGCGCACCTATGTAACGTTTATTAATAGGAACGCCATCTTGAGGTCGTTATCAAGATTGACTTTTGAGTTGAGAGTGATTTATTAGTACGGAAGCCTTCATAGAAAAACTGAAAATCCATGCACACCCAACCTTAAATTGCACGGAACCCTCGGTTGCTCCTATAGATAATTTCCAAAAATTACATTATTCATTACGATGTCATCTAATACTCGGATTTGCTAATAAGCGAATTTTCATCCCGAGACCCGACGCCCGGGATTCAATTATGTGAAGTGTCGCCGAGTCGCCCTTCCCCAAGAGAGGTGTTTATTTATCACGAGCTGGTGTATACCGTGAAATTATAGTGGATGCTTTCCTGCGGCAGAATGATTTGCCATCAGCTTACTATTGAATTACAGAGTTAAACTTGATAAATATTTTGGCCGATGGCATTGGGCCATGCCATAATGAATTAAATTTGAGATATTGACATTGTATAATATTTAAATAGGTAGCTTTGTTAATTATAAATTTTAGTTACTAATTGATTTCCGACACAATAATAATTGTATATGGAATTAAATAAATGAAATGAAAAAAAATATTTCGAAAAACAAAAACATAAAACCGATTGCAAAAAAACTATCCCATTTTGATTATTTTTTAGTGTTACGTGCCTCAAAAGGAAAAAAGGAACCCTTATAGGATCACTTTATTGTCCGTCTGTCTGTCTCTATTTCCGTCTGTCAAGACCTATATCTCAGAAACGCGTGGACGGATCAAGTTGAAATTAATAGCTAATAGCCTGAGTATTACATGTACATATAAGATCACTTTGTTGTCCATCTGTCTGTCTGTCCGTTTGTCCGTCTGTCAAGACCTTTATTACAGAATCGCGTGGACGGATCAAGTTGAAATTAATACCAAATACTCAGGTCTGCAACCTCATGCAGCCATGAAAAAATCAAACTTCTACGTCAACGCAATCAAAAGATATCGCTGTTTATGACGCATTTTATCGCAAAATTGTATGAAAATGTAATAAACACAAAACCTCGTACTTCCCGTTGACCTAGAATCATTAAGTTTGGTAAGAAGCTAGGTCTTACAGCACTGTACCTATCATTTTGTTGGGGACTTATTACAGGTTTCATATTAAATAATCATAATCAGTATCATTTTCTACTACTCTCGCAACTCGTATAGAAGAATAACAAAAATAATGAATAATTCGCTTAGATTTCTTACTATTTTCTGCATTCTAATTTTTTTTCGAATCGCAACTTGTAGGTACTAAACTTTATTTTAAACCAATAATTTTAATGGAGATATTTTTACATTTATTCGTTATCTTGTACAACTAGCGGTTGATGGTGGGGCAGAATCTGGCATTGTCATTTGTAATTACATCCCTCCAAAAATATTTTTTTTTGTTATTACATTATCGACATAATATTTTGATAATGGCATAGTTAAGTTGGTCTCTAAATCTAGTTGTATCTTTTCGTTAGAGCAAAGTTACGGGGTTAAGTTGCGTTGCACGGAAGCCTCGGGGCGCGAGGCAGACTCGCACTTGGACGGTTTTATTTAGGTATAATTCCAGAGGGAAATGAACCACTCTTTCAGTATTGACATAACATCAACATTCTTTAAGTATTGATATAACTGTAAAAATGACATTGTAATCTATACATATAATAAGACTGTGAAAAAGTTGTGTCTGTACATTGGATATTTTTTGAAAAGAATAATTGTAATGTATTTTAGGATCGATACTGATGCCAAAATACTAATTTTTAGATTTTTTTCTGTTTGTCTGTGACTTTGTGCAAGTATCACGCCATAACTACTGAAGGCATTTTGATGGGAGTTCCACTAGGAAATAGCTGAAATATCTGGTCAGCTCATAGGCTATAAGCCATGGCGGTATGTGATGTGGAAACAAGGATCCAGAGAGGAAGATCTGCCTCCTGATCTCCTCCATCCTCCTCCTCTACGCAAACAAAGTTGCGGGGTACAGCTAGTCTGAAATAAATGAATATAATCTTTCAGATTTTGTATCTAGCAGATAGGTATCAATATCTAGCCAAAGCCCAGTTTACAACAACTACTAACGATGGTCTGTTTTTGTGACACTCAACTTGCTAAGCACAGTAGTTCTAGTTGGAACCAGTTGAAACCGGTTGGAGCCAGCTGGATCCAGCTTTGTTCGGATAGCCGGGATTAAACTGTCCGCTTCTGTGAAGAGTCTGTAGTAATAATACGTAAAATGTCACGTTTCCGTATAAAAAATAAAATAATCATAATAAAAATTATTTAAAACACAAAAAAACGACTGTAAATGTGGAATGACAAAAATCTCCTCCCTTTTAAATTTTTTATAGCCGTTTGGGATGCAGGGCGTGCTAAAGAATTAGGCATACCTACTCACGTATGTACATACACTCAAAAACATAACCCTCCTTCTTGCACAGTCGGGTAAAAAAGCATTTATTGCCATTTAATAAGTCCGGAGGATTCATGCAGAATCTGAAGTTTGGCGCTAGGTCTAGAGTCCCACTACGAGCTCGGGAGTGAACGTGACTGTCGAGCTGCCTCTGGATGAAGACAAGAAGACGCGGCTACCCAGGGTGACGACGCTACGGCAACTCCCCTGGATGAAAAGAAGACGATATGATATTTGAATATTCTGAAACGTGACATTGGCAAATGACGAACTGTCGAGTAAATTAATAAAATAAAAAAAATAAGTTCGAACGTATTCCAACTATTCCAAGACCTCTAATCCACTAATCCTCACTGGGCCCACGTGGCGGATCACGCCTCGAGCTCAATCGATCTAAGGAAATAAGGGGAATCTATAAAAATAGTTTGATGATGAAAAATACCATGTAAGTTAACGTTCTCTAGCCATTTGCTATTTAGTGCAAATGCACCGAACGTAGCATTTAGAGCAATGAAGAGTTGTCATATCAGAGCTTTGAAACCGCCTAGGATTTATACGAAATGCTAGTATTTACTGGACATTTCGTACCGTTTCTGAGTTAAATATTTGTTTACGAATAACTAATAGTCTACGACCATGAAGGAATATTCCATGGAGAGAGCCCAAAGTATATTTTGTATGGAGACAGATATCTGCTAGATAATATTTACGTAATTTTATTTCTTGAAAATAATCAGTATTTAGACATTTATATACCTCATCATTTTTAGGGTTAAGAACCTTAAGAGGAAAAAAGGATCCCTTATAGGATCACTTTGTTGTCTTTCAAGATCTATATCTCAGAAACGCGTGGACGGATCAAGTTGAAATTAATACCAAATATTCAGGTCTGCTACCTCATGCAGCCGTGAAAAAATCAACATTCTACGTCATCGCAATCAAAAGATATCGCTGTTTATGTCGCATTTACTCGCATATTTGTATGAAAATGCATGAAAACCAAAACCTATAGGGTACTTCCCGTTGACCTAGAATCATGTTTGGCTTCCATTACGATTTTTTTTGCAATTACAAACTATTTACAGTTGACGCCTAGTATGTCGATGTATGACGTTATCAGTTTCGAAAACGCAAAGATAAGTTTGTCCCTAAATCTAGTTTATCTTTTCGTTAGAGCAAATGTTATGGTGAAGTTGCACGGACGGAACCCTCGGTGCGTGAGTCCGACAGCCGACTCACACTTGACCGGATTTTCCTCATGGACATTAAATCTAATGGAAATTAAACACACTTGAGAAACTTTTGGTAGTCGGGTAAAAACTGAATATTCAGCAATCTGCAATTTTAAAACACAGAAACTTTATACGTACAGTTAACATGTAGCGCCAACGGATTAAAAAAAGCTCTTTTTACACTCCATGACCTGGAATTTTCAATTAAAACCAGCGCTGAATAGTTTTATAGGGGAACGGAGGCAGCGATGACGTCACGTTACATTTTATCAGGTTGTGGTTATTAGGCAAATAGTTTGTGGACTTGCCTCTTATATTATATTATACAGGGTGTAACGGAAAGGGTATATGAAGCCGAAGGGAGGATGTTCAGTATCAGACTTTTCCATTTTCACGAATTTATTTTTTGACCTTTCATACATTTCGTACCGGTCAGCCATTGATCTCCTATAAACAACTAGATACACGAAGGTCTTACTAAAACAATTTAAAAAACGTCCAATTAAGGGTCCATTGTTAACGTCCAAATAATGTCCAATAAAGCAAATGAGGGTCCATTCATCCGTTTGGACCTTCTTTGGACATTTTTAGAAGATTTTTAGAATTTTTAGGGATGCCCGATTTTTTGATTTATCGAACTTATGTGGGTTTTGGTAGATACATTTAATTATTAATAATAATTCAAATTTTAATGGAAACGGTAAATGAAACATTTACCAATTAAATGGATATGAATATATTTGAAGGCTTATAACTAGATTTAACCAGGTACTTATTACGATGATAATCTATATTAAGAACAAAAACATCTATGTTTTAACATCGTGTTTTCTCAACATCGAACATCCCTAGTTTATCGCGGCCGCGATGACGTCATGTCACAGATAATCATGGCGGACGGTGTTTTTGACCGAGGTTGGAAAGTTGCATTTTGAATTAAAGTTTTTGGTGTTTTAAAAGTCTTAAAAAATTCTGTAATTTTTTGTACGGTGTAATAGAACGATTATTATATAACTATTTAAGACCAAATTTTTTTTAGGTTAACTAGCCTATTGGAGATGGACGTGACGGGGTTTTAATTGTGAATGTTGTTTATTAATTACTGTTGCATAAATAAATAGAATATCGGAACAGATTGAATTTTATTACCTATACCTACATGAAATTGGCAAATGACAAACTGTAGAGTTCATTAATAAACTGAATAAATACTGCAGTTGCCATGGATACGAAGCTCTGTAGGTAATTAATCTAATTGAACTCCGAGATTAAAGACATCCCCGATTGGTTAGTTAACTTTATACCGGGATTACGACGGGGATCAGCGGAACGAGGGTGATACCTGTCACAAATCTTGTTAATTATTTCGTGCGTTTGCTTAATTAATATGTAATTAGAATATGTGTGTAATGATTTTATGTTGCTAAATAAAATATTTAATTAATAACGACAAGGGGCGGGTTATTTAATTAATTTAGGTAAGTATTTATTTTAATCACGTTTTATTTCTTATTATAGGTATTAGTTTTTATTGTTATTAGTTTGTATTTTAGCTTATTACTGAATAAATTGATTTTCGATGTTAATAACATGACATATGATTTTGGAAGTTATTTATCGTATTTAAAAATACACCCCTTGACGTTTTTATGAGAGAGTGGTCTGAGTATGCGTAGAATAGAGATGCATGTCTACTCGTGACCATGATGGCTGCAATGCTGTCGAAATATCGAGACATCAATAATAAATGTTTAACACTGTAATTCCCGTTTTATCTAATTAATACTTATATCTGTCTTCGACTGTACATAATTCTTATACACATACATTTGTAATATCGGACGACAAACGCTTAATTTTCCATATTTTGTCAACTATCGTAATACCTACTTTATGTAAATTATTATATATAAACGGATATCACTCACTTATATTGTTGAAGTCGGCAATTAGACCGACAGTTTCGACCGATTTCGACGGTCTTTTTCAAGGTGAGCGCGCCACGCCCGCGTCGCCGTTGACGTTTCTTCGCGCACTGCGGATGAGCGCCCTCTGTGCGCGCTCCGAGATAACTTGTCCCGCCGCCGACGACGGTGCGTTCGATGGCTGTAGCTGGATTCGTTGATCGATCTCACTTGTCGGGGAGTTACCGCCACTCACGTTAGGTCCTGTCACGCAGTATGTACCTACTCACTGCGTCTACTCCGCATTTACCGCGCGCTCACCTTGAAAAAGACCGTCGAAATCGGTCGAAACTGTCGGTCTAATTGCCGACTTTAACAATATAAGTGAGTGATATCCGTTTATATACTTTATGTAACTTAATACTTTAGTAATACTACGTTCCACTGAATTTAAATCGAAAGTAAACACCCTGTATTCCTGTATACGTTTATCGAAGAGATTATTTGTACAGCGATATTGATTCCTTGCTAATATCGCTCTAAGCTACATCCAACAAAAGCTGATACAAACATCCCTCAACCTACCATTCGAAATCCAAATCTCTTAACTGTAAAATAAGGCTGATTTCACATTCCCAACGCTTTACATTTTATTATTTAAGCTTACATAAAATCCAGACATATGAGTTGTCAGTTAAGGTTTATTTTGCAATAACAAAATATTTATCAATTGTCATTGGAATTGTACAGATGTAGAGTTTAAGATCTACCCAACCCCTCTCGTGTGAAGTTTAGATGGAGCCCCGAGGGGAATGGTAGTGATAAAGTAGGGTTATTAAGGTAGTTTTGCAGTTTCCATACATTTACTACTCTCTAGAGATATTATTCGGATTCAGACTAATAAATTAAGAGTAAATAGAACTTGTATGGGGAAATAGTTACTCGTGTTTCTCTTAAGGGCCATATTAGAGTTAAATGGCATCCCCAAACTTAAAAAATAAGGTTAGCTGTAAGAGAACTCTTCTCATAGGGTTAAGCTCGCCATTGTTTATATAAGTACATGTTTTCTAGTTATGTATTAATTATAAGGTACAATAAAGAATATAAGTATATAAAAATATATCTTCTTAAATTATATGTTTTATTAGATTTATGGTAAAACATAAACCACAAAAAAACTTAAATAAGTAATAGATTAATAAAAACTACGTAAAAATCTTAAAATTAAAAAAATTCTGACCTCTTTTATTAGAGCTCGTTTCATGGCTAAAAACCGCGCCATATTCATAAATTTCATGATATATCATTCGTTTTGGCTCTTACTGATAAAAATGTTACCTAAAGTTTAGAATCGCACTAGGTGGAACACCCCAGAAGGTTTAGTCGGTATTCCGCCCCTTCAGGGCGGCGAGCCCGACATAATCAAACACGCTCCCCCGGGCGTGGTGGTACATGGTTACATGTTTTACCTGGGTCAAAAAAAAGGTTCTAAACACTGGTTTAATTTGTAATTTTGTGAACCACCTATTTTTCAATGACAAAATATGAAAATTCTCAAACCATGGCTTAATTCATCACTCAACTCACAAAGTCACGTTTATCACTACGAGACTTTGACAACGGATAGTTCAGAAAACACTTTTATTACTTTTTTCAAAGTTCTCGATTGAAATGGCAATATTTTCAGATACTCGTGTATCGCCGGTACATAAAACACATTGCAATCTAGCCCGTATTACCACGACGTAGAGTGTCTGCTTTTTAAACGACGTCCTTCGATGTACCTACAACAAATAAATATTGTGTTGTAAGTAAATAGAGGTTTTTAGATGAAAGGATTGCAAAAGAGAAGCTGTATGGCACGGGAATAAAGACTACATTGCCGTATTTTAAACTGTTAACTGCCGATGTATGCGAATGTATGAAAAATATTGCTTTTTCGCAGTCAATGTTGGTTTTTGGTATTCGCAATCAATCGTCTGTACACTTTTTGTTTATTTTATATGCAATGAGTCAATCGTGGTTGGGTCAATAGACTTGCGATACGGAGGTCCCAGGTTCGATTCCCAGCCAGGGCAGCCATGTACCAATAAGTTATCCTCGGTATTTTCGACGGAAAAACTTACGTACATTTACCGAGTGCTCTCAAAAAGGTGAAGGAAAACATCGTGATGAAACCTGCATGCCGTAGAAGAAGAAGAAAAAATCTAAGGCCCGGGCCCGCGTGGTTGATCATGGCCCCAGCTCCCTCGATGTAAGGGAAGGTCTGTGCCCGAGCAGTGGGGACATATAAATAGACTGAGTCAGTCGAAAAATATTGTAAAATAGCATTGATCAGGTCATTCCTCCATCTGGTAGGTAGGTACCTACCAGATGGAGGAATGACCTGATCAAGGTGGGTCGGGGTCGAGTGGCGTTACTATGGGAGGCCATGTCCAGCAGTGGCCTGATACGGCTTGATGACGATATATTTAAATAAGATAGGTTTAGATTCCCGATTTTCAACTTACTGCCAATATTTTGTATTTTTCTGAACTAAAAAAATCACAGGTGGCAACTCACCCTCCAAAAAGCTTACCCATGGGTGAGATGGCACCTTTTAAAGTTGTTAGTAGTCGATTCACCCAGTACCTGGGTGAGTTGACTGCTTTTAAAATGTGAGGTGGTCAACTCACCCCGCTCCAAAGGTTACATTGATTTATTGTCCACATCTATACCACTTTTAACTGTCAAAAATGACAAGAACTGTCAAAAATGACAAGAACTGTCAAAAATGACAAGAACTGTCAAAAATGACAAGAACTGTAAAAAATGACAAGAACTGTCAAAAATGACAAGAACTGTCAAAAATGACAAGAACTGTCAAAAATGACAAGAACTGTCAAAAATGACAAGAACTGTCAAAAATGACAAGTATTGTCAAAAATGACAAGAACTGACAAAAATTCGGGAATTTCCTTCGGGTATGATTGTCTGAAAGTAAAATAAATCGGAACCAGTCTAAACAATAGCTCGAATTTCAGTCACAAAAACCAAAGCACGACCCAATTAAATTGAATATAGAATTCTATTTGGAAAGGTCCATTTGAATTTATAATGACCTTAGATATACAGACCCTGGGTACACACGAAGACAGTTAAAAGTATACAGAGTACCTCAATAAGGTTGAGATTACTTCAGAAACTATCTGGACCGATTTTAGTTTTAACCTGTATCAAACTATATCAAACACTGCTCTCTCTTTCGCGGGTTTGCTGGTAGAAATTTATTTTGAGATAAGCTCGCCATTTGTACAGATTTGTTTCTTCTGGATGTTATTTATGTATCTGTCTGTGTTGTACAATAAAGCGTTAAAAAAAACTGAAAAAATTCTTGCAATTAATAGGTCAAGTAGTTTTTGAGAGAATCTCAACCTTAAAAACTCTCCTGTACACTTTTGTTTGTGTTAGACTGTACCTCAGGCAATACCAATACAATATCTGCAAACCATTTAGTCTGAAAAATGTACCTAGAAATATGTAAAAGATTTTTTGCTACTTTTTCTCCCCATTCTTGTCACCTACCTATTCCTTGCAAAGTGGTGTAACAGCGTTACACTAAGGACCATTTAAAAAGACATTGCCACATTTCAATGGAGCTTTGCCCCACCTACAAAACTACGTGACCATTTAAGCTGTACCTGTCATTTTGTTGGTTACTTATTACAGGTTTCATATTGCATAATCATAATCATTTTCTACTACTCTCGCAACTCCTATAGAAGAATAACAAAAACAATGAATAATTCGCTTCGATTTCTTACTATTTTCTGAATTCTTAATTAAGCTTTTTTTCGACTCGCAACTTGTAAGTAACTTTAATTTCAACCAATAATTTTATTAAAAAACGGAGATACTTTTACATTTATTCGTTATCTTGTACAACTTGCGGTTGATGGTGGGACAGAATCTGGCATTGTCATTTTATTATTATTTTCAATACCCAAACGTGTAACAATTTACCAGCCCTGTAACCTTTGTCAATGTAAACTCTACACTATGATCAATATTTGTAACTCGCAACCCTTTGGCCGGCCATTAATCAATTAACGATAAGGGTCTGTGCGACCTGCGACGCGACGGGGCCGTTAGAGCGAGGCACCCATTTAGTGCGTTGCGCTGCGTTGCGTCGCGTCGTCGCAACGGAACAGCGCATTGTAAGCCACACCTGCGTTGCGACGACGCACGATTTCGCAGCGTCGTCGCAGCTGTGTCTCAGTTCAGCCTTCTCACTCATGGTAAGTTAAAAAATGTCGTTACGCTCGTCTAGCTTCCTCCTCTAGCAGTGGATCATTGTCCGTCGTCGCAGCGGAGCTCCGACAACGCAGCGCATCACCCTCCCTCTCGCTTCGTCTCTCGTCCGTCGATCCGTTGAAATGTCGCGCGCGACGGCGCAACGGTCTAATGGGTCATGTCATAAAAAATATATGGAAAACGTCGCAGCGACGACGCGACGCTGCGACGACGCAACGCAGCGCAACGCACTAATGGGGCCTCGCTCTTACTGGTTATTTAGCTCCTGATTTATAACTAAGGTCAAAAACTTTAGTAGACTTTTTTATAATGCAGAAACATACTAATGATTTGAGTGGGAAAAAAGCTTTGAAAATAATTATCAAGGTAATTTGAATGTAATTTGTTAGTATTTTGCTATTAGAGGTGAATTTGCTGTTTCATAACACAAAATGAGGAGCTCGTAGTCCAGTTGCGAGTACACGATGAAAACGATCATACAAGTTAAGCAACGGTGGGCCAGGTCAGTACCTGGATGGGTGATCGCTAGTGACACTTTCATCTGAGCCCCTCCGTGCATCGGGGCGCACGTTAAGCAGTTGGTCCCGGTTGCTGTCGCTCGGCAGCAGTCGTTAGGCCACGTCAGAGGCCTACGGGCGGCCTGAATAACTCTGACAAATAGGTTTGGTCACTAAACCACACACATAAAAATATACACTAACAATACAAGTATGTCTCGTGGTCATTGATTCGTGATACCCTACCAAATTGACGTTCAACCAGTTAGCTGAGTGTCGTCTAGCTGTAGTGTTGAACGTTGTGTTCAGCCTCTCAGCTAATTGACATATAGACGTATGGTTGAATGGCGTAGTTCAATTAAAGGGCTAGCCATTCAATTAAAAGTCTATTTCATTCAGTTGGCTGCTACATATCTAATTGGGCAAAGTCAAAGTCAAATCATTCATTTGCGTGAATGTAGGTACATGTATAATCAGTTGTCATGATACAATAATAAGCCCCTAATACATTCTACCACTTATATGGCATGCAAATATAGAGTATATTACTTATATGAATTTAATGTTTAAAAAGTAACTGTTTCATGTCATATCCATGTTTAATAAAATAATCCTAGCTATAAATTAAAACGTATTTAAACGTATTTTTAACGTGTGCCGCATGCAGCCGGACTGATGGGCCTGGACTGTCACAGAATGGGTGCCGTCGGGGCAGACCTCGGCGTAGGTGGAGAGACGATATCGTTAGATACAGGGATGGGTGGCTGGAAAAGGCTCAGGACAGGGATGGCTGGAAGAGGAGGGGGGAGACCTTTGCCCAGCAGTGGGACAATTTATAGGTTAACAAAAAAAATACAAAAAAAAAATTTAAAAATTCGTCAACAGAATAGAATCGCTTGTCAAATAACCACTCGTGCAATTTTCTTTTAAAGAGCGGGTTGGGTAGCTCTTTTAGGGCTTTTAGGGCTGATAAGGGCTGATGATCACAAAAGACTGTTGGATGGAGCTTAGAGCGATATTAGCAAGGAATCAATATCGCTGTACAAATAATCTCTTCGGTAAACGTATACAGGAATACAGGGTGTTTACTTTCGATTTAAATTCAGTGGAACGTAGTACTACTAACGTGTGTACGTTCATGGACAGTGGCGGCATATGCCGTACTTTGAGTATTCGGAAAATGACAGTACGGCGTATGACGTAGTATTTTGATGCATTTAAAAAGACACAACGGCATCTCCCGCGGCGTTCGTAGGCGGTTTTCTTTGTGGAGCGGTCCCACTGTCATTCTGTGTAGAAAATAGGTATGTGTACTGTCAAAATAAAGGTTGTAGGTACATTTTTGTCGGTCTTGACACGCACGTACTTAGAATCCCCCACGGTTATGACAGTAGTTGAGAATTTTCACTGTCATTTCGTAATTTCTACTGTCCATGAGCGTGTTAAGTATATTGTATAAGGACAGGCTGAAAATCAGCGCTGCGTGGGGCACTGCGTGTCCCACCAGCACTATGCTGAGCCTGCTGCCTAGTGCATGGAATAGTTTATTTTTTTATTCTTTAATATGTATTACTTTGATATGCAATAAAAATATTTGATTTGATGATGACTACCTAAAGTATCTTGTTAATTTTACAAACAGATTCATCCAAAATTGCAATAAGGGTCGTTACTTCCCAGAATCTATAACCTTCCCGTTATATTCAATATAAATCATTACTTCACCAAAGTGGTAACCCTTGGTAACTAATGGGTAACCCTATTGAGATTGACGGATGGACCCAGCTATTAGGCTGCGTTTCCAATAAAGCTATGCGAGGTAGCTAAGCGATAATTAATTTTTTTTTAAATGACAGCAGCTGAGAGCTTAGTTTTGTTTTAAAAAATTGGCTAGTTTATTGCTCTTACACATGTCGTTCAAGTAACTCATTATAATTATGGTCAAAATTAGGGATACTAGTTTGCAACGATGAATATGGAATATATATAAAAAATCACTTTAAAAAAATTATATCTCAGTAGGTACCTACCCGTGACACTTAGGACAAATCCACCCAAAAAAATTTGTCGGGCCATGTGCCGAACACCATGTATAGTACATAAGAAACATATATAAATTAAATGATAAATGGAGAAACAATTTCATCACGACCGCGATTCGAACCAGGGTCCTCGCCATTCCGTGGCACGCTCTATTCCAACAGAGCCACGGCGATATCGTACCCGGGTCGTCGAATTTTGTCTCCATATTCGTCATAGGGACGGTAGCGACATCTATCCAGTAATTGTGCAATTACTATAATTAATTTGCTGTTGGAATAGAGCGTACCACGGAATGGCAAGGTCTCTGTCGAATCCCGGTCGTGATGTAATTTTTTCTCCATTTATCATTTAGATTTTCAACAAAATATTAAAACATAATTGTTATAATTTTTTTGGACTGTTTAATTAGATTTTTAATTGATTTGTAATTAGATAAAAACGGGAATTACAGTCTTAAACATTCATTTATTAATTAAGTCACGAGTAGACGAATATATATATGTCGCAGTCAACTGGTTGGAATAGACGTGTGATTGAACAGCTAGCACGTTGATTGAATGACGCCATCCAACCAAACATCTAAGTGTCAATTAGTTGAGTGGCTGAACACAACGTTCAACACTACAGCTAAACGACGCTCAGCGGACTGGTTGGACGTCAATTTGCAAATTTTAGTAACAGGATCTTACCGCGATTTAGATTGAATTATGAGATATTTCGACACCGTTACAAGCATCATGATCATAAGAGTACGTCTTGTAACTGTAGGTATTCTTATTAATTTTGAACAGTAAAATATCAACAAATTACGATCAAATTACCGTGATAATTATTTTTATAATCGCTTAATTTATTTTCAAAGTTTTCTTTGAACATTATCATACTGATATCACTGGTATATTGCTGCATTATTTAAATTTTAATGCTGGGAAAATACTTTTACACTGTAAAACAACTCGCAATGTTGAAATAATATCAGCTGTTGACGCCATCTTATAAACAAAACGAAACTAGCGCCGCCGTGGCGGAGAATCATACTAAGTCAACACTACAGCGGCTTTTCAGTCAGCTGAGGTGTTGAACGTTTTATGCGCCATAATGATCCAACCACAAAACTAGATGTTTGGTTGGATGGCGTCGTTCAATTAACATGCTAGCTGTTCAATCACACGTCTATTTCAACCTGATGACTGCGACATATATACAAACCGTGTAAGTTTAAAAAGTGATACACGCGAGATTTGTCACCAATGTTCACAATTTTTAGGTTATATTACGAGTTAAACACATCCCTCGCTTATCTCAGTTTGGTGGAAAATCACCTTTAGTAGTGCCTTTGACATACTAATTGAGTGGTTTAAGTTTGGGCGATCCTTGTGACCCTGTTGACCTTGAATGACCGAGGATATTTTGGTCCATTGACCGGGGGACCCCTTTTCGTATAGATAAAAATAAATCCAACCCTTTAAAAGTGGTTGGTTTAGCACTAATGTAAGCAATTAGGTTTACCTTTACGTAAACTCTGTGCCATAATTCCAGAGAGATAAGTTGGAAATTCGATACATTCCTTGAAAGGGGTGACACTAGAGGTGGTTTGCAACAAATTAGGCCCTATTAACGAGGGGTCGAAAATGAGTGGTTTCTGAGTTACGGTAGTTTAAATTTTATTTAGGAGTTTCTGATTTGTTCACAAAATAAATTGATGTTAAAAAAAGCATTGAAATAATATTTTTCTGAAAGCTGATAAAGTAGAGATTACCTTAAAAAATGCATGCCTAAAATTCCCATTAACTCAGAAATAAAATGTCATAAATCTCGAGGTATGAATCTTTTTTCGACCCCTCGTTAATAGGGCCTAATTTGTTGCAAACCACCTCTAGTATCACCCTTTTCAAGGAATGTATCGAATTTCTAATCATCCTGTATATTTTTAATTTTTTATAGTTACTGCTAGAGCTCGGTGGCTCAGTGGTTGGCTCAATGGACTTGCGATACGGAGGTCCGATTCCCAGCTAGGGCAGCCATGAACCAATGAGTTATCCTCGGTTTTTTCTATGGAAAAACTTACGTACATTTACCGAGTGCTCTCAAAACGGTGAAGGAAAACATCGCGATGAAACCTGCATGCCGTAGAAGAAGAAAAAAATCTAAGGCACGTGAAATCCGCCAACCCGAACTGGGCCCGCGTGGTGGATCATGGCCCGAACTCCCTCGATGTAAGGGAAGGTCTGTGCCCGAGCAGTGGGGCAATATAAATAGACTGTTGATGATAGTTACTGCTGTAAGTTATTAATATTCATACCTTTAATAGAAAAAGAGGGCGATCGCACCAAAAATAGACGAGCATTTCCATGAGCGTGCAAAAAATGTAGACGTCATATAAAGTTGAAAGATATTGCTTATAAGGGTCTCACTCTCAATACAGTTATTCGTCTCGATGTATCACATTCCTTTGAACAAAAACCGGCCAAGTGCGAGTCGGACTCGCGAACCGAGGGTTCCGTACATTCAAATCATTTATTTATTTATTTTATTAATGGACTCGACAGTTCGTCATTTGCCAATGTCATGTTACAGAAAATTCAATGTATAATAGTCTTCTATCTTCCTCCAGGGGAGTCGCCGTAGCGTCATCACCCTGGGTAGCCGCGTCTTCATGTCTTCATCCACAGGACGCCGTAGCGTCAATCACTGCGGACGAAGCAACTCGACTCCCGAGCTCGTAGTGGGAATCTTGACCATGGCGCCAAACTTCAGATCCTGCTTGAATTCTCCAATAACTTCACCATACTGTCATTCGCGAACATTTTCTGATTAATTTAACGTGATATTAAACACAAAACACCCACTGTAGACATTATACTGAAAATTATTAAATAATTTCGCAACCGTCGTTTCCCGCCATTTTCAAAAAGCCCATTCAAATCATATTATGTTGAGAGCACTCACAGAGTAACCGACCGTAGAATGACAAACACGCATACACACACACACACACTCACGCACCCTCCCACATGCACACACAAACATACACACACGTAGATAGACATACATAGACTCGAACTTTTAGTTAACCTTTGTTATCTATTTTATATTTGCATTTGCAATACGTCCCAATTTGAGAATAATTTTCCATAGTGTGCAGTACCAGTCAGTTTAATTGTATAACAGTCTTCCAAATGAATTTAAAGTAATTACCAGCTTAAACATATTCAAAAATAAATTGAAACTCTTCTTGTTGGAAAAGTGTTTTTACTCGCTTTCTGAGTTTATGGACGCGAGATGACCATTTAATAGGTAAAACTACTGACTAGGTATATTATTAATAACAAAATGTAAATTGTGAATTGGATGATGTGACATTGTAATAAAAATTGAAATTGAATACATATTATATAAATAACTATAAGTAGACGCTAAATCTGAGATATTGACATTGTATAATATTTAAATAGGTAGCCTTGTTAATTATAAATTTTAGTTACTAATTGATTTCCGACACAATAATAATTGTACATGGAATTAAATAAATGAATGAAATGAATGAATAATAATTTTTATATATATACTGTATAATATTTGGTACATTTTTAATTGAAATTCATTTTGCGTTGTTGTGTAATTGGCATTATATATTTTTATACATGTATTTTTTTCAAATGTAACATGCTGTATAACGACCTGTAAATAAATAAATAAATTTAAAATAATTTATATAAGTAATCTAATATGCACGTTTCTGTTGAACTAGCGGTAAGGACTTTATTGGGTACTGTATTATTATTAAGTTTCCATACTCATATGTATTATAGAAGCTGTATGTTTTCATTAATAAATAAATAAACACAACTTACAGCCTCGTATGCGCGTATTTTCAGTTTTTCGATGAAGGCTACGGCACTAACTACTAAAATGAAAAGTCTGAAAAAAATATATAGCAATCTTGGGGTGTCTATTTAGGGACTGATGAATACCGATACACGATTGGACAAACTTCGCTCGATAGAAAAAAATCGCAAACGTTCATTTCATTTAAAATTATGTCTAAACCGAAATAGTTATTCATACGAAATATATATCAAAAAGTAGGGTATTATAATTACGAGAGCTTGTTTTATTGGCGTATTTTAATTTCCCTGCCAAAATTCATCCAAAATCAATAAAAATAAAAATATGGAGTCACTGTGCCGTGCCCTTCACTCCGCCGCTGCGGGACATCTTCTGTCTCGCGCTTGAGTTTGACAGCTCGCCGCCCCTTAACCCCGTAATTTTGCTCTAATGAAAAGATAAACTAGATTAAGAGACCAACTTATCTTTGCCATTATCAAAATATTGTGCCCAAACTAAGACATACTCCTGATTAATTTATCATCTGCAAATATAGGTTGGTAATAACAAAAAAAAATATTATTGGGGAGATGTAATTTCAAATTTACAGTTCTCGGATTTTTTCTTTTACTTGTGCTATAAGACCTAGCTTCTTGCTAAATTTCATGATTCTAGGTCAACGGAAAGTACCATAAGTAAACGGCCATATCCTTTGATTGCGTTAACGTAGAAGTTAGATTTTTTCACGGCTGCATGAGGTTGCAGATCAGAGTATTTCATATTAATTTTAACTTGATTCGTCCACGCGTTTCTGAGATATATATCTTGACAGACTGACGGACAACAAAGTGATCCTATAAGGGTTCCTTTTTTTCTTTTGAGGCACGGAACCCAAAAAACGATAGATATTTATCATCAACCCACGCTCGGATTTCCTCGATGAAAGTGTGGACTTTTCTTTTATTCATGTGAGCAAAATATAGCACTTGTCAGTCAAAGATTTTTTTGCAGTCAGTGCCCGAAATCCAGTGGGATGACATTTTGTTCGGAACAATTTTTTTTCGTATAATTCTTCCCAAAGGGAAAGGCAAAGCCAACTAGGGCATACAGCTTGGTCTTATGTCTTAATCTTTCCGTGTCCATTTTAAGTAAGGCCGGAGCCAAGTCTTCTTTAATCTTTCTTGTATATCATCCATTATTTAAGGTCGAAGCAAAGTCTTCTTTATTTTTTTGTGTATCATTCATTATTTAAGGCCGAAGCCAAGTCTTCTTATGGGTTACTTTTTTTTGTAAATTCCTTCCCAGAGGGAACGGCAAAGCCAACTACATACAGCCTGGTCTGATGTTAATAGAATGTCTGAATTCTTTTAAATACATACATGTATACGAAGATAAACTAACCTAAACCTACGCACAACCGTCCCAAACCCCTAAACGAAAAAACTCAACGATCCACGCAATCACCGAGTTATGAAAGGAATCATTGCTAAGAGCACAAAACTTCACAAACATGACTTCTTTCGAGCACTCCAATTATAAACGTTCGCGGACATCTCCTGATTAACTTAACGTGATCGTTATCACTACTTAATTAGAAATTGGAAACTATTTAATTAGAATTTTCATAAAAAAAGTAGCTAATGTCGTCTCACGCGCTTTTCAAATCCAACTGGGTTACTTTATTTGTCAGCATTAAGCCCGTCACAGACTTACCTATAATATATATTAATATTTTTATAGCTAGACATATTACTATACATTTTCTATACTAATTTTCGAGCACACTCAGCTATAATATATATTTCTGTGACGTCACCAAGCTATACCGTAATACGATATATTAATATATATTATAGCTAAGTCTGTGACGGGCTTTAATGTCCAATAAGGCAAATTATGGTCCATTCATCCGTTTGGTCCTTCTTTTCGCTCGGACATTTTTAAAAGGCAAACTGTGTATCTAGTTGTTTATAGGAGATCAATGGCTTTACCCTAATTTCTTTACCACAATTTAATAAACAATAAGTACATTCACTTCGCAATTTACCCAACTTGAAGCTTAGCACGTCATGTAACAGGTGAAACTTGGTAACTAGTACAATCAGTAAGCTCTCACAAGTTTGATGGCGAGCGAAAGCCTCATAGAACTAAGGTACTTTACATGCGAAGTTTCAAAATTGTATACACTGCGACATTTGGTTGGTTAAAGCTACAAACTCCGGGATATTTTGCGAAGTGACAGGTTTTTTAGGAGCATTATCAATACGACTGGCATCTCAAAATACATTGATCTCACTATTAAACAACTAGATACACAAAAGTCTTACTAAAACAATTTAAAAAACGTCCAAATAAGGGTCCATTGTTAACGTCCAAATAACGTCCAATAAGCAGATGATTAAATAAATAGATAACAATTGCTTTAAGTTTATCACTTAAACCTGTAACGTCTGAAATAACGTTAAGTTTCATTTTCTAAGGAGCTTTAAGCATGCCATTCCGTGGAATATCTACAGACTTGAAGTCTCGCATGTACAAGTTATTTTAAATTGGTTTTTGTGGTGTAAGTAAATAAGGTTGGTAATAAAGTGTTTTAGATCATAAATAATATAGTTATCAGAGACAATTAGCAGTTTTTCGACCTTCTTAAATATGTACGTGAAGTTAGGAAGTATTCGACCCATTAACCCATGGACAGCATTTGGGAAGCTACGTCATATCTTCTCGTCATCAATACCACAATGTCTGAAAACTAAGGTCTTCAACCAGTGCGTCCAGTGATGACCTACGGAGCCGAAACGTGGACATTGACGGTGAGACTGGCCTACAAGTTCAAAGAGCTATGGAAAGAGCTTGGCATTTCTCTGTTAGATAGAATAAGAAACGAGTATGGATATAATATACCAGAAGACAAAAATGGTTGACATTGCTCATAGAATCAGTAAACTGAAGTGGCAGTGGGCTGGTCACATCTGTCGTAGAACCGATGGGGTAGACGAGTTCTCGAATGGAGGCCACGAACGGGTAAACGTAGTGAGGGACGCCCCCCGACCAGATGGAGGGATGACCTTCGCAAGATGGCTGGCAGGAACTGGATCGCAGAGGGCTGAGAGTAGGGTTGAGTGGCGCGCTTTGGGAGAGGCCAATGTTCAGCAGTGGACTGATACGGGCGATGATGTTGAATGATAATTTTATTTTAAATATGAACTAATATAAAAGATAGCAAAAAATATATAGGTTCAAGGTAAGAAATGAGTATATCTACTAGAAGACAAAAGTGAAGTGAAGTGACAGTGGGCTGGTCTTTCAGCTTACCATACCGCTGGCTACAACAAATGGCAAAAATTCGTTTTCTTAATTTTTTTCGATAAAAGTACTAGATAAGATACTTAGTAGGGACGTCAACATTATCCAGGGGGCAGCCCCCCCCCCCCCCCCCTGCCCCTACCTGGGTACGCCCATGTCTACCTGTATATCGTTCTCTTCGCTTCACATCCTTGGAACTCCTGTTCCGTCGTCAGTTTCCTTAATAATAGAGCTAAATGTCAATTGGTAGTATTGTAGAGCAATGCTTGAATAAATTCTATGCAAGCGAACCGCTCTACAATTGACCGAGAGTCGACTTCCGATTTTCCAGTCAATTAAATCGATTTGGAAGCTAGTGGGTTATAACTAAATGTCAACGTTCTATATGCAGTTAGTTTAGTAAGGTGAATTGAAGGTAGGTTACTATTGACATAATTTATTGAGATGTAGAAATTCTAAGCTTGAGATTTAGTAGAGTCCGATTTTGAAACTCAAAATGACAATGCCAGATTCTGCCCCACCATCAAAGTTGTACAAGATAACGAATAAATGTAAACATATCTCCGTTTTTTATTAAAATTCAATAATTTTATTAAAATAAAGTTTTGTACAAGTTGCGATTCGAAAAGAAATCAAAGCGATTTATTCATTGTTTTTGTTATTCTTCTATAGGAGTTGCGAGAGTAGTAGAAAATAAGACTGATTATGATTATGTAATATGAAACCTGTAATAAGTCCCCAACAAAATGGTAGGTACAGCTTAAATAGTAGTTTAGTAGTTTATAGGTGGGGCAAAGCTCCATTGAAATGTGGCAATGTCTTTTATAGTATTGCATACTCATATTTGTAAGAGCGAGATCATGTAAGTTTAAGCTTAAAATTGTCCGTGAATTCTTGTCTAATAAAAAATTGTGAGAATTTAGGTATGTATTACGTATTGTTATTATTTTAAATACTTACCTAATTGTTATTATTTTAAAAGATGTGCCGCTGATGATGACATAGGTATTTTTTGATATTTTCTTGCATATGCGCTATGCGAAACGAAAATCTAAATGATAAATGGAGAAAAAATTTCATCACGACAGGGATTCGAACCCGGGACCTCGCCTCCGTGGCACGCTCTATTCCAACAGTGCCATCGTGATTCGTATTCAGATCGTGAATTGAGAACTTTAAAAAGTGGCATTGAGATGCCAGATTTAGTGAGCCCATGGGGAAGCTTTTTGGAGGGTGAGTTGCCACCTAAGCCGAAAAGTCCTGTGATTTTTTTTAGTTCAGAAAAATACAAAATATTTGCAGTAATTTGAAAATCGGGAATCTAAACTATCGTATTTAACTATATCGTCATCAGCCCGTATCAGTCCACTGCTGGACATGGTCTCCCATAGTAACTCGACTTGACCCCGATCACCTTGCTCATTCCTCCATCTGGTTGGTAGGTTGATATTTTTTAATATTTTTCGATTGACTCATCGTTAGTCTATTTATATTGCCCCACTGCTCGGGCACAGACCTTCCCTTACACCGAGGGAGCTGGGTCCTTGGATCCACCACGCGGGCCCGGGCCTTAGATTTTCTTCTTCTTCTTCTACGGCATGCAGGTTTCATCAGGATGTTATCCTTCACCGTTTTGAGAGTAGGTACTCGGTAGATGTTCGTAAGTGTTTCCGAAAAAACCGAGGATAACTCATTGGTACATGGCTGTCCTGGCTGGGAATCGAACATGTGACTGGGATTAAAGAATATAAATGCTCAAAAATAAAATACAAAAATTCTCATATTTTTCGACTAACCGATACTTCAAATAGGGTTGGCACTAAATATCTGGTGCGTTATCCATTTCATTTTTTTTTCTTTTCTCGTGTGGTTTAGTGACCAAACCTATTTGTCAAAGTTATTCAGGCCGCCCGTAGGCCTTTGACGTGGCCTAACGACTGCTGTCAAGCGACAACAACCGGGACCAACTGCTTGACGTGCTTTCCGAGGCACGAAGGGGCTCAGATGACAGTGATCCATTTCATAAGCGACCGTCTCTGTGACTTTTTTCTGAGGGCTACCCCACATTTCAATATCACCGCCTATAGACCAATAGGGCTGGCACCGGATATCTGACGCATTGTTCGCATGCCGACCGGGAGCCGACACGATTGCTCTGAATTCGTGCGGTTTAATTGCGAGCGAAACGCCTACAGGCCGTGCTATGGGAGCTGACTGGAGTTTTTTAGATTAATTTAATATTATTAGATTTTTAGGGTTCCGTGCCTCAAGATGAACTTCCCATTGCCCTAGAATCATGAAATTTGGCAACAAGCTAGGTCACATAGCACAAGTAAAGGAAAAAAATTCGAAAACTGTAAAAGACAATGACACATTTCAATGGAACTTTGCCCCACCTACAAAACTACGTGACCATTTAAGCTGTACCTAGCATTTTGTTGGGGACTTATTACAGGTTTCATATTGCATAATCATAATCACTATCATTTTCTACTACTCTCGCAACTCCTATAGAAGAATAACAAAAACAATGAATAATTCGCTTCCATTTCTTACTATTTTCTGAATTCTTAATTAAGCTGTTTTTTCGAATCGCAACTTGTACAAAACTTTATTTTAAACCAATAATTTAAAAAAAACGGAGATATTTTTACATTTATTCGTTATATTGTACAACTTGCGGTTGATGGTGGGGCAGAATCTGGCATTGTCATTTGTAATTACATCTCCCATAATATTTTTTCGGTTATTAATTTATTGTTGATATTGACGTAAACAAGTTTTCCATAGAGTACCTAATGTGTAATTAATGAGTATAATGAGTATTGCGATTACATACATATATTTGCAGCTGACCCCGTACTCGCTGGAGCAATCTAGCCGCACATATAAGTTAGTCAATATATTTATTGTCTTTTCGTTAGAGCAATATTACGGTGTTAAGTTACGTTGCACGGAACCCTTGGTGCGCGAGTCTTTGTAAATACCATTTCATTTTATTTATTGTTTATCATTTTAATCTTTTTGCATTTCTAGCTCTACCTATCCCTTGGCATTGACACCTTTTCCTTGCAAAGTGGTATAAATGTAATGGTAGCACTTCACTTGGCTATTCGTATTTACGCATTTGTCATAATTGCCGTGAGTAGTTGATATTCTTGACAAAATATTCCTCTTATTTGTATGTATGTCACAAACACGACAAACATCCAATAGCGAAGTGCCACCATGAAATCAAAAAAATGTTGACGTGCTAAAATGTACACAACGTGCTTGCAATAAATACTGGAATACTGGAAATAATGTCTTTCAGCTGCCGTGCTATGAGCAGACGTGATTACACCAGGCGCGTAGTGCTGCCATCAGCGACAGACGTCGATTGCGCCTCACTGGAGATAATTAGCTAATTCACTTTGGGACTATTGTGTTATGTTTTGACAACAAGGTTCTGTCACTATTCGCTATAGGGATGTTGACAAAAAAAATATGACTTATTACCTTTTTTGGTTCTCTGAAAAATGACGGGACACGACGACGGTTGCATAATTAATACTAATAATAATCTTTATTCCACTGAAGCATTGTAACAATAATATTGCTTAAAATAAAATTAAATAATTGACAGTAATAGCCTTAATACAATAAAGAAAGAAAAGAAAGAAACATTTATTTGACACCACAAAACATACACCATGAAAACATATCAACAAATAAAACAAAAAAGACAGTGGTAGGTACTTGGTGCGGCATGCAGCGCCAAAAGAGACCAGCTCAGCATGTGCTGTGTCCACAGCGGGTCACAGCGCTGGTTGTCAGCTGGCCTCGGCGGCGGTAGTGGCAATACGGTGTGCACTAGCCCCCACACTAGGGTTCCCTGTGTTGTGGGGGTCTAGTCTCTCCCTGGAGCACAAAAAGTTTGCATTGCAATTATTTGATAATTTTTATTTTAATGTCTCTACAATGGTTATTTTGTGTTGAATATCACGGTTAATTAGTCAGAAAGATAAGATAAGATAATATTTATTTGTTGAAAGTAGGGTTAATTATAAAGGTCTTATATTTATGTTAGTTATACGTTCTGCTACTTTCCACCATTTATGGCATACAAATTTAAAAATTGTTGCAAATTGATAATAATTCAATCCTAATAAAATATCAATCTTAATGTCAAATTCTTTAAATATTCACCATAACGTCAAATAATAAACAAACAATAAAAGTCAAATTCTGTAAATAAATAACAAATGTCAAATTCTAATACTTGTACAATATTAATTATAAAATTCTTGTAAATTATAAATGCATTTTTCAATCAGATATTCTTTCAGCCTTTTTTTAAATAATACAAAATTCAATTGTCGTATTAGTTTAGGTACTTTATTATAAACTATGGGTGCCATACAGAGTACACCTTTGTGTTTTAGAGCAGTATTGTATCGTGGCACATCAACCAAATCATTATCTCGTCTATTTCGATATGCAAAGTGCGAATTTTTTGGAAATAATTGGGGATTTGATTTTACGAAGACAGCTAATTCGAAAATATATAGAGATGGAAATGTCAATATTTTATAATTAATGAAATATGGTCTACAACTATCAGTACTTGCCAGACCAAACATTGATCTGACACATCTTTTTTGAGACCTAAAGACGAATTCTCTGTTAGTGGAGTTCCCCCAAAAAATAATCCCATATCTTAAGCGGGACTCAACCATACCGTAATATGCTGTTAGCAATGCCCGTGTGTCTATCACTGAGGCCAGCCTGTATAAAGCAAAAGCAGATGAGCTAAGCTTCTTACATACGTCATCCGTTTGTGCCTTCCAATTTAAACTGTTCGCGAATGACAGTTTGGTGAATTTATTGGATAATTTGAGCAAGATCTGAAGTTTCAAGCGTTTATCAAGAGTCCCGCTACAAGCTCGGGAGTGAACGTGACTGCCGAGCTGCTTCGTCCAGAGTGATGATGCTACGGCGACTCCTCTGGATGAAGACATGAAGACGCGGCTACCCAGGGTGAAGACATGGCAATAATACTTTTAAAAATAAATTATTTAGACCCAACGAATGAATCGAACTCATTCATACTAGTTAAATTCAAATCGTAAACGATTTACGAGTTCGTTTTACAAGTAACTCTGATAAAGTAGAACTCTACGAACTCTACTATAGTAGAGTTACTTGTTAACCAAAATTACATAACATTAAAATAGTTATAATAAAACCATAGACGATGCAAATGTTAATTAAGCGCATCATCTTTACAAATGTAGAGTTCAAATATTTTTGTATTTAAATTAAAACGTACGATTAAATCAAATAAAACCAGCGACAATAATTTCGTCGCGAAAATGGCGTAAACACATTCGCCCGGAGAGTTTTTCGTGTGTTTTCTTTCGCGCGTTTTCCCGCGTTTTTGACCCAATCTCCCTCCGCCCAGGCAAGCCAGTCGCTCGCGAGACTCCATGCGGAACGCACGTCTCTACCGCATCTAATACGGGTATTATAATATTGGCGTAAAAAATTGTCGCTCTGGATGCTCGCTATTTTTGTCACAGTGACTACAACATTACAGTTTTTGTGAAGGATAAATAAATTTGAGTGTGACAGTGGAGGTTTTTTTCAGTGTGCCTAGTGATGTGTGTTTTGTGAAAACATTTTTTTTCTGTGCTGCGCTTTTTTGTTGTCGGAAATTTTGATATAAGGTAAGTGAAGTTTTAATAATTTACTAATAGTTTTTCAGAAACGTGAAATGTAAACTTTATATTGTAACGCTGAAATTACGAACTCTACATTTAAAATTCAGAGTAACTTTTGAAAATGCGGCAATAAATAGTTTAATGGCAACTCATTAAATATACAATAAAGTAAATACATTTAATTTGTAGGATGACTCTTTATCCTTAATTTGGTTTTATGATCGGGTCTCTAGCTTATAGTATACCTCTATGTAATGCGTTAATTATAGGTTCGATGGGTTATAGGTGGTGTAAATGTAAATGGCAATGCCAGATTCTGCTCCCCCATCAACCGCAAGTTGTACAAGATTACGAATAAATGTAAAAATATCTCCGTTTTTTATTAAAATTATTGGTTTAAAATAAAGTTTTGTACAAGTTGCGATTCGAAAAAAACAGCTTAATTATGAATTCAGAAAATAGTAAGAAATCGAAGCGATTTATTCATTGTTTTTCTTATTATTCTATAGGAGTTGCGAGAGTAGTATAAAATGATACTGATTACGATTATGCAATGTAGCAAATAAATGATCTTTTTTTTATTTAACACTGAGGAGAAGAAGTGGCAAAAACTTTCAGCATGATTGACCAAAAGCGTATTTGACCTCCTGCTACTAAATCTTCTAAGGCATGTCTGATCTATCAATCCTTACTGTACAGCGTTGTAGATCATGACTCTATCCGATGTAAGGGAAGTTCTGTGCCTCTACAGTGGGGATGTAGAGCTAGGTGCTCTAAGTTACATTGATAGTCATTGACAGTTTCAAGTACGAGTGGAATTTGAGATCGGTGTTACAACTGTCAGTTTTCAAACAATTTTGACAGTCGGAAGTGAGAGCTCACGCTGAGGTGCTCAAAATTGTCTGTCACTAGGCCTAGGAGGAAGTATTTTCGGCTAGACATTTTTCTTCTATTAAGGCTGGGTGTTGGGCAGCTTTCTATGAAGGCTACGGCACTAACTACTGAAATTAAACGTCTGAAAAAATATATAGCAATTTGGGGTGTCTATTTAGAGACTGATGAATACCGATACGCGATTGGACAAAATTCGCTCGATAGGAAAAAATTGCAAACATAACCCTTTCCATGTCTTTTAAAATGAAAATTATATCTAAACTAAAATAGTTATTTATACAAAATATATATCAAAATGTAGGGGTGGGTAAAAAAATCTGAGTTTTGTTGGCGTATTTTTATTTCTCTGTTAAAAATCATCCAAAATTAATAAAAATACGAATTATGGAGTCACTGTGCTGTGCTCTTCACTACGCGGCTGCGGGTCATCATGGCTGCTATTCATAAACGTGATTTAAACTTAAGCCACCGTTTAGGCCACCTGCTCCTATCTATCTTAACCTTTCCTAACGAAATGTGAAAGAGATAGCAACACGATTTACGGGCCTTCACAGAGCCAACTAGCGCCGCCAATCTTAAAAAAGTAATATCTTCCAATATAATCAATTTTATTAAAAAAGCTATTTACGAAATGTTTATTACGATAAATACTATTTTTTAAATGCTTACTTATAACATGATTCAATGTCAGTAAGTTGTAGTTCGCATAATTGCGAAAATCGGCCGTTTTTGGCATATTTGTGAACTACAACTTAGCTTGTCGCATGCCATGTATTGTATATTGAAAAATAGTATTTATCGTAATAAACATTTTGTAAATAGCTTTTGTAATAAAATTTATTATATTGGAAGATATTATTTTTTTAAGATTGGCGGCGCTAGTTGTTTCTATGAAGGCTCTAAGGGAAATGAGGTTTAACCCAACACCATCCTGAAATGCATGTCTGATAAATATGACTCGCCAATTATGTGTCATCTCTATCACGTGCCGATCAGATAGATAAACTGTCTGGTCGGCTCGTGGGGGAGATGAACACATAAAATATACTTACGTGTCTCAACTCCCTATTTTATTTATGTAAGTACTAACATAGTTTTTAAGTACAACTACTAACTAAAAATGGATCTTGTAATCTAAATTAATAAAAATATTTGAATTTGAATTACTTATGTCTCGCGCATGAGTTTGACAGCTGGCAACACTGACATAAGCAAAAAAGCGTTGGTTCTTTGTAAATCAACGCATTGTCATATTAGTTTTGACAAACGGCTACGTTTATTTTCATGTTTGCGTTTATATTGAATTAGGCGAGTGATTCAGATAAATAAAACAGAACGTGAAGCAATCGTGTAGTATCTAAATATGTGGTCACTAATATTAGGAGTTTGTAATTTAAGTACGATTGGTACCGATTCTAGTATAAGCTTTTTAGTTAAAACCAAATGACATTGTACTTTCCGTTGACCTAGAATCATGAAAGGCAAGAAGCTAGCACAAGTAAAGGAAAAAATGCTAAAACTGTAAATGACATTGCCACATTTCAATGGAGCTTTGCCCCACCTTCAAAACTACGTGACCATTGAAGCTATCATTTTGTTGGGGACTTATTACAGGTTTCATATTGCATAATCATAATCAGTAGGAGTTGCGAGAGTAGTAGAAAATGATCACAACGACAATGAAATAATTTTAAGCTGTTTTTTTCGAATCGCAACTTGTACAAAACTTTATTTTAAACCAATAATTTTAATAAAAAACGGAGATATTTTTACATTTATTCGTTATCTTGTACAACTTACGATTGATGGTGGGGCAGAATCTGGCATTGTCATTTCTTAATTAAGCTGTTTTTTTCGAATCGCAACTTGTACAAAACTTTATTTTAAACCAATAATTTTAATAAAAAACGGAGATATTTTTACATTTATTCGTTATCTTGTACAACTTACGATTGATGGTGGGGCAGAATCTGGCATTGTCATTTCTTAATTAAGCTGTTTTTTCGACTCGTTTGATGTACAAAACTTTATTTTAAACCAATAATTTTAATAAAAAACGGAGATATTTTTACAGTTATTCGTTATCTTGTACTTCTTGCGGTTGATGGTGGGGCAGAATCTGGCATTGTCATTTGCCATGCAAGAGCGTTGTCTGTGAAGTAAATACTTACTCCATAGGGCGTTCTTTCCTTCATGCTGTAACCTGACTGAGGCATAATTCTGTTGACTTTTTCATAATTGGGGTAACAGTGTTTGTCAGTGTTCTAATTTTATTAAGTGTTTAACTTAATTCTGTTGTAAGGTCCAAAATTTCTAATCTAGATTCTGTCTAGATTTTGTAAGGCGATATTAAATCGCCTTATTAATGGAAAAAGTTTTGGCGAAATAAAAGTTTTGTTTCAGCTCTCCGATAAAACTTGCTTTTGCGTCTTTTTAGCGTAAAAACCGGCCAAGTGCGAGTCGGATTCGCGCACCGAGGCTTCTGTGCATCTTCACCATAACATTTGTTGTACCTATAATATATCTTGATGGTTCTCTTGAAAATGGCGGGAAACGACGGTTGCAAAATTATTTGATAATTTTTGTTTTATTGTCTACAGTGGTTATTTTGAGATTAATATCACGTTAAATTAATCAGAAAATGTTCGCGAGTGACAGTATGGTGAATTTGTTGGATAATTTGAGCAAGATCTGGGGTTTCAAGCTTTTATCAAGAGTTCCCGCTACAAGCTCGGGAGTGAACGTGACTGTCGAGCTGCTTCGTCCAGAGTGACGACGCTACGGCGTCTCCTCTGGATGAAGACAAGAAGACGTGGCTACCCAGGGTGAAGACGCTACTGCGACTCCCCTGGAGGAAGATAGAAGACTATTATATATTGAATTTTCTGTAACATGACATTGGCAAATGACGAACTGTCGAGTCCATTTATAAAATAAATAAATAAATATCTTGATAAACTAGATTTAGGGACAAACTTATCTTTGCGTTTTCAAAACTGATAATGTCATAAATCGTCATACCAGGACGCCTGGTATGACGATTTATGACGTTATTTACAGTTGACGAACTGCAAATATAAGTTTGTAATTACAGACGTGATACAACGTTAAATTTACAGTTAGAGTAAAGATACACTAGATTTAGAGACCAACTTAACTTTGCCATTATCAAAATATTGTGCCCAAACATCGACATACTCCTGATTAGTATATCATCTGCAAATATAAGATTGTATTAACAAAAAAAAATTATTGGGGCGATGTAATTTCAAATTTATAGTTTTCGGATTTTATTCCTTTACTTGTGCTATAAGGCCTAGCTTCTTGCCAAATGACAATGCCAGATTCTGCCCCACCATCAACCGCAAGTTGTACAAGATAACGAATAAATGTAAAAATGTCTCCGTTTTTATTAAAATTATTCGTTTAAAATAAAGTTTTGTACAAGTTGCGATTCGAAAAAAACAGCTTAATTAAGAATTCAGAAAATAGTAAGAAATCGTAGTGATTTACTGATTGTTTTTGTTATTCTTCTATAGGAGTTGCGAGAGTAGTAGAAAATGATTATGATTATGCAATATGAAACCTGTAATAAGTCTCCAACAAAATGATAGGTACAGCTTAAATGGTCACGTAGTTTTGTAGGTGGGGCAACGCTCCATTGAAATGTGGCAATGTCTTAATGATTCTACTAGTAACAAATGATTCATAATCTCCGTAACTGAAGGTATTATGAAAATTGCCGTCTCCACACAACAAAGTCGCATTATCTGCGAGTTCCGTGACTTTTACAGCACTTTTATGAGCTTCATTGTACACGGTTCTTAGAGTATTAGGACTGGACAAGCCTTTCTATCTTATCTAACACCTTGATCGCGCCTGGGAGTTAGAGGCACATACCACTTACCCCATAGACCTGTAACAGGAGAGCGCCCGTGTCTGCCCGCACATGAGCGCAAAATTGCTTCGCGGCACGTGTAACCTAGAGATATTATCGACATGGACGCATCTCTTTGTTACTTCTTTGTTTTCAAGTAGGTACCAGTTAGGTATCAATATATATTTAATTATTGCTCAACAAGCTACCTATTCATCCGCTGAATTCTCTAAACAAAGGTTGTCTGGAAGAGATCGCTTTGAGCGATAAGACCGCCAATTGTGATACTAACTGTATTAGCATATTTCTTCTGTGTAATTCCTTTTACTTTGCAATAAAGAATATTTATCTTATCTTATCTCTTTAATACGGCACCCCTGGCCCCCGCTTCGTCTCTATGCGCTCATCGTTGACAGAATTTTTCGCTTGCACCGAATTCATGTCATGTCTATGGGGTCTATGGTTCGAGGTAATCACGAAAAAAAGTCAAAATTATGTCTGACTGTGAATGCACCTTAAAAGCAACCTTTATCATTTTCTTCTTGTACTATCGTCTGCGCTACGAGAGTTTGCAAATATCTAGGATTTTTTATTTTATTTTATTTATTTATATAGGAAGCCAACAAGACACCGTAATTAACAGAGTTAAAATTCTTATTTCACTAACATGCATATACAATGCCTTACTAATGCCTTACTAATACATATACAATGGCTAACTCAACTTTTGTACTATACTTATATGATATAAACAAATACATTTTTATACTTTTTTATATATTTTAGGAATATTTATACTCTAGTACTTAAATGAAAAAGAAGTGAAATCTATAATTTATATTTCTCGGAAAAGAATGCCCTGAGTTTTCTTTTGAAAGATATTAGTGAATCGCCAAATATGTCTAAATTAAATATATTAAATGTCTATTGGCGTCTCCGTTTCTAATGCTCAAAGACACAGGGTGATTCGATTTATTTATGAACTCTTTGTTCTTACAAAGTAACTCTGTGAGTTAATTTGTGAGTTTTTGCAATATCATTGACTATTTTGTGATCGTTTTGCATAATCCTATTTAAACATACAGGCTGTGGTTTTGATCAATCACGCGCGACTCAGGGGTAATAATATACACGACACTGATGCAAATAAATAATAAATTTTTCATTAAAAAATCCACAAAAAAGTAAATTAAACAATTTGGGGAAAAATAAATAACAAATACCATAAATTCAACTGTCATAAAAATTCTTAATTTGATGTGCATCGTGTTTATTATTTGGAGTTTTTACATTTTTAGGTACTGTTAATTTTTTGCAACGATTTCTTTCACTGGAATTTGGTCTAATGGTCATTTCAAAGGTCATTGTGTGACTTGTGACATACTTAGTTAAAAAAATTTTGCTTTACTAAAAAAATTACAAATTTAATTTATCATGAGGAAAACCCAAAGTTTAAATTTATCGAATGACTTCAAGAACACCCTGTATAAAATATGTTGTATAATATAACCTTTGAGCGGCAGTAAGTAGATTTAAAAAAAAAATAGGACTCCGACCCCCTATTATTAACTTTATCATATTTTTACATGAAAACTCTAAATAACTTGACATTGGCGAAATTATCTCTTTAATAAGAGTAGAAGCCATTCAAATAAAAATAGAATAGAATAACTTTATCATCATCATCATCATCAGTCTATTTTAATGTCCCCACTGCTCGGGCACAGACCTTCCCTTACATCGAGGGAGCTCGGACCATAATCCACCACGCAAGCCCACTGCGGTTTAGCGGATTTCACATGCCTTAGATTTTTTTTATTCTACGGCATGCAGGTTTCATCACGATGCTTTCCTTCACCGTTTTGAGAGCACTCGATAAATGTACGTAAGTGTTTCCGTCGATAAAATCGAGGATAACTCATTGGTTCCCTGGCTGGGTATCGAACCTGGGACCTCCGTATTGCAAGTCCATTGACCCAACCATTGAGCCACCGAGTTCTTACAATAGTAATAATTGGAAAAAAAGCAGAGTAATGGTAACGCATGCAGTACGATTTTAAATCTTACGACACAGGTAATAAGAAAGGTCCATAGTCCAAAGTGTTACACTTGATCTGCTGTTAGCTGTACCTACTTGAAAGATAACGGGTGTCAGTTTTCTTGAGTTCTATCTAAAATGAAGACAGAGATAAGTATACAGGGGGCCTCAATAAGGTTGAGATTTTCTCAAAAACTACTGGACCGAATTTAATAATTCTTTTACAGTTACATAGTTTTAACTTTTATCTATCTAACAGTGAAAGAACTCTTGCAATAGTTCAAGTAGATTTTGAGACAATCTCAACCTTAAAAACTCTCCTGTAGTACCATTTTAACTGTGTTGGAGTATAGTGGTTTTGTGTGCCTAAATGTCAATTTTTTATTATTTGTCTGATGACGTCACCACTTGACTTGTATTGCAAGTCAATTGACCCAACCACTGAGCCACCGAGCCTCTTATTATATTATTACCTTTATAGTGGGTAGATATTTTGCTATACCTACATAAAACTATACGAGTGGTCAATCAAGCCAGCTTTATTACGACCGAATTCCCGATATGAGAAAAAAACCACTGATTTCTCGGAATGATACGTGGGCGTATTTGGGCATTTCAATTTCATTTTTTGTGTGAAGCTAGATAAGACCCTGTTGTAATCGGATTACAGGCTGATGGGCGCGGAACAGCTATTTTAATTCTCTTTGTGAATATTATTGGATTTAAGGGCTTCGTATTAATTGTGAAAAAATCCGAAAGATAAGGAATTTAATTAACGGCCTTCTATGAGCCAACTAACGCCGCCAATCTTTGAAAAATAATATCTTCCAATTTAATCAATTTTATTAAACAAACTATGTACGTAATGTTTATTACGATAAATACTATTTTTTAAATGCTTATTTATAACGTGATTCAATTTCGGTAAGTTGTAGTTCGCATAATTGCGAAAAACGGCCGTTTTTGGCACATTTGTGAACTACAACTTAGCTTGTCGCAATTATGCCATGTATTGTATATTGAATATTCACCCTAATAAACATTTTGTAAATAGCTTTTTTAATAAAATTGATTAAATTGGAAGATATTAAAAAATCTAAGGCATGTGTAATCCATCAATCCGAACTGGGCTCGCATGGTGGAACATGGCCCCAGCTCCCTCAATGTTAGGGAAGGTCTGTACCCGAGCAGGAGACTGTTCTCGAAGCCAAGTATTTTCAAAGTACGAATTAAATTCAACAGTTTTGGCATCCATTTTCATACATTGACTTAAAACGTAAAGCCAGCCATCAGATCTACAAGTTAGTGGCATGTGTGCTAGCGCCATACAACGTCCCACGTGACCTCGTGAAATTTTGGATTTCTTTAATACTCCCAGTGTCTTTGCTTTCCGTTGAACGGCCTGTTTAAAATGAAAAAGACACCCACGCAGGATCGCTTCTGGGAATATGTTTTTTGCGGCTGACATGGCACTAACTTCAAAATCTGAATATTGCGGGAAAAGAGGATCCATGACAGTGAAAGGGAGTTAGTCGACAACGAAATTAGTATTGGTCATTTCATCGAAAGATTGTCGTATTAATTCGTAATAGATGTGAAGAAAATGTACACACAATTTGATTATTCTTTATAATAATAAAAATATTAGAAAATGTGACGATTTTTTTATTAACGTTATTTACCTAAGTACATTAAAACAAAAAGTTAACTGAAGTTGGGTTTTTGGTCGACTCGACGACTAACAGTTCAGATGAGTTGTCCACTCGACCACCGGCCGAGAGAATTGTGGTCGAGTGGTCGAATTGACCCCTACATTATTTCAAAAGGTGGCACTCGACCATCGGCCGAGATTTGTGTGGTCGAGTTGCCACCTAAGTCGATACTTATGTATGTACCAATCAACGTCAATTTACCTATAATCATCCACTGATTTCTCTACCCAAAGGTTAACTGGAAGAGATCGCGATCATTGACATCGCCTATTCATCATATCATACCTTATATTTAAAAACAAAGAGATACCAGATGACGTCATGTACAGACATCACATCAAGTGTAACTGGACTTTGTACCGTTCTTATTGTCTGGATAATAAGACTTGAAATCGTACTGCAAGTACACTATTTAACTTTTAAATGTAAATGTACTTATGAATAATGTGCACAAGTATTGTCTTCAATTATTATTTATTGAATTTCTGAATGAGAAGAAATAATAAACAATTATTGCCTACTTCTTAGTTACTACAAATTGCATTATATTTGAACAAAAAATGTCGTCTCTCTCTTGTATTGCTGTGCCTAAACAAGGTCCATAAAGAACATTGTAACATTTTAATGTTAAGTATGTGAACATCTGTATTATAACTTATCGAATGCAATAAATATATTGAATATTGAGTATTGATCTGCTGTTGCCCGTACTAGTAGGGTAAATAGAGGAGAGATGTCCAACTGTTTTATAAAAGGCGACGCCACAAACGGCGATATTGATTGAGTCGCTTCGATGAAAAGTATCTCGCGTACTGGCTCGAGGCTTTATTTGAGTGGAAATGTAGGAAGTGTAATACGAGTATATCTATTTTCTGTCCCTAGAAAAAATAAATAAGATAAATACACTTTATTGTACCATAATACAGTATTAATTACATTAATGAGCAGCTTTTTAGATAGGTTTAGTCTTAGTTTATACATTTACCCTCTTACTTATAAAAAAACACTAATCAACCACTGAACAACATATTATTATTGACTAATATAATTGATTTAATGTTCTAATAATGTAATTAATGATTAAATGAAATGTATAGTGCATAGGTATGTAAACTGTAATGCTATACTTTTAATGAATGAATAAATAAATAAATCTTTATTTGTAGTATATTAACTAATCATTATTTAAACTCTTGTTCAGTGATTAAACTTTTTTTTACTTATAAACGTTATTTAAGCAGTGATTAGCTAATCGTCATATTTAACACCAAAAAATATTTTAGTACGGTAACACTGCTGAATAAATTCAAAAAAAGAACGAAAATTTTGCCTAAACTGGGGTAATGCCTACTCCAAAGTCCTTAAAAAAGTAATCAGCAGTATCAAATGGAATCAGCTGTTCCGAATTCGGTCCGCCATTTTGTTAATTAGGCATACGACGTTGTATAAACTGACAGCTACTTATTCGGTTCTCAAAAAAAAAAAGTCAAATTTCTTTATTGCAAGTAAGCACGTTGTGTACATTTTTGCACGTCAAAATATTTTTGAATTTACATTTACACCACTTTGCAAGGAAAAGGTGCCAACGCTGAGGAGAAAAAGTGGCAAAAAACTCTCAGCAGCACATCTTTTAAAATAATATAATAATAATACACAATTACTTAATAACTAAGTATTACACAACTATTTACTACACTGAATTTAACACTTTTTATGCATAAATATGTATTTAGAACATATTTAATTTAAAAAATTATTAGCTGGTTCGCAAAACACAGCTGACCGGCCGGTGTTGCCAGCCGATTCTTTCTTCTTTCGTCAGGAGTTGATTAACTTTAAATAGTGTTTATAAGTAAACATTTTTTTTAAACAATTGTTAAACAAGGTATTAATTTTAATCATCGATTATAAGTAAGGCTGTTAATATTTATCATGAATACAACATGAAGTGAGTGATATCCGTTTATATATAATAATTTGTAGTAATGGCTCACTATAGTTTTAATTCTAAAAATGTGAAAATATTCACAGAACAGCTTAAAATGTTAGTAGGGTAGGGTAGTTTTTGTTTACAAAACAAGACACTTGATTTGGTTTTCGGTTTAAATGCTTTTATTATCAAATACAAAAGTATCAAATTCAATTGGGTAAAGATTATTAAAACGCAAAACATCCGATGTCTGGCAATGGTAAATATTTTAACAGATGTTGGTGATACCTACCTATATACACCGAAATATGTACATTGGTATACTCGTATGTAGTATGCTTATGTAATAAATAGATGATTTAAAATGAAATTATGAAGATGATGAAGATTTGTTTGCGTTTTATTGTTGATAAAATCGGTCCTTTTATTGGCCACTTATATAGATATTTAAGTAAATGTTTGTGTAAAGCGGTGCGCAGTCCAGTTGCGAGTACACGTTGAAAACGATCGTACAAGTTAAGCAACTTTGGGCGAGATAAGTACCTGGATGGGTGATCGCTAATGACACTTTCATCTGAGCCCCTTCGTGCCTCTGAAAGTACATTAAGCAGTTGGTCCCGGTTAGGCCACGTCAGAGGCCTACGGGCGGCCTGAATAACTCTGACAAATAGGTGCGGTCACCATACGAGAATAGAAAAGTGAATGTTTGTAATGTCAATAAATATATATATTTTGTGAATGACAGTGTTTTGGAGTTATATCTCTGTGAACTATAAATAATAAATAAATGAACTTTCAAACGCCATGTTTGTTTATATCCCTGGAAAATTGTATTGGGACAGACTAGGCACTTTTTGATATAGAGCGACTCTATTTACTCTGGCTTACGCCAAACTTTTTTAATAAAGATAAACTGGCCACAGATAACAATTTACTTACCCTTATTAAGGGGGAGGGTTTTATCTTTTTAAATTAAATTACGACCCACTCGCCTCTTCTAAGCGAAAATAAATGTAAGATGAAAAGACATTGCCACATTTCAATGGAGCTTTGCCCCACCTACAAAATTACGTGACCATTTAAGCTGTACCTATTATTTTACGTTGGGGATTTATTACAGGTTTCATTACATAATCATAATCAGTATCATATTCTACTACTCTCGCAACTCCTATAGAAGAATAACAAAAACAATGAATAATTCGCTTCGATTTCTTACTATTTTCTGAATTCTTAATTAGGCTGTTTTTTTTGATTCGCTAGACGTACAAAACTACCAATAATTTTAATAAAAAACGGAGATATTTTTACATTTATTCGTTATCTTGTACATCTTGTGGTTTATAGTGGGGTAGAATCTGGCATTGTCATTCTCTAACTTGGCTTTACTTATCTTGATTCGTAGTACAGCTAACAGTAGATCAAGAGTAACACTTTGTACTTTGGACCGTTCTTATTATCTGCGTCATAAGAATTGAATTCGCACTGCAAGTGTTACCATTGATCTGCTGTTGTGCGTACCTAAGCGATATCTCTACCATGCCAAATAATATGCACGATATCCCAAGAATCAACGACAAGTCGAAAATGGATGAGCGGTCCGATCAAGTGATGACGTCATCAGATAAATAAAAAAAACTTTGTCATTTAGGCACACACAACTAAATGATAAATGGAGAAAAAATTTCATCACGACCGGGATTCGAACCCGGGACCTCGCCATTCCGTGGCACGCTCTATTCCAACAGAGCCACCGTGATGTCGTTCCCAGATCGTGATTTTTGGTCTCCATATTCTTGTCTTAGGGACGGTAGCGACATCTATCCTGTTCAATAAATGACAAAGATTTTTTTATTTATCCAGTAAATGCAAAACATAACACAGAGAAAAGTGTACAGGAGAGTTTCTAAGGTTGAGATTATCTCAAAAACTGCTTGACCTATTGCAAGAACTCTTTCACTTTTGCATAGATAAAAGTTGAAACTATGTAACTGTAAAACAATTATTAAATTCGGTCCAGTAGTTTTTGAGAAAATCTCAACCTTATACTTTTTTCTGTCTTCGTGTGTACTTTTAAAATTATTGGCATTTTAGAAAAAAGTCAAGGAAACTGACACCTGTGATCTTTCAAGTAGTTACAGCTAACAGCAGATCAAGTGTAACACTTTGGACCGTTCTTATTAGCTGCGTCGTAAGATTTAAAATCGTACTGCATGCGTTACCATTGATCTGCTGTTTTCCAATTATTACTATTGTAAGAGCTCGGTGGCTCAATGGACTTACGATACGTAGGACCCAGGTTCGATTCCCAGCCAGTGCAGCCATGTAAACCAATATCCTCGTTTTTTTCGACGGAAAAACTTACGTACATTTACCGAGTGCTCTCAAAACGGTGAAGGAAAACATCGTGATGAAACCTGCATAGCAGAAGAAAAAAAATCTAATGCATGTGAAATCCGCCAATCCGCAGTGGGCCCGCGTGGTGGATCATGACCCCAGCTCCCTCGATGTAAGGGAAGGTCTGTGCCCGAGCAGTGGGGACATATAAATAGACTGATGATGATACTGTGGATATTCGAGAATTTGATAATTCCCAAAACATAATAAATCAAAACTGGTACCTATTTCTATCAATACCAAACCAACCAAACCTAAAAGTATAGAATAATCTGATTTTCTAAATAAAAACGGCTAACACTAGCCAAAGGTCAAGTCATCAATTTACATATATTTGCAAATAAAAAAGTTTTTGTAATTATGCAGAATCATTAACTAAACATTTGTTTAATGTACGACGCAGGTTTTAGTATTTACAAAACTATTAAGATGTTTTTGTGGTGACAGAATTACACGGAAAGAAAATATTAGCTGTGTTCGCAACTGCAGCTAAAACCGTTACAAACTATAAGGACAGCCATTTTTTTTCTAACTAAATGATTTGATTGGTTATTATATGCTCTGACTGACAAGGCCGTAGTGGTGTTAGCTAGAAATCAACAGCTGTACATGCAATACAGCTCTAAAAAGGGTGGGCCTGGTTTGGGTAATCTCCTTTAGCTGCTATTAGGCAACCCTGTTTTATCAGTGTGCTAATTTAATTATTATTTATCAACTTGTTCAGAACATAAACATGGGGAGGCTTTTGAAAATGGCGGGAAACGACGGTTGCGAAATTATTTGATAATTTTCAGTTTAATGTCTACAGTGGTTGTGTTGTGTTCGATATCGCATTGAATTAATCAGAAAATGTTCGCGAACGACAGGTATGGTGAATTTATTGGATAATTTGAGCAAGAACTGAAGTTTCAAAAGAGTCCCACTACGAGCTTGGGAGTGAACGTGACTGTCGAGCTGCTTCGTTCAGAGTGACGACGCTACTGCGACTCCTCAGGATGAAAAGAAGACGACATGATATTTTGAATATTCTGTAACATGACATTGGCAAATGACGAACTGTCGAGTGCATTAATAAATAAACAGAAAGACGGGCATTATTAATACTTCACGTCAGAATATTATACCCATAAAAGCATAATGTAAACGTATCATAAATAGTCTATAGTCCTTGATACTTCTATTTCAGTATCAGGGCATTGTAGCACAAACAATGGTGTGGATTGATCAGTATCGCTTGGAGCGGATACTCATTCATTTGGCGTCAGATTCGGTGATGGACCGGATTGAGGGTCGATCAGGTGCTTAATGTAGGACAAGCGCGGATTTAGCCCTCAAAAAGGTTGTAATCACAGCCACCCTAAATGCGGCCAGGTGAGAGTCGGAGTATACTCATACTCATTTATTTTAAGGCTGCGTTTGTGCGTATTTTAAGTTTTTCTACGGCATTAACTACTAAAAGTAATCGTTTGATAAAATATATACCTAGTAATCTTGGGGTATCTATTTAGAGACTGATGAATACCGATACACGATTGGACAAACTACGCTCGATACAAAAAAAACGCAAACATACCCCTTCCATGTGTTTTAAAATGAAAATTATATCTAAACCGAAATAGTTATTCATACAAAATATGTATCAAAATATAGGGTAAAATAACCCGAGAAAACTCCAACATTTTCTGTATCGGAATCGTCTCCCCCATCGGTTATCGGTTCTACGACAGATGTGACCAGCCCACTGACACTTCAGTTTACTGATTCTATGAGCAATGTCAACCGCTTTCGTCTTCTGGCGGATATACTCTTATTTCTATCTAACAGAGAAATGCCAAGCATAACTTGTACCTTAGGTGCCACATATTATGGCTCAATTTGGACGCATCTTGGTCTAATAGGAGGATAACTAGTCAGAATAAACATGATCCAATGACGAAATGACAGTCCCCATAATAAGTCAATCTGAATCACAGACCACTTACCCCATACACCTGTAACAGGAGGGCGCCCGTGTCTGCCCGCACATGAGCGCAACATTAATTCGCGACACGTGTCACCTAGAGATATTATCGACATCGACGCATCTCTTTAATACGTCACCCCTGTCCTCCGCTTCGTCTCTATGCGCTCATCGCAGACATAATTTTTCGCTTGCAAAAGACATTTCCCCATTTCAATGGAGTTTTGCCCCACCTACAAAACTACGTGACCATTTAAGCTGTACCTATCTTTTTGTTGGGGATTTATTACAGGTTTCATGTTGCATAATCATAATCAGTATCATTTTCTACTGCTCTCGCAACTCCTATAGAAGAATAACAAAAACAATGAATAAATCGCTTCGATTTCTTACTATTTTCTGAATTTTTAATTAAGCTGTTTTTTTCGAATCGCAACTTGTACAAAACTTTATTTTAAACCAGTAATTTTAATAAAAAACGGAGACATTTTTACATTTATTCGTTATCTTGTACATCTTGCGGTTGATGGTGGGGCAGAATCTGGCATTGTCATTTGAACCGATTTCATGTCTATTGGGGTAAGTGGTCTGTGATCTGAATACATGCCTGTATCTCGTCCCTAATAATACCACATCGTGTATGAGTTTAGTTCATGCCACACACCACATCAATCGAGGATCGAGCGTTAATATTATATCTAACTAAAGCACTTATAGGTATTTTTAGAATTAGTACTGAATTATAGAAAAGACACCGCTACTTACTTTCCTCAGTAATTTACAAGGAGACATACCATATCCAAGTATCATTGAATCATATATAAAAGGATCTCACTCATTTTTAGGGTTCCGTGCGTCAAAAGTTAGGTATCGATATATATATATATTTTTTTTATTTGATAGGAAAACTTACAGCTTTTATGTGTGTAATATGGGTTATAAACTTAAGTTAAAAACTAAGCCATTTACATTTATTGCTCAACAAGCTACCTATTCATCCGCTGAATTCTCTAAACAAAGGTTGTCTGGAAGAGATCGCTTTAAGCGATAAGACCGCCAATTGTGATACTAACTGTATTAGCATATTTCTTTTGTGTAATTCCTTTTACTTTGCAATAAGGAATATTTATCTTATCTTAAAAGGAAAAAAAGGAACCCTTATAGGATCACTTTATTGTCCGTCTGTCTAACCATCTGCCAAGACCCATATCTCAGAACCGCGTGGACGGATCAAGTTGAAATTAATACCAAATACTCAGGTCTGCAACTTCATGTAGGCGTGAAAAAATCAATCTTCTACGTTAACGCAATCAAAAGATATGGCCGTTTATTTCGAATTTTGGGCATATTTGTATGAAAACGCAAGAAAACCAAAACCTATGTACTTCCCGTCGACCTATAATCATGAAATTTGGCAAGAAGCTAGGTCTTATAGCACGAGTAAAGAAAGAAATCCGAAAACCGTAAATAACAATGCCAGATTATGCCCCACCATCAACCTCATGATGTACAAGATAACGAATAAATGTAAAAATATCTCGGTTTTTTAATAAAATTATTGGTCTATAATAAAGTTTTGTACATCAAACGAGTCGAAAGAACAGCTTAATTAAGAATTCAGAAAATAGTAATAAATCAAAGAGAAATATTCATTGTTTTAGTTACCATTTTCTACTACTCTCGCAACTCCTACTGATTACGATTATGCAATATGAAACCTGTAATAAGTCCCCAACAAAATGATAGGTACAGCTTCAATAGTCACGTAGTTTTGAAGGTGGGGCAAAGCTTCATTGAAATGTGGCAATGTCATTTGAAATTACAGCCCTCTAAAAATATTTTTTTGTTATTACAAACTCATATAGATGAGGATTAAGGTTCGATATTTGCAGTCATCATTTTTCTATCAAAGAATTTTGTATGCAGAGCGGCCACTGTCGTTGCACCTTAAACTCTCTCGCAAAATGTTTCTGTGCACACGGCAATTGTATGACGATTCACATACAAATGAAAACATGGTGTGAGAAAAATTTACATTTACCAAAACATTTCATGTTCAGTGTTCATTGAGCGAAGGCCGAAATCATCTGCTCGCTTCTTTCGATACGCCGACTACGGGACAATTTCGCGTGATTTGCATCACTATTAGGTCTGGTAGGGTGACCACATGACATATTTTTACGAACAATCGAAAATCCACCAAATATTGTTATTTAAATGATGAAATATTTCTAGCCGTGGCAGGACTCAGGCTTTTAGCGATAAGGCCGTCAAAATTGTACATATTGTTTTGTATTTCTGTATTGTAATTGTTTGTGTCTTTTATGTACAATAAAGTGTATTTGAATTGAATTGAATTGACTTAAACCTGCGACCTTGTCATTCCGTGACACGGTCTTATCAACTAAACCACCACAGGCCACAAGTCCGACCACCGAAATCTTTTATCGTAAGGGTACTTGTTCGCCGAGTATGGCATAATGGATAAAATAAAACTTTATTTTTTGTATTTATTATACTCTATTACCAGTTATGTAGGTATTGATAGTTACGAGTATATTCATCCGCTGATTTATCAATTTATTCAAAGGTTGTCTGGAAGAGATCGATTTAAGTGATAAGACCGTCAATTGTGATACTAACAGTATTAACCTTGTAATTATTTATTGGATTATAAAATATTTATCTTACAATTATTTTATCTTATTTGAAATATTATAAAGGAGAAGGTGTATTTGTTACAATCATCTACACAGACAGAGACGATGCACTTCTGGATGCTGCGATAATAGTTCATGTACTTTCGTCGGTTTATACAGTAGGTAAGATATTATTACTTTTACTTTATATAGTAATCTAACAGTTTTTAAACATCATATTTAACAATTTCAATTTGTAATCATGTATGCCAAATAATTTGCTTGCCTCAGGACAAGTCATAAATTGTCTTAGTGACCCAAAGTGAATCTTTACTTCCAAGTTTAGTTCGTTCCTATGTAACATTATGTCATAGTGAGATTGGTAAGGGCATAGGCTAAACTTTTTAGTTAAGTTAACTATAATTATCGAATATTTTTTGTGTCTATTGTCTGTTTTTTCTCCAAATAAATAAATAAATAAGACCTTTTATTCGAAAACTACTTTCCGTTGCGAAATAAAACGAAATCCACAATTTTCCTTAAGGCGCTATATGGTTGGCAAAAGCAAGAGTGAGACACAAGATGCCCCGCAGGGGCGGAGTGAAGAGCACGGCGCAGTGCCTCGATATTCGTATTTTATGAATTTTGGAAGACAGAGAAATAAAAATACGCCAACAAAAATCAGATATTTTTAAAACACGCTCTGTTAATTATAGTACCCTATATTTTGGTATATATTTTGTATGAATAACTATTTCGGTTTAGATATAATTTTCATTTTAAAAAAACATGGAAGGGGTTGTTTCCGATTTTTTTTCTATCGAGCGAAGTTTGTCCAATCGTGTATCGGTATTCATCAGTCTCTAAATAGACACCCCAAGATTGCTATATATTTTTTAGACGTTTAATCTTAGTAGTTAATGCAGTAGCCTTCGTAGAAAAACTAAAAGTACGCGCATACGAAGCCTTAACCTGTATTTATTTATTTTATTAATGGACTCGACAGTTCGTCATTTGCCAATGTCATGTTACAGAAAATTCAATATATTCAATAGTCTTCTATCTTCCTCCAGGGGAGTCGCAGTAGCGTCTTCACCCTGGGTAGCCGCGTCTTCATGTCTTCATCCAGAGGAGTCGCCGTAGCGTCATCACTCTGGACGAAGCAACTCGACAGTCACGTTCACTCCCGAGCTTGTAGCGGGAACTCTTGATAAAAGCTTGAAACTTCAGATCTTGCATAAATAATCCAATAACTTCACCGTACTGTCATTCGCGAACATTTTCTGATTAATTTAACGTGATATTAAACACAAAATAGTCCCTGTAGACGTCAAAAGGAAAATTATCAAATAATTTCGCAACCGTCGTTTCCCGCCATTTTCAAGAGAACCCCTTAACCTGTAAAAAATAAAATGTTGCCATCAAAATACAAACTGATGGTGCCCCTACTAAGCCTATAGCGTCAAAGTGACAGCCATTGGTCCCGCGACAATCTGAGACAAAAGTCGCCGGCGACGACTTACAATGTGTCATCCGCGACTGAAACGCGACGGTGACAGCCGTAATGACAAATAATTTCGACAGGTGTGGTATAAAGTAAAGGCGAATGTCTATATTCACCCGGATTGCGATCCGATGGGTGCATTCAGAGTTTTCATCTCTCTCTCTCACACACTCTTTTCATGTCAAAGTCAAAATACATTGCCACATTTCAATGGAGGCTCCACCTACAAAACTACGTGACCATTTAAGCTGTAGCTATTATTTTGTTGGGGAGTTATTACAGGTTTCATATTGCATAATTTTGCACAATTTTCTACTACTCTCGCAACTCCTATAGAAGAAAATCGCTTCGATTTCTTACTATTTTATGAATTCTTAATTAAGCTGTTTTTTTCGAATCGCGACTTGTACAAAACTTTATTTTAAACCAATAAATTTAATAAAAAACGTAGATATTTTTACATTTATTCGTTATCTTGTACAACTTGCGGTTGACGGTGGGGCAGAATCTGGCATAGTCATTATTGCAAGTAAGCACGTGGTGTACATTTCTGCACGTTAATATATTTTTTGAATTTACATATACACCACTTTACAAGGAAAAGTTGCCAACGCTTAGGAGAAAAAGTGGCAAAAAACTCCCAGCGAACCTGCGACCTTGTCATTCCGTGACAAGCTCTTACCAACTGAGCCACCACAGACCCACGCCTGACTTACCGAAATTCTTCATCGTATTATACATTTTTTTTTTTAATTCTGAATCTACTTGACCATCTTCTACTTCAAAACTACATGACCATTGAAGCTGGTATCTATCATTTTGTTGGGGACTGATTACAGGTATCATATTGCATAATCATAATCAGTAGGAGTTGCCAGACTAGTAGAAAATACAAAGGTCAATGAATAATTCGCTTCGATTTCTTACTATTTTCTGAATTCTTTATTAAGCTGTTTTTTCGACTCGTTTGATGTACAAAACTTTATTTTAAATATTTTTATAGTCGAGTGCTCTGGTATATATAGCGTTTCCATGTCTATAAATTTGTTGAAATACAAAAAAAAACAATAATTTTAATAATAAATGAAGATATTTTTACATTTATTCGTTATCTTGTTCATCATACGGTTGATAGTGGGGCAGAATCTGGCATTGTCATTTCTTCCGCTGTCGCTTAAGACTTAATACCTCAATGTCTTGTATCTTTGTCTTTAACGTTCATCATTACTCAAGTAAGCTATTTCCTTTTGAGGATTTTGGGCGTGTTTTTTTTGGCTTTTTTGCCTTTTAGTTTAATTTGTTTATGAATTGACTAAATTTCCGCCTCGTGATATTTACTAAAAAGAGCTCGTTGGCTCAGTGGTTGGGTCAATGGACTTGCGATACGGAGGTCCCAGGTTCGATTCAGAACAGAATTAATGTACGTCACAAGCCTAACCATCCATATAATTTTGTCGAATGAATTCAAGGCCATCCTGTATATTTTATTCGAGACGAGCAAAATACCCATATTGTGTTTCACATCACAAAAGTTATTTAATTAACGTAGCTACATTCCCCTGTAGATTGGAAACACCTTCCCTTAGTTTACATACATAGCTCCACCATACATAGGTAAAATAATTCTTAGATCAGGATAATCTCTATCTATAACATAATACAATGCTTTTCGATTTTAGCGATATTTTTTTGGACTTTTCATACATTTCGTACCGATTAGCTGATCGATTTGTATGATACATTAATTGGTTTTAATTTTTTATTCGAAAAGTCGTAGAACAAAAGTTGTTCAGTTACCGATACTGAACACCCTCCCTTCTGCTTCATATACCCTTTACGTTACACCCTGTATATCAGGTTTCAACAGCAGTTGCACTAATACGTTTACTTCCGTCACAAGCCTCTTCAACAGCCTTCTGTTTGACAAAAACCGCTTTCTCATTCAACAATACGAGGGGTCCGTTTCCAACCCTCTTTCGTCGAGAACCTATCGCATTTCCACTCCCCAAAACAAACGGCAAACAGTATCCATTTACAAAGAGAAGAGACCTTATTTCGTAATACCAGTTTACCTTTAGACACGTGTCAATCCTATGTCAATGTTGGACCTTTCAAATTTTATTATACCCTCTTCGAGCTGTTATTTTATAAAGGATACTGTGTTATTCTGGGCCAACCGTGATCGGCAGTTTGGCCCGTCTCTATTTATCGCCATGATCGTGATTTCAGAGCCTTCATAGAGCCAACTAGCGCCGCCAATCTTAAAAAAATAATATCTTCCAATATAATCAATTTTAATAAAAAAGTTACTTACAAAATGTTTATTACGATAAATACTATTTTTCAATATACAATACGTGGCATAATTGCGACAAGCTAAGTTGTAGTTCTCAAATGTGCCAAAAACGGTCGTTTTTCGCAATTATGCGAACTACAACTTACCGAAATTGAATCACGTATAAATAAGCATTTAAAAAATAGTATTTATCGTAATAAACATTTTGTAAATAGGTTTTTTAATAAAATTGATTGAGTTGGAAGATATTATTTTTCAAAGACTGGCGGCGCTAGTTGGCTCATGGAAGGCCATTAAGCCTTTGGATCTAATGTGACGATTTTAGCGAAGCGTGAAAGTGACAAAACAAGATTTAAGGGATGTAAGGTTAAACTAGGTTTATAACAGTTACTGACTTGTAGCTATAAAGATGGCTAAAGTGTGGCTTATTTTGTCAGTTGATACACCACTTATTTTCTTTGGCGAAATTATGCGAAATTCAACTCTAAGTCAACGGCCCTTGTTCAACAAACTTATTTACAACCTTCGTAAATTATGTAGAACTAAAGATAGACTTATTTTCACTGGAATAAACTTCTATCATCTTTGAATCCCCATAAAAATAAATGCCAAGAAAAAGTTTTCGCTTTCGCATAGTAATGACTATTGGTAGCTTTCCAAACTCACGACGGATCCCGTCATAAGTCAAACGTCAGGAAGTCACATAACTCATCGCAAGAGCGCGATTCCCCGAAGGGTCCGAGTCTGCCCGAAATTGGACATTCTCCTTTATAAGACCTGCCAAAACTGATATGGGTGTAGATTGCACAGATTCAGCAAATGCGGTGTTGACAGTTGATGATATTATACAGTTATGGGAGATGTGTAGGTTCTGTTAGGATCTTAAACGATTATTATAGGATCCTCTTTGCGATGAGTTTAAAATTTTTAATGAGAGCAAAAAAATCTTAGATTTTATTTTATTAAGAAAACATAATGTGCTTGTCGGAAGTTTTTTAATACATTAATACACTTTATAATTTACTAGCTGTACCCCGTAACTTCGTTTGCGTAGAGGAGGAGGATGGAGGAGATCAGGAGGCAGATCTTCCTCCTATGAGCTGTCCGGATATTTCAGCTACCTCCAATAGGAGGAAACTCCTATCAAAATCCCTTCAGTAGTCATGGCGTGATACTTGCACAAAGTCACAGACAAACAGACAAAAATTCTAAAAATTAGTGTTTTGGCATCAGTATCGATCCTAAAATACATTACAATTATTCTTTTCAAAAAATATCCAATGTCCAGATACAGTTTTTATACAGTCTTATTATATGTATATAGATAACTATACGGGTACGTAACTATTACTATTGTTAGTAAGTTTCCTACAAGTAGATTCACAGATAAAGTGGTAGCAGAACCTAGTTCATACTATAGGTAATCTGGTCCACTGTCGGTCAGTCAGGGTCGAAATAATTGAGTGCGTCGCTTGTTTCATCACAAGAGCGTCGATAGAATACTATAATATATCTACAGACTCTACCATACACACGGAAAGAAAAGATTAGCTGTGGTTAAGGCCCATATCTGAAGTAAACTAAAACAATCATAATACATTCTAATAACATTTCAATGGAGCTTTGCCCCACCTACAAAACTACGTGACCATTTAAGCTGAACCTATCATTTTGTTGGGGACTTATTACAGGTTTCATATTGCATAATCATAATCAGTATCATTTTCTACTACTCTCGCAACTTCTATAGAATAATAACAAAAACAATGAATAAATCGCTTCGATTTCTTACTATTTTCTGAATTGTGTTTTTTTCGAATCGCAACTTGTACAAAACTTTATTTTAAACCAATAATTTTAATAAAAATCGGAGATATCTTGTACAACTTGCGGTTGATGGTGGGGCAGAATCTGGCATTATCATTTTATTTAAAAGCTATTAGCCCAGGCATATTAGCAGTTTTTAGTAGAAAAAACTAAAAGTCCCCGCGGGTGGGGCTTTTTCAGTTTTTTGCTCATATATCGAAAACCTTTAATAAAGACCTTACCATAACTTCTACAATTATAAACTACATTAAATTTTCTAAAAATTATGTTATATACATTTTTATATTAATCATAATCTTTATTACAATAAAATTAAATAGTATTTTTTAAATCAACACGATTCAATTTTGGTAAGTTTAAGTTCGTATAATTGCGACCATTTTTGGCATATTGCTACCACTAAGCTTATCGCATTGATTATAATATGCACCTATTATATTATTGTATGTTTACTTTTATTTCATTGTAAAATGACAATGCCAGATTCTGCCCCACCATCAACGGCAAGTTGTACAAGATAACGAATAAATGTAAAAAATATCTCAGTTTTTTATTAAAATTATTGGTTTAAAATAAAGTTTTGTACAAGTTGCGATTCGAAAAAAACAGCTTAATTAAGAATTCAGAAAATAGTAAGAACTCCAAGCGATTTATTCATTGTTTTTGTTATTCTTCTATAGGAGTTGCGAGAGTAGTAGAAAATGATACTGATTATGATTATGCAATATGAAACCTGTAATAAGTCCCCAACAAAATGATAGGTACAGCAGAAATGGTCACTTAGTTTTGTAGGTGGGGCAAAGCTCTATTGATATGTGGCAATGTCTTTTCATTGACTCTACATCAATAAACTCATGCCCATTTCCGAGGCAGAGATGACGGAATTCCATCTGCTTCATTGCAGCAAATCCGCCTTTCGTCACTACGTGGGCCATGACGTCATGGGAGGCGAACCTCATTATTACGTCCATTATAATTTCAAAAACGATACCATAGGCGATCAAATACGCGTTAACAATTATGACTAGTAAAAAATTGATTAAAAAACCGGTTTTCATGGTAAAAATTATAAGTTTTGCATGATTTTTTCCATATACATAAACAAGATCATTAAAATATGACGTATATCTATAACCTGTCTATCTTGATAGAATAGGTTTGTTCATTCATTCACAAAATATCAATTAATGCCAAAAGCACCTATATCGCGGCCCAAATCAAGTGTCTTATTTTGTAAACAAATATGATCGTCTAATTACCTGTTGTGGTGTAACACTGAAGGAGCTGATTGATCGAACCTGTTCATCATTGTGAAAATAAAGTAATCTAATAATGACAAAATAACTTGCTTGTTTCGTAACTAAAATCAAATAATTAAATTATCGTCATCATCATCATATCATCTCGGCCCTTCATCTTTCATTCCAACGAGAATCTTGGAACTAATATGGGATATTTATTGCCAAAAAAAATCGCTTTTATGATAAATACATCTTCGTCGTTCTAGCTAGATCGATAAATTGCTCTCGGTACACTCGACAGGACGTCAATAGCAATATTAGCTGTACCATTTCATCTCCTATGGTGCAAAACAAAGTCCAAACTTAATGTGTTTTCGAATATACTCCCTGTGCGTAAACATTTACGGTTCAAAGTAAACAAGCTACCCAATATCATCGTTTACCCTGCGTGGGCAAATATTTTGGCTGCAAAGCACATAAGTAGAGACCTGCCCCCTTACATTGAACTCTTATAGCAGTATTACTTTCATAATACTTTGTTACTTCGTACAATGTCGACCTTAAAGTAAGCTTATTAAGGTCGACATTGTACGAAGTAACAAAGTATTATGAAAGTAATACTGCTATAAGAGTTCAATGTAAGGGGGCTGTAGGCTTCTGATGTTAGCCATAAAGCTAGTTTAACCTCTTATCCTTAAACCGTGTTTTGTCACGTTTCGTAAAAAAAATGTTTAGTTAGAAAGGGACTCTTATACCTTCGAATAACCTACATACTATCAAGTAGAAATTATTTTTAGAAAAAACGACTGCAAAAGTATTTAGCTTGAATGAAAAATAATTTTAACCGGGGTTTGGTCACTAAACCACACTAGAAGAAAGAAAAAAAAGAAAAATATCGTTTTTAATTTGGAAATTACATTACCTAATTATGTATTTTCTTATTTTAATCAAAGAGAGACAGAGAGAGATATATATCCTCGTCATTATTTTGATTAAACTTTTAGCCTATGTATTTTACTACACTATCTAACTACACCTCTTATTATGTTAATAATCCATCAAGCCAAAGAATTAGACATACATACGCTTGAAAAACATAACCCTCCTTCTTGCGTCGTCTGGCAAAAATAATATAATATATTAAGGGCCTGATATGAGCCAACTAGCGCCGCCAATCTTGAAAAAATAATATGTTCCAATTTAATCAATTTTATTAAAAAAGCTATTTACAAAATGTTTATTATGATAAATACTATTTTTCAATACACAATACATGGCATAATTGTGACAAGCTAAGTAGTAGTTCACAAATATGCCAAAAACTGCCGTTTTTCGCAATTATGCGAACTACAAATTACCGAAATTGAATGACGTTATAAATAAGTATTTTAAAAATAGTCTTGTTATTTGCAAAATAGTAGTAAAACCCTTGGACAAGATTTTTATCTACTTGTATATTTTTATATATTTTTATTTGTACACTTAGTTATAGTATATTCGCTTTAGTTTCGTTTTTAATGTTAAGTACATTATTATTCCATAAAAAATTTCAATTAGAAATAGTATTTATCGTAATAAAGATTTTGTACATAGCTTTTTTAATAAAATTGATTACTTAAATTGGAAGATATTATTTTTTACCGACGAGCATGCATGAAGAGATTGATGAATGTGGAGGAGGCAAGGGTTTTGTGCCAGAATCGCAGCAGATGGAAGTCCATAATCTCTGCCTACCCCTACGGGAATCAGGCGTGAGTTTATAAATAAATTGAAATATTATTTTTTAAGTTTGGCGGCGCTAGTTGGCTCATGTCAGGCCCTTAACAAAAATGTATAATTTAATAAATTGATAGTATGTTTTGATATTTTCTTGCATATGCGCTATGCGAAACGAAAATCTAAATGATAAATGGAGGAAAATTTTCATCACGACCGGGATTCGAACCCGGGACCTCGCCATCCGTGGCACGCTCTATTCCAACAGAGCCATCGTGATTCCTATCCAGATCGTGAACTTTGTCTCCATATTCTCGTCTGAGGGACGGTAGCGACATCTATCCAGTAATTGTGCAATTACTCAAATTCATGTCATTCATTGCAGTTAGAAATCATGTTTTTAATTGATGACGCGTTTCTTTTTCATAAGTCCTTCAGACGAGAGAATATGGAGACAAAATTCACGATCTGGATACGAATCACGATTGCTCTGTTGGAATAGAGCTCTGTTGGAATCCCGGTCGTGATGAAATTTTTTCTCCATTTATCATTTAAATTGATAGTAGAAATACCATCTTGCTGCGAGAAAACAACCACTATTTCACGTTATATTCGCAATCGCATTTATGCAAGGTAGATGCGTTTTGAATCTTGAATGCATCCCACAGACAATGTAGCTGTGACTGCGCCGTCCTCACTCCTCGCCTATTGTCCCACATTCGTTCCAGTTTCGCTAAAAAGAGTTTCTATTTGTAAAAACGCTTCTTTGTGTATGAAAACTTGGTCCAAGTATGGAGATAGTCCTTTTTAAATTGCTGATGGGCGTAAATTGAATTTTTCGTGGTTTAATTTCTTTTTAACTAAGTATTTTAGGGTTCCGCACCTCAAAAGGAACCCTTATAGGATCACTTTATTTATTAATTTTATTAATGGACTCGACAGTTCGTCATTTGCCAATGTCATGTTACAGAAAATTCAATTTGTAATAGTCTTCTATCTTCCTCCAATGGAGTCGCAGTAGCGTCTTCACCCTGGGTAGCCGCGACTTCTTGTCTTCATCCAGAGGAGACGCCGTAGCGTCATCACTCTGGACGAAGCAGCTCGACAGTCACGTTCACTCCCGAGCTTGTAGCGGGAACTCTTGATAAAAGCATGAAACCCCAGATCATGCTCAAATTATCCAACAAATTCACTATACTGTCACTCGCGAACATTTTCTGATTAATTTAACGTGATATTAATCTCAAAATAACCACTGTAGACAATAAAACAAAAATTATCAAATAATTTTGCAACCGTCGTTTCCCGCCATTTTCAAGAGAACCTAGGATCACTTTGGTGTCCGTCTGTCAAGACCTATATCTCAGAAACGCGTAGACCGATCAAGTTGAAGTTAGTAGCAAACACTCAGGTCTGCAACCTCATGCAGCCGTAAAAAAAACCTATGTCAACGCAATCAAAAGATATCGCTGTTTATGTCTCATTTTCTCGCATATTTGTATGAAAATGCAAGAAAACCGAATAGGGTACTTCCTGTTGACCTAGAATCATGTAATTTGGCAAGAAGCTATGTTTTACCTGGGTCAAAAAAAAAAGGTCTAAAAACGACGAAATTAGCACCACATTGACTTGACATCGTAACAACACTGTCCTCTTATTGGCTGGCGTGAAAACGCGGGTTTGATTGGCTGAGATTCTGAATCTATCTTAACTAAGCACAGAGCACTTACCTAATAGATATAAAATCGAAACCTGTAAATGACCATGCCAGATTCTGCCCCACCATCAACCGCAAGTTGTACAAGATAACGAATAAATGTAAAAATATCTCCGTTTTTTATTAAAATTATTGGTTTAAACTAAAGTTTTGTACAAGTTGCGATTCGAAAAAAACAGCTTAATTAAGAATTCAGAAAATAGTAAGAAATCGAAGCTATTTATTCATTGTTTTTGTTATTCTTCTATAGAAGTTGCGAGAGTAGTAGAAAATGATACTGATTATGATTATGCAATATGAAACCTGTAATAAGTCCCCAACAAAATGATAGGTACAGCTTAAATGATCACGTAGTTTTGTAGGTGGGGCAAAGCTCCATTGAAATGTGGCAATGTCTTTTGAAGATTTATCACGAAATAATTATTTTTTTATTGTAAATACAAACTTATATTTGCAGTTGACGCCTGGGTCGATGTATGACGTTATCAATTTCAAAAACGCAAAGATAAATATATACATAAATACCCAATTTGTTTCAAAATTAAAAATTTTACCAACCAAAATATTATAAAACAGCAATAACACCTATTTACACTAATTCAAGGTCACACTCAATGTAACAAACATTACTTACCCATAAAAGAAACACGGTAGAGCAACTCTATACTTCACCTTCGCTACGCTACACAAGCACAATACTAAGTAGCCTCACTATACATACGTATACTTACCTACACTAATATCCAGCAAAGTAGAAAAGCATAGAGCGACATTACGCTACAAATTGCTTGCATGGTTATGGCAAGCATAAAGGGTTACGTGGACGAAAGAATCTAGATGTAAAGTGGAGCCATTATAAGTGGTTGGTACTAAATTTTGACCCCTTTTGTTTGGTCGTGAACGGCGTTAGCTCACGTAACCTTACCATTGGGCTGCTCTTTTTCATCAGAGCATTAAACTTTGTCGTTATTATTATGTATAATGTTACTGAGAACATTCATTCTACTCCGTTAAAGAGTTCTTAGAATACAATTGACAGATGCAAGATATAACAGCAATGTAGGAATAATAATAATATAAATAATAATTGATGCATTTTAATTTAAATATGATACTTAGAAATTTTATTTTAAAGTTGACAATTGTATCTTTGGACTAATAAATATCAACCTAATAATGTAGTAACAATGCTTTAATAGTGTAATATTTGCATGTCATTATTATATGGCAAGATGTGCTTTGGACATATTTCATGTATTTAACACCTTCTATTGTAACCACATTTTAAGCAAATAAAAATATCTTGTCTTATCTGTTAAAAATTTATTGATATTATGGTAGGTATAAAGTGAGTTTATTAATAAAGCTTAAAATTACTACAAATAATATAATGACTAAAAACTAACATTAAATAACTAAATCTACCTATAAATAAACTAACTATAAATAAAGTATGTCCTCTAGGAGGGCATCGGGAGATTATTATTATGGTAGGTTGTATGACCAGTAAAGTTATCCTTAACATAATTTAAAAATAAGTACCTAGTTGACAGTGCAACTTTGTGATTGATTGATTATTATACAAACTACAACTAGACTGTGACCGATTATAGTCATATACAGTTCAAGGCCCGTATTAATAGTTCGAGCTCAACCCGCCCAATCAAGACCGAATTCAGCTGATACACTCTCAAGACGTGATCACCATCTCAAGTATATCATTTATTAATAAACCAATCTTGAGGGAGTATCACGTGATGTCTTTCTCAAGTCGCGGTTCGCCTGCAATCAGCATTTGACAATTCTCATGAGAACTGAGTTTTGTTTATTAATATGGTGTTACTCACGTGATGTGATACCCGATTCCTAAACGCGCACCTAAGTTACGTTTATTAATATGAAAGCCATCTTGAGGTGGTTCTCAAGATTGACTTTTGAGCTGAGAGTGATTTATTAACACTCATACGTACTTATAAAAGTCATCCCGTGGCTCGGCAAGAATGGCACGAGGTGGAACACCCCAGGACGTTTAGTCGGTATGCTGCCCCTTCAGGGCGGGCGGTGAGCCCGACATAACCAACATGCTCCCCCGAGCGTAGTCACACATAATTTGCATGTTTTGCTTGTGTTAAAAAAAAAGGTATGAGTGGATACCTACTTATAAAAGTAGGTATGAGTGGATACCTACTTATAAAAGTAGGTATGAGTGGATACCTACTTATAAAAGTAGGTATGAGTGGATACCTACTTATAAAAGTAGGTATGAGTGGATACCTACTTATAAAAGTAGGTATGAGTGGATACCTACTTATAAAAGTAGGTATGAGTAGATACCTACTTATAAAAGTAGTTATGAGTGGAGTTTGAGTTCGGTCTTACAACTCATAACTGTACCTATAAGACTATCGGCCTGTAACTGCAGAAAACTAAATGTAGTTTCAAAAGTGACGATAAAGAAGATACAGAGAAATAATGACGCAAATAAGTATACCTATCTAACAATCAGGTAAATTATTTCAAAAGTTATGTCCACCGTTTTTCTATGCTTTATCCAACTAAATATTATATACTTAGCTCCATGGTTATCAAAGCACAAAGGCTCATGATGACACATCGTGTTTAAATGAGAAAAAAATGCGCGCTCTCTGCAAACAAACCGGGATGTCCCTTTTGCATGCTATTACTGTTTGTAAATACAGTACATCAAGCTACACAAAGCCAATGTAATCTATGTTTTATTACTGCAGCATAGAGTATCCGTGTCTTACACAATTCATTATGATATCGACTCTACGCACCACCTGCCACGGCTCTTTTTCTTCTCCATCTCGTCCTTCCAGTGGTACCTTTATGGGCCTGATATGAACCAACTAGCGCCGCCAATCTTGAAAAAATAATATCTTCCAATTTAATCAATTTTATTAAAAAAGCTATTTACAAAATGTTTATTAGGATGAATACTATTTTTCAATATACAATATATGGCATAATTGCGACAAGCTAAGTTGTAGTTCACAAATGTGCTAAAAACGGCCGTTATTCGCAATTATGCTAACTACAACTTACCGAAATAAGTGGCGTGGCGTGGCCTGTGGTGGCTCAGTTGGTAAGAGCGTGTCACGGGATGACAAGGTCGCAGGTTCAAGTCCTGCCCACGGCAAGAATTTTTTCATCATGTTCTAAGTAACATTACTTTTGAATCACATATTATCATAAATCATGCCAATATTTATAAGAATTAACTTTAATGTAGTATTTCCAGAAGCGATTAAACTTTACCAAAAGTTTAAGCTTTGAGGATTTCAAACTCATTAACAATTCCACCCCAGAATTTCACAGCATTGATTGATTGTTGCTTCAACAGTCCGCAATGGAAATTCGAATTTATTTCTGTTGAAACTTTCTGTTTCAAATTAAATTCTTCAATATCAACTTAGTGGCATTTAGTATTTGGAAATAATTTGTAGATGAGTCGTTGGCTAAAGTGAAACAGACATGGAAAGTAATTTTAATTCATATTTTGAGATATTTCAAAAGTCATTGTAATGGAATTCGTGTTTTAGTAAAATTAATCGGTTATTGATTAATGCTAAATGACAATATAATGATGAAACCTGCATGCCGTAGAAGAAGAAAATCCAAGGCATGTGAAATCCGCCAATCCGCAGTGGGCCCGCGTGGTGAATCATGGCCCCAGCTCCCTCGATGTAAGGGAAGGTCTGTGCCCGAGCAGTGGGGCAATATAAATAGACTGATGATGATGAGATGACAATGCCAGATTCCTTGTACAACTTGCGGTTGATGGTGGGGCAGAATCTGGCATTGTCATTTAGCATTAATCAATAACCGATTACCTTTACTAAAACACGAATTCCATTTCAACGAGCCCCACCATCAACCGCAAGTTGTACAAGATAACGAATGAATGTAAAAATATCTCCGTTTTTTATTAAAGTTATTGGTTTAAAATAAAGTTTGGACAAGTTGCGAGTAGAAAAAAAAAGCTTAATTCAGAATTCAGAAAATAGTAAGAAATCGAAGCGATTTATTCATTGTTTTTGTTATTCTTCTATAGGAGTTGCGAGAGTAGTAGAAAATGATACTGATTATGATTATGCAATTTGAAACCTGTCCCCAACAAAATGATAGGTACAGCGTAAATGATCACGTAGTTTTGTAGGTGGGGCAAATCTCTATCGAAATGTGGCAATGTCTTTTCGAACATATTCATGGTTAGCATTGTTAAATACAAAATGTATACAAATTGGTTCAAAATTTTCAACCATACAATTATGTAGTTTCTTATAATTGGGATAAAGTTTGGCAAAACATTTCATTTACTTACTTAGAAATTCAGATATTTTAATGTGTTACATCATTTCATTAATTTAAATAGGGCTCGTATTCATATTATTTATAACAATGGCTAGCCCGCAAGTATTTACCATATCACGAGTCCATTTGAATAGGACTGACCCTAAGATACTTCCTTGTGGTACGCCTAGTGGTTATATCTTATAAAAATAAATTCAATTTAAACATCTTCCAGATACTATTTACTTAGGAAGATTATTTTATTGTAAACTATGAATATAATGCTACAATATCAAGACATCTTCGTTTACAGGGAAAAATGAGTACTTATACGATGTCAAACGCCATAGTAAGATCTAAAACGACTTTACTCAATATGTGAAAATTTATGACATGCTTAAAGTTCTTAACTATAAAGTAAGTGATATAAATTTAAAATATGTTTTCTCTAGCAAGCAATATTGAACAAAACCTCCTAGGAAGACAATGTATTTAACTGAATCTCACGGTGAGATTTTTCTCATTACACTTGGCGTATAAATTCTAAACTTCACTGCGCTGCGTTGGCCCTTACCATCGAAAGATGAATAATATTTTACGAAAACAGAATTTTTTTTCTCCAATTTATATCTGCCATCGGCTTTTCAGCCATAATCAGATGTGTTCTGGGGTGGAATTTTATTTTGGGTGCAATTCCATTGAATAACACCGTCTACTATGGTCGCGAGGACTTAGTCTCTTTGGTCTAGTGCAAGTATATGCCATCTTTTCAGGCGTTTCACGTTCAAAACAGAAACTTAACTGTAGTTTGGTACTTCTTACCGGGCTGCCGAAAGGAGGAGGATAATTTTTTTCATGGGTACGTTCCTTCGTTGCCTCATGTAGCCTATACGACTTGTTTTATGTATGAGGTATCGTTAGATTATTCTTGATCACGAGACTAACATAGGATACAATTTAAGATAAATATGATAGTGTTTTTTGCTTTTGTAATTTTATTATAATTGTTCAAGGCAATTGTTTTCTTTCAATAAGAAAAGAGCTTCCTATTCATGAAGATACAAGACAAATGAAGATCGTTAGAAACATTTATTCATAACAATCATTGACTGAAAAACGATTTTTTGAAAGATCAATGCTACACGAAAAACAAGCTAAAACAATCTATGTATCTATTTGTAGGTATTGCGAGTTAAAAAGTGAATTGCTATCGAGTATTTTATGGTAACAATGGTAGGGGTAATCCTGAGTCAACCTTTGTATTATTTGTGGAATGAAAAATTCAAAAGTACAATAATGAGACTTGAAACGAAAAGTTCACTTAAATGAAGTTGGTTCATTTTCCTGCTTTATGTAGAAACAGTAGGAAACCAACTTGTATTTGCGATTTAAATATTAAATACAGTCAAAGTTTTATTTATATACATGGACCTGAGCCATATGTGGGACTCTCAATGAGTACCATCAAAATGGCCTTACGGGCCAAGGCCAAAGACTTGCACAACCTGGAGTGGAAAAACATCAAAGAGCTGAAACACTCCAAACTTTTCATTGGCGAGACAGACACAGGCTGGTGCAGGAAAATCTGGAAACACAACAGAAACCAGATGCGGCTCATAATTGGGGCGCTAACGGGACATCAAGCAACGAACGACCTGTTGCACAGGATGGGGTTAGCTGTATCTCCAACCTGCAGAGCCTGTGGTGACAAAACGGAGTCCATGAAACACTTACTGTGTGAATATGACTCACTGGCTAGGAAGCGAATGAGTCTTCTGGGGTCGGCCTATCCGGAACCAGAAGACTACAGGATCCTTCCCATGAGCTGCATAGCGGACCTACTGAGTTATATCTTTAGGGAGGAGGAAGGAGCATAAAGGAAAGGGGAGAGCACAAAAGATCCCAATGGGTCGAAGTGCCGCCACATTGGCACCCAATCAGGATAAGATAAGATTTATATACATTATAGATATTATGATTCAGAAAATATCGCTATAACCTATCTTGTTAAAGGCCTGCCATGAGCCATGTAGCGCCGCCAATCTTTGGAAAATAATATCTACCAATTTAATCAATTTTATTAAAAAAGCTATGTACATAATGTTTATTACGATAAATACTATTTTTTAAATGCTTATTTATAACGTAATTCAATGTCGGTAAGTTGTAGTTCGCATGATTGCGAAAAACGGCCGTTTTTGGCACATTTGTGAACTACAATTTTGCCATGTTTTGCATATTAAAAAATAGTGTTTATCCTAATAAAGATTGTGTACATAGCTTTTTTAATAAAAAATAATAATTTGTAAGATATTATTTTTTTAACATGCGGCGGCGCTAGTTGGCTCATGGAAGACCCTTAAGGCATGCGCGATAATTAATACAATACACACACATTTTAGAGTTAAAATCAATAAAATTTTAAACATGTCAGCGTGTACAAAATAACCTAATTAAAATTATCAATTCCACACATTATAATTACAATCATTAAGTATACTTTTCACAATAATATTGTTTTAAACAATATATTTGAAGTAGTCATTAATTACACTGTAAATCACGCACTTATACCGCAGCCAATCAAGTGTCTTATTTTGTAAACAAATATCTACCTAATTACATGTTGTGATGTAACACTGATGGAACTAATTGATCGAACCTGTTTATCATTGTGAAAATAACTATGCAATAATCACAGAACAGCTTAAAATGTTAGTAGGGTAGGGTAATTTTTGTTTACAAAATAAGACACTTGATTTGGGTTACACAATACGTTTGAAGTCGGGCATTGGCTTGGTTTTTATATCTGCTAGCAAAGCATTGTTATTGACTGAACGGAATATGATATTATTACGAAATAATGCATATAAAGCAGGTTTAGAAAGGGGAAATTCCAAGATTTTGCACTACTTATGAAAGATTTTATAATTTGAACATCAATAACGTGTCTAATTGTTTCATTACAGGTACAGTCGACGACAGAGATAAGTATACAGGGGGCCACAATAAGGTTGAGATTTTCTCAAAAACTACAGGACCGAATTTATTAATTATTTTACAATTACATATTTTCACTTTTATCTATCAAACAGTGAAAGAATTTTTGCAATAGGTCAAGTAGTTTTTGAGAAAATTTCAACCTTAAAAACTCTCCTGTACACCTTTCTCTGTGTTCCACCGTACCTACATGACGGTGAAATGTCATAAATTAAGGACTTCAAACCAGGTATTCAAATTCAATTTGAATTCGTACTTAAGGGCCTTCCATGAGCCAACTAGCGCCGCCAATCTTGAAAAAATAATATCTTCCAATTTAATAAATTTTATTAAAAAAGCTATTTACAAAATGTTTATTAGGATAAACACTATTTTTGAATATACAAAACATGGCATAATTGCGACAAGCAAAGTTGTAGTTCTCAAATGTGCCAAAAACGGCACTTACCGAAATTGAATCACGTTATAAATAAGCAATTAAAAAATAGTATTTATCGTAATAAATATTTTTCAAATATTGGCGGCGCTAGTTGGCTCATGAAAGGGCCTTAAAGCAAAAAATAAAATAAACATTATGCAGAATATATCCATTACTTAAATACACTAATACAGAATACGACCGAGAATATAGCAAATTGCAATGAAGTTTTTTCATTGAAACAATCTTCAATGAAAAACGAGCTTTGCGAAGTTCTCTTACATTTAATATTCTTGGAATTAATGAAGGAACATTGAGAACAGGTGCAGTTTATTGGACGATTCTTCAAGAGACATCTGTCGTCGTTTAGTCTGCTTAGGATTTCAATGTAAAGGATGTAACAGAATCTATCAAAGCCTTTAGGCCGAAACACATTAAGAGCCTTCTATAAGCCAACTAGCGCCGCCAATCTTATAAAAATAATATCTTCCAATATAATAAATTTTATTAAAAAAGCTATATATAAATAAAATAAATAAAAAATAAAAATAAAAAAAGCCTTTATTGACTCTACATTACTACATCTTATAAGTTCTATTAATTTAATCTTACATTTTATTATAATTGTCCACTTCGTGTTCTTAAGATAAAATTGATAAAAATAAAAAAATAATTTGATAATTCTTGTTGTCATACATAATAAATTTTCTTTTAAATAGCGATAGTCACGATAAAATAATAAATAAAGAACTGCAATAATTGTAAAATAAAATTAAAATTATAAGTATAGCGAGAGTCCCCGATTGCCGGGTATAGGCCTCCTCCAAGTTGGCCCACTCGTCTCTATGCTAAGCTGTAAAATTATTGTAAAAAGCTATTTACAAAATGTTTATTACGATAAATACTATTTTTTAAATGCTTATTTATAGCGTTATTCAATTTCGGTAAGTTGTAGTTCGCATAATTGCGAAATACGGCAGTTTTTGGCACATTTGTAAATTACAACTTAGCTTGTCGCAATTATGACATGTATTGTATATTGAAAAACAGTATTCATCCTAATAAACATTTTGTAAATAGCTTTTTTAATAAAATTTATTAAATTGGAAGATATTATTTTTTCAAGATTGGCGGCGCTAGTTGGCTCATGGAAGGCCCTTAAACAAAGCAGCGCAACGGCAGTGGTTGTAATGTATGAAACTTTATGAAAGATAACAGACTGAAAGCCGCGCGGTTGCCGCTCCCTTGCTTTACCGCTGACGCTCCAGTGCTGCGTTCAGTCTGTCATCTTTCATAGAGTTTCATATGTACATTATATATTATGTCGCAGTTAACTAGTTGAATTAGACGTTTGATTGAAGCTAGCACGTTAATTGAACGACGCCATCCAACCTCTAGTTTTGTGGTTGGAACATTATGGCGCATAAAACTTTCAACATCTCAGCTTACTTAAAAGCCGCTGTGTAGTGACTTAGTATGATTCTCCGCCACGGCGGCGCTAGTTTCGTTTTGTTTATGCCATCTTGGCGTCAACAGCTGATATTATCGCAGGTAGCGGCAGTGGTATATATGTCGCAGTAAAGTGGTTGAAATAGACTCTATTTCAACCAGTTGACTGCGGCATATATACCACTGCCGTTCTATTTCAACCAGTTGACTGCGGCATATATACCTCTGCCGCTCTATTTCAACCAGTTGACTGCGGCATATATACCACTGCCGCTCTATTTCAACCAGTTGACTGCGGCATATATACCTCTGCCGCTCTATTTCAACCAGTTGACTGCGGCATATATACCACTGCCGCTCTATTTCAACCAGTTGACTGCGGCATATATACCTCTGACGCTGCCTGCTGCTTTTCTAATGTGTTTCCAAGAGCTCACTGCCGGCGGTATTAAGAAGACGCAGTAGTGGTTTCCTCTGCAGAAACAAATATGGGTCGAAAATTATTTCCAGACAATAACATATTCCTTCTCACTCCAGCCAAGTTACAGTCCATTCCATCACCCTCTACCAACATTTCACCTGAAAATGAGAGAGAACATGTTATCATCAAATGACAATGCCAGATTCTGCCCCACCATCAACCGCAAGTTGTACAAGATAACGAATAAATGTAAAAATATCTCCGTTTTTTTATTAAAATTATTGGTTTAAAACAAAGTGTTGTGTTGTTGATATCGAAGCGAATTATTCATTGTTTTTGTTATTCTTCTATAGGAGTTGCGAGAGTAGTAGAAAATGATACTGACTATGATTATGCAATATGAAACCTGTAATAAGTCCTCAACAAAATGATAGGTACAGCTTAAATAGTCACGTAGTTTTGTAGGTGGGGCAAAGCTCCATTAAAATGTGGCAATGTCTTTTTAAATATCTTTTTTTAACTTATCAGATTGAATCAAATTTGTCAAATTCTTTTAAAAAAATAATTAAAGAATTTACTCGAGAAAACCTTTCAACTAAATAGGTAGGCACATAATGCTTTCCGTCCCTTCAGGGCGGCGAACCCGACATACTCAACACGCTCCCCCGGGCGTGGTGGTACACGGTTACATATTTTACCTGGGTCAAAAAAAAGGTACATAATGCTACATCTTTTTAATTATATCAATAAATAATTAAACTAAATATATCAGTCATGCAGAAGTGACGACACTTTGGATAAACCACGCAATTCGTCGTTATCATTATCTATTATTCTGTAATTATTCATATAATTATAAATAAAAATTAGAAATAACTATTATAATATTAACCTAAAAAAATATATATATATAAACTAAAAACTATACGTACAATAGGTTGGTTGAACTATCTGAATGACTTAGCATTACAGATAGTTCAACCGATCCCCGTTGTCCGGCAACGTGCCCAAAATGCTGGCGGCATTTCCCGTATGGGTCGCTAGGCTGTACCTTTGGGCGAAATACAGGCCAGCATTTTGGTCACGTGTGGACTCCACGAGCCGCCCCGACAGGTCTTTATAAATTTCCGTGACTCCCGGCCCCCACGGACCCAGCGTCTCTACCCCAAACGGCACAAATAGGTAGCCTCTGTCGAGGCCACTATACTTGCGCCGCTTGAGGGATTCAGCCACTGCAGCAACGCCACTCGCCCGTAATAAGTTTTTTTGACAGGCATTTCTCCAGATTATTATATATAAACAGATATCACTCACTTATATTGTTAAAGTCGGCAATTAGACCGACAGTTTCGACCGATTTCGACGGTCTTTTTCAAGGTGAGCGCGCCACGCCCGCGTCGCCGTTGACGTTTCTTCGCGCACTGCGGATGAGCGCCCTCTGTGCGCGCTCCGAGATAACTTGTCCCGTCGAAATCGGTCGAAACTGTCGGTCTAATTGCCGACTTTAACAATATAAGTGAGTGATATCCGTTTATATATAATAATTTGTAGTAATGGCTCACTATAGTTTTAATTCTAAAATTTCTCCAGATGTTTTTTTTTTCAATTGTTAGAAAATATCCCACAAAATCGTTATATTCTATCAAGTAACGACCACAGTGTTAATTATATTACGAGTATCATTATTGCTTTACTTACTGTCGAGATGAGATTTGCCATATATCCCATATCCTGAAGATTTTGCCAATTCACAGTTAAATAAACCCACTTGGCATACAGTAGGCATATCCCAATACCATCTCGTTCGGTATCTATAGGAACAAACCATGAATGCCATTGGTCTGAAAACAGAAACCTTTTTAGGTATATTACGGAAGAAATAATATTATGTTTCAAACTATAGTATAACCGTCTAAATCAGTCTTCGCCTGCTCGGTACAGGGACGCGGGGGTATGACGACAACGGGGACCGAGAGAGGTGCGGGCGGCAGGCGCATTTCTGTTACAATACATTTCTGTTCGCGCGCCCGCCCCCGCACCTCTCTCGGTCCCTGTTGTCGTCCTACCCCCGCGTCCCCGTACCGCGCAGGCGAAGACTGATTTAGACGGTCATACTATAAATATCTTACTAAATATTTAGCCACACCTAACTTAACACTTGTTAGATACAATCAAAGATCTAACAAATATTGTTACTTGTATTTTGAAAAGGAAATAATGCCGAAGTTCAAAACACAGAATTTCAGAAGAACGGAAGATCGAATATCAAAACTCCGAATGTTTCTTTGTCCGAAAGTTTAAAATCCCGAATGTACTTTGGACCGTATGAACTTTCGGTGTTATGATACGTATCCAAATGGGAATGTGGAATGACAAGTACCTATGTCGAAATGGGAACAAATAAAACGAATGCATGGACGATATATACAATTTTTTGGCATCGAATTAATGCTAAAATGACGCTATATTTTACAAAACAAATACTTACTCCATAAGTATACATTTTTGGAACTGACCAAAGCAATCGCCTTCTCGTTTTTGGCTCTTTTTTGAAAGGTCTGCATAATTTATACCCTCGAATACATATCTATCAACGGTTGTCAATTTCAAATCCCGCCAGCCTGGGTAGGCTTCTGTCGGTCTGTCTGGGAAATCTGGATCAAGAATATGAAAACTTTTAAAAAAATCCGGATATAATAGACTAGCTGTACCCCGCAACTTCGTTTGCGTAGAGGAGGAGGATGGAGGTAAATAATGAATAAATCGCTTCGATTTCTTACTATTTTCTGAATTCTTAATTAGGCCGTTATTTTCGATTCGCTAGATGTACAAGACTTTGTTTTAAACCAATAATTTTAATAAAAAGCGGAGATATTTTTACATTTATTCGTTATCTTGTACATCCTGCAGTTGATGGAGGGGCAGAATCTGGCATTGTCATTTAAAGATGTTGACTTACAAAAATGTACACAACGTGCTTACTAAACTTGCAAAGAGAGATTTAATTTGAGGAGTCTTTGAAACTGAGTCATAAACTCTAACACTTACCTTGGGCATTACAGCAGCATAATATTAAAAACGCTAAGCAGAAAAAGTCACGATAAATCTGCATCTTCGCTCAGCAGCCTGCTTAAGTATAATGAAGATGTAGGTAGGTGTTTAGTTCTGAAAGCCAAACCCAATATTAAACTCTTTGGTATACGAGTCTACTAGAGGTGACGGTATTTTTTGAGACCGAAACCTATGATTAAATGCTAATTAATTGTGTCTAAACATAATATTGGCGTGCAGAGACTCAAAGTCAAATTTCCCTTTTACAAGTAAGCACGTTGTGTACATTTTTGCACGTCAACATTATTTTGAATTTACATTTACATAACTTTGCAAGGAAAAGGTGCCAACGCTGAGGAGAAAAAGTGGCAAAAAACTTTCAGAGGCACATCTTTTAAAATAATAACACAATTACTTAATAACTAGGTTCTGTCCCACCATCAACCGCAAGTTGTACAAGATAACGAATAAATGTAAAAATATCTCCGTTTTTTATTAAAATTATTGGTTTAAAATAAAGTTTTGTACAAGTTGCGATTCGAAAAAAACAGCTTAATTAAGAATTCAGAAAATAGTAAGAAATTTATTTTATTTTATTTTTCATATGGTCACGGCGACGTGACAGGAAAAAAGTAAAAGAAAGGAAAGGAGTAAGAAATCTAAGCGATTTATTCATTGTTTTTGTTATTCTTCTATAGGAGTTGCGAGAGTAGTAAGAAAATGATACTGATTATGATTATGCAATATGAAACCTGTAATAAATCCCCAACAAAATGATAGATACAGCTTAAATGGTCACGTAGTTTTGTAGGTGGGGCAAAGATCTTTTTGAAACCGAAACCGAATCTCATTTCTTCCGAATCTCAGGACTCTAGTTCTTAATCAATGTTCTAATGAACTTTAATGACAATCTCGTACAAGTTTTAATTACAAGCAATCTTCAGAAGATAATGTACTGTAAGTACGGCACTTTAAGCATTTAGAAATTTCTGTATCAATAGCCATTTCTTCGAATTAGATTACAATTCAATTATAAATTATTATGTAAATGTCGAAGCAATCCAGCTCCTCGACAACACGGACATAGTGAGAAGACTGAAAAGAACCAAACCTTTTGAGTTAGTGTAGTGTAGTGAAAACAATTCTTAGTGATAGTGCGCAAATGTAAGACACGTGAACAAAGTGATCGCCCTTAATAGACTCTAAGTAATGTCGTTGGACTAACTCTTAGATATAAGTGTCAATTTATAGAATTTTAGGTCAAAATCAATTTACTTATTAGTCTTATTGTATGTAGACTAGATCGCAATGTGAATAAAATGTCATACTATGGCACTTTATTTAATAAAAAATAAATAAATAAATGATATTTAGGAAAATGGACTGTCACAGAATGGATGCCATCGGACGGTCGCCGGCGTCGGGGCAGACCTCGGCGTAGGTGGAGAGACGATATCGTTAGATACAGGGATGGGTGGCTGGAAGAGGCTCAGGACAGAGATGGATGGAAGAGGAGGGGGGAGACCTTTGCCCAGCAGTGGGACAATATATAGGTTAACAAAAAAAAATGTCATCAGAATCAAAAGAGGAATTGTGCTATAACGCCTTTTTAGACATTCTGTCCATGCATTTCTGTCCTGTGCTGTGTCCATCCGTTTTAGCGACCCTACCCCATATACCTGTAACAGGAGGGCGCCCGTGCCTGTACGCACATGAGCGCAAAATTGTTTCACGACATGTGTAACCTAGAAATTTTATCGACATGGAAGCATCTCTTTAATACGGCACCCCTATCCCCCGCTTCGTCTCTATGCGCTCATAGTTGACAGATTTTTTCGCTTGCAAATTTGTACCGATTTTACGTCTATTCGTTAAGTGGTCTGTGGTGTTACTATGTTCGGCAAATACGATGGTCGACTGTTTCATTTTTGTTTTTATATTAAATTTTATTTTTAGTCCTAAAAGTTTCCCGCCATTTTCAAGAGAACCTTTCTCTTGAAAATGGCGGGAAATGACGGTTGCAAAATTATTTGATAATTTTTGTTTTATTGTCTACAGTGGTTATTTTGAGATTAATATCACGTTAAATTAATCAGAAAATGTTGGCGAGTGACAGTATGGTGAATTTGTTCGATAATTTGAGCAAGATCTGGTGTTTCAAGCTTTTATCAAGAGGGAGTGAACGTGACTGTCGAGCTGCTTCGTCCAAAGTGATGACGCTACGGCGACTCCTCTGGATGAAGACATGAAGACGCGGCTACCCAGGGTGAAGACGCTACTGCGACTCCCTTAAAGGAAGATAGAAGACTATTACATATTGAATTTTCTGTAACATGACATTGGTAAATGACGAACTGTCGAGTCCATTAATAAATAAATAGTCCTAAAAAAAATACAGTTGGTTGGTTCTGGCTTTAAATGCTAGCATCATTAACTGCTCAGAGAAGCCTAACTAAATGAAATGAAAAGATTGCAATGGACGGAACTCTTGTAATTGGCAATCCGAATGGATGCAGGCACGACGAGTTACGAATACGTGATTTGGATAAGGCATATCAAACGAACTTAGGTACTACAGCTACTCATGGTAGTGATACTGTCAAGGTACTTTTTTTAAAACGTCTGAAGGTGATAATCAGCTTGGAGGCTTGTCAAATCTTCCCGCACCAGTATTTTGCGACCTCTATAGCACGGGAAATCTGAGCACGTGTCCATTGGTTAATTAGTCCAAGCTAAAAACACACTTATTATTTCCCGATGAGTTGTTATAAGGAGAGCTTGCAGTGGTTGGGTCAATGGACTTGCGATACGGAGGTCCCAGGTTCGATTCCCAGCCAGAGCATACATGTACGGTGGAACACAGAGAAAGGTGTACAGGAGTTTAAGGTTGAGATTTTCTCGAAAACTACTTGACCTATTGCAAAAATTCTTTCACTGTTTGATAGCTACAAGTGAAAGCTATGGAACTGTAAATAAATTATTAAATTCGGTCTAGTAGTTTGTGAGAAAATCTCAACCTTATTGAGGCCCCCTGTATACTTATCTCTGTCTTCGACTGTACCAATGAGTTATCCTCGGTTTTTTCGTCGGAAAAACTTACGTACATTTACCGAGTGCTCTCAAAACGGTGAAGGAAAACATCGCATCGATTGAAAACTTGCCGCATCCAATCAACTAGTACAATGTTCGTAGCTCGCGCACCCTCTCATTGTGCCCGACCCACATACACAGACGATTGTGCATTCAACTCGATGCACCAATTGTGCGTTGTGCGTACCCATTGCAGATTTTATATGACGATTACCACCCACACTTCACTTGAGCCGGTATCAGTCCACTGCTGGACTGTCTCTCCCAAAGCCAAAAACCAAAGAGGCACTCGTAGTCCAGTTAAGAGTATACGTTGAAAACGATTTTACAAGTTAAGCAACGTTGGACGAGGTCAGTACTTTGATTCGGGGACCTTCGGGCGGAGGATCGGGAGATCCGCCGTCCGAATAAAGCGGTCCCTAGCTGGAAGGTGCTCCACGCCGACAGGGCCGCGGTAGTTTTCGAAAGAGTACCCGTGGTCTTGTCCATGGTGGCGGAGGCGGAACACCCCAGGAGTTTTAGTTGGTGCGAGTCCAACATAATCACCCGTTCCCCGGACGGGTTGTATACATAATGTATTTCTCCTCGCAAAAAAAGGTCTGTACTTTGATGGATGACCGCTGTGACATCTGAGACATTAAGTACTTATGCGAAAATTAGCGAGTACCTATGTACTCTGAGATTACCGAGGTTACCGAGATTAGTACCGGCCTGAAAAGCAGCGTACAGCTGAGGTTAGTCCTATTCATCTGTATATGTTATGTTATTTCTATATGTAAGACAACCATGTACCTACCTACAATTTAGACCCTGCATGCCTTGAACAGCACGTCAAGCAGTTCGTCCCGGCTGCTGTCGTTTGGAAGTAGTCGTTAGGCCACGTCAGAGAACTACGGACGGCCGGAATAACTCTTACAATAGGTTTGGTCACTTAACCACACGAGAAGAGAGAGAGAACACGGTTATAGGCTTTTTGCATCCAGTCCCTACCACCTTGCGTAGGCCATTCCTCCGTCTGGTCGGGGAGCTTCCAACACTACACCCGTTAGTAGTGATCTGTGAGAGTACTCTCCTATTCGAATCGGTACAATAGAAGTCCCTAAAAATCACTCAAGGGTCTCAATCTCCGCGATCCCATGTACCAGATATTTGAATACAATTTCTCTAAATTTCACATTTTCATTAGTTCACTAGGATCTCCATATAATACCTATCATTATATATTTCAATCTTATCATTATTTTACAATCTCAAAAATACTCTAATACACACTTCACACAGACACACCCTAACTCAAAAACAGACAGAAAAAACACACCCATATACTCAAAACCTAATGAGAAATACCAAAATATACCTAAATATAAGGTCACAATGCTAATTCGGGAAAAAAACTGTTGTATTTGGCCTGAGACGGCGTAAAAAATTTGGTCACATAAAGACATTTTTCTCAAAACATTTTCTTTATTTTCTCTCGTCCACACAAAACGCTTCCCTGGAACGAATTGTCGTAATCATAGCATGTAATGGTGGACTATCACGGAAACCGACGATTTGAATAATGCAAGCGTATAGTCGACGGTTACAGATGATATACTTATATACTGGAAATGATAAGAATTAGCTATAGAGGGTGGCCTTTCCATCATCATCATCAGTCTATTTATATTACCCCACTGCTCGGGCACAGACCTTCCCTTACATCGAGGGAGCTCGGGCCATGATCCACCACGCGGGCCCAGTGCGGGTTGGCGGATTTCACATGCCTTAGATTTTTTTCTTCTTCTACGACATGCAGGTTTCATCACGATGTTTTCCTTCACCGTTTTGAGAGCACTCGGTAAATGTACGTAAGTTTTTCCGTCGAAAAAACCGAGGATAACTCATTGGTACATGGCTGCCCTAGCTGGGAATCGAACCTGGGACCTCCATATTGCAAGTCCATTGACCCCACCACTGAGCCACCGAGCTCGGTCTTGGCCTTTCCATATGGGTTTATTTATAACAAATCAATAACATATTTACATAAACCAAAAAAAAGATATAAAAAATTGAAAAATAAAGAAAATTCTAAAAATGTACCTACTTGGACGCGGTATTCCAGCTGTGAGTGGCCTCTACCAGTCACAGGTAGAACACCGCGTCCAAGTCGCTCCCATGCGGCAGGGTGCCCAAGAGAGCGGCCGCGTTACCTCTTTGTATGGCCAAACTTATTCGTTGGCCGAGGTACGCACCCGCTCTCTTGTCACCCGTGACGTCGACCAGACGTGGTGGCCTTGAATTAGAGTTGATCTAAAATGATAATATTCATCATAATATCATATTATGATTAAAAAGGTCAACTAAGAATTTTGGGGAATGAGGTATATTCTAGAAGACTAGATAGAGTCAACAGTGGGTATCAATTGAAGAAGTTACAGATACAAGAGTTAAATAAATGATAAATGGAGAAAAAATTTCATCACGACCGGGATTCGAACCCGGGACCTCGCCTCCGTGGCACGCTCTATTCCAACAGAGCCATCGTGATTCGTATCCAGATCGTGAATTTTGTCTCCATATTCTCGTCTGAGGGACGGTAGCGACATCTATCCAGTAATTGTGTAAATATGGAGGACCGACCCTGAGATGGGTTCGAATCTCGGTCGTGATAAAAAATTTATCCATTTATCATTTAGATTTTCGTTTCGCATAGCGCATATGCATGAAACTATCAAAACATAAGAATTAAATAACTATCGGGAGAGTAGGTATCGGATTAAAATGTGAATGCAAATATAATACTCTCAATAAATAATTATTACAAGGGAATATTTTTTTGTAGGATATAATAAAGCTTAGATAAGATAGGCCTGTTTATTTGTTGTGATAAATAAATTGCCTACAAGTATGAGGAAGTAAGATGAATAACTCAAAAACTCTGAACGCTAAAAAAGTTTGCTGCAAACTTTGTGAGAGATTCACTTCGTAACAGATGTCATTTCTCAGCCCGCTTACTTGGTTTTTTATTGGAATTATAAAGCAAATTAATGTTCTTGCATTTTAAATCCACTTGCTTTAAATACGGAGGTTCTGACTCAAGTCATAATTTCTTTTCATTTTGTTTTCCTTCGCAGCAGCTGCAATGTCTTGATTAAAAGTTTTTGTATTATATTAAGAGAGATACCTCAGCTGTTATAGCTCGTATTTTGAAGACTATACCCGAATACTATAGTATTACTGTGTATGCGTATAAATTAAATCGAAGATAGCACATTCTAATGTTCTAAAAGAGCAGATGTCATTTCTCAGCCCGAGACCGTGGTATTCTTGGCATAATAAAAACGGATTATTAAATATCTATTTTTATATCCACTTCGAAAATGTTTAGGTTTGTTTGTTCAGACGTATTTTATAGCTACGAGTATCAGCCATGGATAAAACATAATTTTTAAAATCCAGACTATCCCTATCTCCTACAATCAACTCTCTACTCTTTCTACAACATCTCTTCTCATACTAATTAGGTATGTGACCTTTAATTTTTTTTATTGGTCTATTGTTATTGATTGAAGTAGGTACCTAATTAAATCTTAAGGTATTTATTCATATAACAATAATAAAAATTATAAAATATAAATATAAGTACTATTAACCTTAAAAGATATATAAACTAAACTATGTACAATAGGTCGGTTGAACTATCTGAATGACTTCGCATTACAAATAGTTCAACCGATCCCCGTTGTCCGGCAACGTGCCCAAAATGCTGCCGGCATTTCCCCTCTGGATTGCTAGGCCCTTTGGGCGATCTTAATCTTAAGTAACTTATATGTATGTAGAATGGATATTACTCACTTGTCGGATAAGGACAGTATTTAGACCGACAGTTTCTACTGATTTCAAAGTACGAGTACCTTTGTATGTCTAATTCTTTGGCCCTGCAGCCTAAATGGCTTGATGGATTTTAACTCATGAGGTGTCTGTTGGCAATTGGCTGGAGAAGTCTCGTAATTTTTGAGATTATAATTTTTGTTTTCATATATTTTTTTAGTGTCATAATTCTTCAAAATTACCAGACCCTCAGCTCTCATTTTAGTTCCCCCTCATCATCTATACATATAATAAAACTGTAAAAAAGTTGTGTCTGTACATTGGATATTTTTTGAAATGAATACTTAATTGTAATGTGTTTAAGGATCGATACTGTTGCCAAAACACTAATTTTTAGAATTTTTGTCTGTTTGTCTGTGACTTTGTGCAAGTATCACGCCATAACTACTAAAGGGATTTTGATGGGAGTTTCACTAGGACATAGCTGAAATATCCGGACAGCTCATAGGCTATAAGCCATGGCGGTATGTGATGTAGAAACAAGGATCCAGAGAGGAAGATCTGCCTCCTGATCTCCTCCATCCTCTCCATCCTCCTCCTCTACGCAAACGAAGTTGCGGGGTACAGCTAGTCTTTAATAAGTGTCGTTAGATTCGTCTTGATTGTAGGAGTGACAGGCTATAAAAATTTAATCATAGTAATGATGCATTTTTTTTTTTTGAGTTTATCATAATTTCTCCTTTCATTAGTCTATTTATATGTCCCCACTGCTTGGGCACAGACCTTCCCTTTCATCGAGGGAGCTGGGGCCATGAACCACTACGCGGGCCCACTGCGGATTAGCGGATTTCACATGCTTTAGATTTTTTTTCTTCTACGGCGTGCAGGTTGAAACCGATGTTTTCCTTCACCGTTTTGAGAGCACTCGGTAAATGTACGTAAGTTTCCGTCGAAAAAACCGAGGATTACTCATTGATACATGGCTGCCCTGGCTTGAATTGAATCTGGGACCTGCTTGTGCCATACAAATTTGTTTCAGAACAATTCAGTCAATAGACTAAACTGCGACATAGTCCTGCAGTCGGCTAGTCATTTGACCAAACGCCACTCTCGAAATCCAATAGCAAAATCTATCCATTCCTGTTCATTATTTAGGTTAGGTTAGGTGCGGTACAAGTCATAAGATGAACCACATTTTGGTTGAAATCATTCAATTGAGTAGTTTACCAATATGTATGTGTAGTTAAAGGAACACTTGTTAAGAAGGCGTATTACAGGATAGATGACTATTTAAACGATGAACATGCATGGTGTGTGTCGCCGGTTCCGCATGAGGGATAAACTTACTAACAATAGTAATAGTTACGTACTGTATAGTTATTAAGTAATCGTTGTATTATCATTGTTTTAAAAGATGTGTTGCTGAGAGTTTTTTGCCACTTTTTCTCCTCAGCGTTGGCACCTTTTCCTTGCAAAGTGGTGTAAATGTAAATTCAAAAAATATATTGACGTGCAAAAATGTACTCAACGTGCTTACTTGCAATAAAGAAATTTGACTTTTGACTTTGACTTTATCGTAAGTTTATTTATATTTATTTTATTAATGGATTCGACAGTTCGTCATTTGCCAATTCATTCAAAGTCATATTACAGAAAATTCAATATATAATAGTCTTATTTTCTACTACTCTCGCAACTCCTATAGAAGAATAATAAAAACAATGAATAAATCGCTTCGATTTCTTACTATTTTCCGAATTCTTAATTAAGCTGTTTTTTTCGAATCGCAACTTGTACAAAACTTTATTTTAAACCAATAATTTTAATAAAAAACGGAGATATTTTTACATTTATTCGTTATCTTGTACAACTTGCGGTTGATGGTGGGGCAGAATCTGGCATTGTCATTTTATGTAATCGCTAAAGTCTTTGACTTAGTTCTCATTTAATCCTGAGTATTTTGTGAAGTGCAGACTGGTTGCAATCAATGATTCTGGGAGGCCTGCGAGTCTAATTTGTCCAGTGGCAGGCTTGTCGGACCGCTCTGAATATTGTCGAAGCGACAATGTTACTGAGGTGACATTTGTTGGAGAATTTGGGGATTTCGAGACTGGATTTCAGACAGATTGCTCCCGCAGACCGGCTTGTAGATGTATAGTTTAAATCACACTGGAAATGTTAATAATTTCATCAATTTCAGTTTTAAAACCATAGTGAGACATTTGTGCGGATTCTAGCATGAGACAAACAGTCAGCTGCAAACTATTTGTCTAATGATTTGATTGATTTATAAAAGTTTTATAGTAGGTTTTTATTATTCAAATTCAAATATCTTTATTTCGGACTATTTGGTCCATATGTTGTTAGTAATACAATACTTATTATCTACGGTTAGTAAATATATTTAAGTAAAAAAAAAGTAGGTAGTATTAAATAGGTGGCTCCCACACTCGTGCTACCTGGCTACGTGAAGGCGTATCCAGTGCCTCTGCAATATGTCCATATAAATAACTATATCAATTATCTGGCGACTTTCCCCCTCTGGATGGCTAGGCTTATGTGCTGGCCGAGGAACGCACCAGCCCGCCTGTAAAGTAATAAATAAAAGTCTTTATTTGTCATAAAAATCAACAATTACAATATCTAGTGTAAATTATAATAATCCTAGCATGTAAAATCCTAATGACAAATTGTTTATTCCTAAGAGAAGTTTCCTATTTTTAAACTTATGGCTATGTTTATACAACGACAAATTGGTGTAGGTAGATTACTTAACAGAGTTACTTATTTATGCTAAATTAGTTGGCATTTAGTTCCAGGAAATATTTTAACATGGTTACCTAATTTACATAAAACAATTTAAGCACAAGAAAATAACATTGACTTATTAAATTGTACTAAATACCTACATGGATGGCATTCATTATTTGCGTCGGAACGCATCATGTTTTATAATAATTAGGTACGAAAACTACTGCATAGGCGAGACAATGATGACTGACCAAACCAGTAACTGAGAGTTATCACTAATGCCTAATGGGCCAATCTAAATGTGCCTTATAGAAATCTCTTCAGGCCTTTTCCCACCCGTAGCTAAGAAGTAACGGCAATGATGAAATCATAAAAAAGTTGTGTAATTGAGACATGTATTGTGCAATTCCAACAAAACATACAATGTTAATAACTGAAGAGTATTCACGGAAGCCTCCCTCGGAGGGAAATCAAATAACTTCCGTACAAAGGCAACGATAAAATAAAATTTGCGCCATCCGACGCCTCGGAATGAAATCCACGGCCGTTAGGAGAAAAATGCTGAGAATTTAAACGTTTTGCACTTTAAGGAGTAATTTGTCTGCGTCGAACTGTGTCCGTCTTTTATTGCCAGGCTAGACTAACTCTTGTACGCGGCTTCCTCCATTTGAGATGGAAACAAAATCCTGTACCTGTTACCTACTTACTTACTCAGCTGGCTCAGTGACCCGAAGTGAATCTTGACCTCCGAAATGAGAAGACGCCAGTCGTTGCGGTCCTACACCAATTCGCGCCACAGTCGGCCCAAAACCCTCTCCACTTCGTCCTTCCAGCAATACCTAGGATGACCGACTGAACATCTCCCGTCAGGTCGTCCCAGGTATGCTTTTCATTACCATGGTTACCAACGCAAATTCACTTGCAAGCGACTACGGGATTTATGGGACTATAATTCCGCTACTGACTGGTATAGGTGCTTGATCTGACCAATCTCGTACATCTCAGCCTTAATACCGGCAAGTCATGGTATCATCTTCATCAACGATCTGACTGGTAATTCAATGTACCCGATTTCCTTTGACTCAGTGACCCTTTGGATACCGCAGAGCACTACTGCACCTGCTGCAACGTCTTCATTAGCGCCGCAGCAGATGCGGTGAATACTGAAGTTATTCATTGTCCTTCTTGCTTCTTCGCCCCAGCGGCACTTAACCGCTGAATTTAGGTTCATTCCTTGGGGGAATTTTATGGGATCCCGTTGGACTGACCTTCATTTATATTCGACATCCTCTCACTTCACTCTTTACACATCATCTGACCGGTTGGCTAATTTATTCTTCTTTATGCAATTCGTGCTCTACCACAAAAAGGTCTCCCGTCTCAATTTCAATCATGCAATATATGGATCTGCTATGGACCTTGAAATCTAAGTCATCGACTAATCGATATGATTATGATATCTGCAGCAAATAAGTTTATTTGATAGTCTATGCCTTAACTTATTGAGATTGTTCCTCCTAAGAGACGCCTTCAATAAACTTTGTTAGGGGAACATCATAATGGATTCACATAGATAATATAAATTCTAGAAGATGCGTTGTGAATTAATGTCCAGGGACTCATGAAAGGAAATAATGGAGTGAATGTTAACGGAAGGCTCAGTAGAGGACATACAAATTGGAGATATTTAAAATAAAAAACCGCCAAGTGCGAGTTGGCTGTCGGACTAGCGCACCGAGAGGGTTCCGTGTAACTTCACATAACATTTCATACCATATCATAACATTTGCTCTAACGAAAAGAAAAACTAGATTTAGGGATAAACTTATCTTTGCGTTTTCGAAACTGATAACGTCATATATCGACATACCAATACCAGGCGACAACATAAAAAATAAGTTTGTAATAACAAAAAATAAATTCGTGATAGAACTACAAATTTCAAGTTTTCGAATTTTTTCCTTTACTTGTGCTACCTAGCTTCTTGCCAAATTTCATGATTCTAGGTCAACGGGAAGTGCCCTATATATAAATGTTTAATTTTCGTTTTCATACAAATATGCTGGAAAAGGCGACATAAGCGGCCATATCTCTTTATTGGGTTGACGTAGAAGTTTGATTTTTTTAGCTGCATGAGGTTGCAGACCTGAGTATTGGGTATAATTTCAACTTGATCCGTCCACGCGTTTCTGAGATATAGGTCTTGACAGACAGACGGACAACAAAGTGATCCTATAAGGGTTCCTTTTTTCCGCTTGAGGTACGGAACCCTAAAAAAGTAATGTACAATCTGCTGTAAACCGACGAGTGTGCATGAAGAGATAGAAGAATGTGACGAAAGTTGTATTTCAGAATCGTAACAGATTGATCTTTAAATTGTCTCTGCTTATCCCTACTGGAGAAGAATTGATTGATTGATTGATGGCAGAGTGTAAGAGGGTAGCAGAAAGAAGAATGCCTAAAAGTTCGATTGACTAAATGCGTGTTTAGTATTAATAATAATTTTATTGTTGTTTTACTTTATGTTTGTACTATTTGGCTACTACCTGTTAAGGTGCAAATTATACCTATATGAATAAATAAATAAAATGAAAGTTTATGTAAGATATTTGGGTAATTGTACAGTCTCAATCCCTACGACATGATAGGCCTATGAATAATCAACTAGATATTTTGATCATCCGTAGTAATTGAATGGAATTTGGAATCGAGTTGGGTTACAAAGGGTTCAATTAGTTCCAACGTCTCGGGCCCAACAAAATGGTTGTAATTGATTATTAGATTCGTGAATTTTAATTAATTTGGGACATCGCAATGTTGTTTCTACAAATAGGAACGCAGATTAATTTAACGATATTGTTTTGTTCTTGAAGCAATTCTGAACGACGAATGGGACATAGGACTTGGGACTATAAATGAGGCCAATTGAATAACACATTAGAGAAGATAATTATTTATTTGTGTCAAATGACAATGCCAGATTCTGCCCCACCATCAACCGCATGATGAACAAGATAACGAATAAATGTAAAAATATCTCCGTTTTTTATTAAAATTTTTGGTTTAAAATAAAGTTTTGTACAAGTTGCGATTCGAAAAAAAAAGCTTAATTAAGAATTCAGAAAATCGAAGCGAATTATTCATTGTTTTTGTTATTCTTGTAAAGGAGTTACGAGAGTAGTTGAAAATGATACTGATTATGACTATTTGCAATATGAAACCTGTAATATGTCCCCAACAAAATGATAGGTACAGCTTCAATGGTCTCGTAGTTTTGTAGGTGGTACAAAGCTCCATTGAAATGTGGTAATGTCATTTCAAATGACGGGATCCTTAAACTCGATGCAAAAATCCGAGAATTGTTATTTATTTATTTTATTAATGGACTCGACTGTTCGTCATTTGCCAATGTCATGTTACAGAAAATTCAATATATTCAATAGTCTTCTATCTTCCTCCAGGGGAGTCGCAGTAGCGTCTTCACGCGGCTAGCGTCTTAATGTCTTCATCCAGAGGAGACGCCGTAGCGTCATCCCTCTGGACGAAGCAGCTCGACAGTCACGTTCACTCCCGAGCTTGTAGCGGGAACTCTTGATAAAAGCTTGAAACTTCAAATCTTGCATAAATAATCCAACAACTTCACCGTACTGTCATTCGCGAACATTTTCTGATTAATTTAACTTGATATTAAACACAAAATAGTCCCTGTAGACATTAAAAGGAAAATTATCAAATAATTTCGCAACCGTCGTTTCCCGCCATTTTCAAGAGAACCCTCCGAGAATTGTGTTGAAAGACCTAATTCCAGTAGTGGACTCACTGCCGAGCTGATGAAGATGTCTGAACGCGATCTAAGAATATCTAGGAATTGGTCCTAACTTAAATTCCACGACTATTAAATGCATTTGAATGTGTAGGTTAATGAAGGCATAATACTGAGCACATTATGCCAGCAAAAACTTAAAAGCGTCGCTGTAAAAAATATTCAGTTTTCTTTTAAAATGAAACTGCCGCCGCAAAGTGAAGGCTTTCTAGGCCGTCGCAGCGTATACACAGCTATGCAGATACAAACAGGTGCATTCACAGCGACACTCCAACGTGAAAGGGAATGTTGCCACGGGATATTCCTATTGCGTCTTTTATAATTTTAATTTATTACTATTGTTACTATTTTTTAATTGGTTAATAATGAATGTAGTTAAATTCCTTTTTAGTGAAGACCCACTGACACAATACAGTGGGTCTTCTTTCTGTCTTTGTCGATCGAGCCATGTAATATATATTACCCACTGCATTATTAAAAATGTATGATATTACAATATATGACTTAACCAGTGTTCCCTGTGTACCTAAGGTTAAATAATGAGTGTCCACAATTAAGATTAACTACCTCACCGGGACACCAATACGACGCCAGCTACGTATCCAAACAATTCATATTAAAATTTCAAATTCAAACAGTCACCAAGTGAGTTAGCTGTCATACATTTCAATATGAATTGTTTGGATACGTAGCTGGCGACGTCGCACTGGCGTCCCGGTGAGGTATGGCTCAATTCCTTGCCTTAAAATTCAGCTGTTTGGAAACTAGTGTATTGCTGGTATTGCACACCATTGGTTTCGTACATGCTAAATTTTCATGCCTTTTAAAATTTATGTTTCCAATCAGGTTTCATGGCACTCAATTATTTATGTTATGATTCATTACTGTTTTGACTGATTCTTTCTGCTCTAATTATTTCTCGTCTATTTATTTTTACACACAATCACCTTCTCTTTCTTCCCCCTTACTAATCCATCTTTATAAGTAATTATAACTTATTACAAAACATCATCACCATCTCCGTAAAAAACATTCCTTATGAAGACATTGTTTTAATTTTTTTTTTTTGTGTGTGTGTGTATGTGCGTTTTATTTTACATAGTGACAACGCCACTTTACAGCAGCTATTTATAATTTTCCTAGATTTTTTTTTGTCATATACCTAAAGTACATTGGCAAGTAAAGTACATTGGGTAGGTACTACATTTTATATAAAAAATAAATGTATTATTATTAGTTTGATTAATGACAATGCCACTTTACAGCTGCTATAATTTAATATCAATTTATGAAGGGTTTATAATGTATGTTCCTAAAATCTGGTCTGTTCTAGTGATGCCTGCCGCATCGCCTCACAGGGATCATTCTCCGGTCACGTTTCGCATCTATTCGTTTTTATACCTGTCCTGTTACAGGATTTTTATTTGTTTACTTAAGTATATAGTTAGTTTACTGACATGATCAAGTGTACCGAAGTGTTCTTACGATCTTAATAAAATAGTATGAGTATATAAACACATTATCCACATATTATTATAATCTGCTGATGGTTAAATTTTTGTCCCAGGAAACCATGATTTAAGACAAACACACAAAAATATTTATCCAAACGCATTATTTATCTGAGATTATTGTCTCTTGCCATAGTGGCAAGGGAACAATATTAAATTGATAAATGGGTGAGAAGGGAATAAACCGACGACCTGATTTTCTTACTCCGTCGTCCGGAAACGAAATTCTGAAGTGGATATGAAAAAGAAAATCTAGTTTTTTTTTGTATCCTCCTTAAACCGGAAGGTTAAAGGTAAATTTTGGCCTGACAGATTAGGGGGGTTACTCTCACCTCTTATAGCGATCCAGTTTAGGTTCCTAAACTGACATTTGCTACAATGACGTTTGACGTCATCCACGTTTGACGATCCAGTTTAGGTTCCTTATTTATTTATTTTATTAATAAACTCGACAGTTCGTCATTTGCCAATGTCATGTTACAGAAAATTCAATATGTAATAGTCTTCTATCTTCCTCCAAGGGAGTCGCAGTAGCGTCTTCACCCTGGGTAGCCGCGTCTTCTTGTCTTCATCCAGAGGATACGCCGTAGCGTCATCAGTCTGGACGAAGCAGCTCGACAGTCACGTTCACTCCCGAGCTAGTAGCGGGAACTCTTGATAAAAGCTTGAAACCCCAGATCTTGCTCAAATTATCCAACAAATTCACCATACTGTCACTCGCGAACATTTTCTGATTAATTTAACGTGATATTAATCTCAAAATAACCACTGTAGACAATAAAACAAAAATTATCAAATAATTTTTTGAACCGTTTAGGTTCCTAAACTGACATTTGCTACAATGACGTTTGACGTCATCTAAAAAAGTAGCTTTGGATTCTACACAGAATTTGTTGTCTTCTAAGTGTAAGTCTTCATTATTAATCAATACCGACAAAAACACAAGCTAGAAAAGCTTTATCTAAATCCCTTATTCTAAGTTACCTACCAGCTTAACTTCATGTATAATCTTTCGAATCGAGTCACGCCCTAACTCGCCCCATATATCAGAGGTAATGACCGTTCTTGATATATTGCTATACTTACTTATCTTCAGCTTGACTTACATCTGATATATTCAGATTACCAAACTTATATGTAACTGTGGGGTTAAACGGGGTCAGAACCCACTGGTCTCCTGAAATTCGCACCCTGTGCCCACTCGTCCCCTAAAATATTTGAGGTTTCCACTCGTCCCCTGAACTGTTATTTTTTTAATAATTTATATTTCCTCGCACTCTACTATTTTAGAGATTTCTTTTCGGTCCCTGTGGTTGTGGTACAGTCGCGTACTAAAGGCAAAAATAAATAAATAAAGTAAATAGGTATAATCATATTTATTTCACATCACAGATAATTAGTATCAAAAATAAGTTTTATTGACAATCAGTCTTTTAGAAAAACGTTAAAGTTTTGTACACAAATGTAATGTCAGCGCTATTTATGTAAAAATATGGCTGCTTGTCTATCAGGGAACCAAAAAGTACCTGAGCAGGTGCCGAAGACTGAGCAGGGGACGAGTAGGTACCTTAAAAATAAATTATTATTGCCTCGTCTCCTGCCGGGGGACCAATGGGCACCTATATAGGGGCCGAATCTACAACTTTTAATCCGGGGGACGAATATCAGGGGACCAATGGGTTCTAACCCACGTAAAGCTAGTAATTCGAAAGGGCGTGTTTAGTATCTGTAAATTATTAAAACAATGCAATTCTAAATTCTGAGATCAGCCAAAAGGCAGGAAAGCGAATGATTAGAAAATATAGACGAGATCGAAGAGAATATTCGTTATGACGATGAATAATTGAAATTAAAACTATGTTCTAATAGCACTACCCGATATGGGTTCGCATCCCGGTGGAAACTAAATGACCATGCCAGATTCTGTCCCACCATCAACCGCAAGTTGTACAAGATAACGAATAAATGTAAAAATATCTCCGTTTTTTATTAAAATTATTGGTTTAAAATAAAGTTTTGTACAAGTTGCGATTCGATAAAAACAGCTTAATTAAGAATTCAGAAAATAGTAAGAAATCGAAGCGATTTATTTATTGTTTTTGTTATTCTTCTGTAGGAGTTGCGAGAGTAGTAGAAAATGATACTGATTATGATTATGCAGTATGAAACCTGAAATAAGTCCCCAACAAAATGATAGGTACAGCTTAAATGGTCACTTAGTTTTGTAGGTGGGGCAAAGCTCTATTGAAATGTGGCAATGTCTTTTATAGGATTTTTCTCAAGTTAATGTTGCCAAATGTAGATAATTATAAATTTTACATAAAAGCTACAGATATACACATCTGGCAACACTGGCTAAGCCTACACTTTTAACTTTAACCCAAAACATTACATTACATAAACTTTACACCAATGCAAAGTGAAATGGGTTAAACTGAAACAGTGTCCCCAAACCGCGAATAAATTGCACTTTTCCTGACTATACTTTACGTCGGATCCGCCCCTATTTCACTGGAGTTGAACTACGATAAATAGAAAGGTTCCGTATATTTTATAAGGGTTGAGTCATAAGAGGCAGCGGTATTTAGTTGAAAGCGAAGATAAGATTTTTCATAATAAAAATACAAAACCTTAAGAATTTGCTACCATCGTAAGAAAATGCTAAAAGCTTTGTGAAATATATTAATTGGCAATACTAATTGCCCACATACATTGTCATAGAATTATAACGCTGACAAGGACTTGGTAACTTATAGGCGATATTATGATGATGTCGTCCGAATTCTAGATCTCAGCTCGGCGTTTGACACTGTTAGTCATACTATTTGGTAAGGAATGGACCTTACAGTTAAAGGAATAATATTTGCTAAAACGCTAATAGTTTGTACAAATTAGATAATTCAATGACGACAAGATCGATCGTATAAATATTCCCAATAGAGATAAAAGTAAACAAAGGCATACCACAAGGTTCGATATTGGGACTCATATTTTATATCCTCAGGCTAATTTATTATTGCAGGAATAAAAAAACGTCTTGGAGCACTCAAATGCCTGTCATTGTCTTATTTTTGAAAGGGATTTGACAGTTCTGCAACTGTACACCGATCACTAGAGCTTTCTCTTGTTTCAGGACTATAATCTACTAATTTCAGAACGGTCGTGGTTGTCACCTCAAAGTCAAAGTCAAAATATTTATTTGCTAGAATATGGTACATACAATGGATCTTAAATATACTCAACCAGCATATTCTGCCACAAGGACGGCGGGCAAATATTTTTATAGAATAAAAGTAGAACTTTTATAGATACAAAATTAATTGATATTTTAATTTTAACTGTATTAGTATTTCTTTTATGTAGTTCTTTTTTTATATAAATAATATTTACCTTATCACATACATTGTCACATTGAAATTTAAATATAATTTACTTTTACAAAGATGGTACGTCACTCAAAAACTCATTCACTGAATAATAACATTTATCCAAAAAATATTTATGTATTCGTTTTTTAAATATAGTAGTATTTAGATTTTTTTAAATATCGGGCAGGTGATTATAAATTTTGATCGCCATACAGTATGCATTTCTACTGAAGACTTTTAATCTTTGGTTGGGGCAGCATAGAGTCTCAGTCGCAGTGACCCGCCTCACATCACAACTCGTAGAGGGATAAAGTTTCTCTCTCTTCGTCACAACTAGTCGTCAACAGTTTATGACGGTTGTCATCCTTGTGTCTGCAATAGCCTGAGATAGAAGTTCGCTTATAGCTTGTAAATTAACCATTATTACAAATTATTCGGTTCAGTTTGCGGGTAGAACAGAATCGTCGCAGCTGTTTGTGTGTCGCGCTGTTCCAGCCCCATTCTGTGCAATTTATAACGGTATTAGTTCCTGTGTACTGCGGGGACGGGGTAATCAAAGTTTGGCTTAATTCAGTACGGAATTAATTTAGTTTCGTTTTGATTTAATTTCAGTTTTAGTGACCGGGTAAATTCAATTGTGTCAATAAATTCAAGGTGATCCAGATATAAGGAAAACTAATATGGAACTAAAGGACTTAAATGAGGGCCTAGTTTTTTACATGTTATGTTTTTACATAGTTTTATTTCTAATTTTATTTAAGTACGTTAAGCCCAAATCAAGTGTCTTATTTTGTAAACAAAAACTACTAACATTTTAAGCTTTTTGTGATTATTGCATAGTTACTTTCACATTATTAGATCGGATAACTTTATTTCCACAATGATGAACAGGTTCAATCAATCAGTTCCTTCAGTGTTACATCGCAACAGGTAATTTAATTAGACGATCATATTTGTTTACAAAATAAGACACTTGATTTGGGCTTCGGTATATCTGATGGTTATAGAGATAGAAAAAAGTCGTGATTACCCAGATTGACATTTTTCTGCGAGATTGAATACTCTATTCAATACTCAATACTCTATTCAATCTCGCAGAAAAATGTCAATCTGGGTATTTCCGAGATTTCCGAAATCTTGCAAGATCGATATTTTCTCGGTCGATCTCGGTATTTTGCGAGATCTCGCTGCATACAAAAACGCTAATAAAAATATACAAAAATTATTGTTATTTGTATTGCAGCTTGTTATAATTAGAGGATAATAGGAGCCTACATAAACTCCTAAACGAAATAATGAAATAAAATGTGAACGTATCTAATAATTAATCATTTACTTATTTAAAAAGTTTCACAAAAAATAGGTGTAATAGCTGGGCAAATGTCTGGCTTTTTGACCCGTTGGATTGGAATAAATTACTTCTTGGAAGGTGTGACACGTTGTGGACGTTTTTGTGAACGATTCAGCGACTGAAAGCAAATAAAATGAGCCAATATCGCAAAACTCGCAAGATCGCGCAAGATTTTGAGTGCAAGATTGATCTTGCAGAATTGGTGCGAGATCTCGATATTTCAAGATTTCGGTATACCCGACTATGTATAGTCTTTATCCCTTTCCATTTATAAAATGTCGGTGTAAGCACCAACCTAAATTCGTCCAGACAAATCAAATAATAAATTCAATTAAATGGTTCAAATAAAAACAAAATGGCTGACACTCAAATTCATATTGAATTATTGGCAAAGCCTAAAGTCCAGAGTTAGATAATCCCGGATGAGCAACTACGCAATGTTCAATATCCACTTGGTAGTAAAAAGCTGTTGGGAAAGGGGCCACCTGTCAAATAAAATATTAAACGCAAAATTTTTTGTATCTACCCTAAGTCTGTACCGATCTGCCCAAGGCAGAAAATCATCAATCAGCGAGCATATAATGCATAAAAATTAAATCAGAGTAAAAATATGAGCATCACCTGTTAAATCATGCATTCTAACCGAATGTTAGACATGGTTATCGGTGTAATTCAATTGTTATCCGGTAGATGGCGTTGCGCACATACACTCAGTATGTGTGAAAGATTTCGGTGGTCGGACTGTGACCTGTGGTGGCTCATTTGGTAAGAGAATGACACGGAATGACAAGGTCGCAGGTTTAATCCTGCCCACGGCTAAACGCACCTGTCACTGTCACTCGTATGCTACATCGTGTAAGAGGGAGCGAAACGTTTCGAGACGAATAAAATTAGCGGGCCCACTCTGGAATCGCTACAATTTGGCAAATGACACAAATGTCGAGTCCAATAAAAAAACTAAATAAATAAAATGTCGGTCAGTGGCCAACATTTATGGATACTTATATTATTAGTATTACTCTTTGTGTGTTTGTGAAGTTTCGTGCGTTTATCAAGGTTTCCTTCCTCTCGTGACTCAAGGATGGGCGTGGATCGTTGAGTTATTTCGTTTAGGTATGGGAGGGTGTGTGTAGGTTTAGGTTAGGTTATCATCGTATATGTATATGTTTATAAGAAAACAGACCATAACATCAGACCAGGCTGTATGCTCTAGTTAGCTTTGCCTTTCCTTCTGGGAAGAATTATATTATAAAAATCAGTGTCCAATGTTTGTTTTTTATTTATTTTTATTTTATTTTACAAGTTTGGATTACCAACAGCTGTGCAGCTTGGTCAAAAAGTTGTTACAGAACATATTTTCTACGCAGCCAATAATAGGTAATCGCAAATAAATACATGACATGAAAACTTATCAACTAGAGAATACAAACTATGTGAGGAATAATAATTGAACATTTGTTCAATTATTCCTCACTCAGTTGCGATAACAATTTATATTGACCGTCACGTCTCCGTCCCTAATAATCCTGTGCCCGAACCGAAGTCAATTAGTTGAGTTTGCGGTTAAAACCCGGTTTAACAATCATTGAAAAGCCGGTCCCTGGAAAATTTCAGTAGGTAACTGTAAATACTCGTACCAAATTAATGTTAGAGTTGTGGATAGTTTAAGATATCTGTAATGGTTAGAATTTAATTGGGTAGTTGACTGAAAGAGGATAGATTTCTAATTTAAACGACGGGCATGCATGGTGTGTGTCAGTTCTGTAACTAAGATGGATAAAGTTTAGACTGCTAATAATAAGTAGGTACTACTAATTATTATATATAAACGGATATCACTCACTTGTATTGTTAAAGTCGGCAATTAGACCGACAGTTTCGACCGATTTCGACGGTCTTTTTCAAGGTGAGCGCGCCACGCCCGCGTCGCCGGTGACGTTTCTTCGCGCACTGCGGATCAGCGCCCTCTGTGCGCGCTCCGACATAACTTGCCCCGCCGCCGACGACGGTGCGTTCGATGGCTGTAGCTGGATTCGTTGATCGATCTCACTTATGGGAGGGTTACCGCCACTCACAATAGGTCCGGTCACGCAGTATGTACTACTACTACTCCGCTGTTCCGGTCCCAGGTTCGATTCCCACCCAGGGCAGCTATGTACTGTAACGATCACGTCTTTAAATCAATTTCAAGACATGGTAAAATTTTGTTAAAATAACTAAATTATAACGCAATCTTTTTAAGTAAGAAAAACTCTTTACGTAATTTAATTACAAACCAAAAATTATGACAATGAAAAAAATCAAAATCTGTCAGGGAACGAAAATTGCAGAAATATGGGAGACGTAAAAATATGTAAAAATATTTAAAAATACAATAAATAATAATGATTCAAGAAGAAATCATATTGAAATAGATTTGCAAGTTTATGTTTACTAGATTCGGTGTTCCTGTAGTTTAGTTTACAGGTTTTCAGGTATTTGGTTCCTCTTTACTATCTCAATAGAAACATCAAGTTACTATGGGAGGAGACGCCATTGCTATCGTAACAGATTGGAATAGAAAGTTTTACAAGATCATAACAGAGTCTGGAGTGGATCCTTAAAGGTAAAGAGGAACTGAAGAGAACCGTGAGTGAGTGTTTAAACAGATAATTTATAGGATTGTGTTAATGATTAGACTATTATTTTAGGAGATATTTAAGTAAAACCAGATAGTGTGACAGCTTTCTACTGTCTGACAAGATCAGCTATTTTGAGAGGATCCTTTGACGTTTCAAAATATGTAAACAAAGATTATATTTACGATTTATTATTTTAATATTTTATCGATTATTTCGCGAGTGAGTTCTTGAGTTTGTGACTTAGTGAGTTGGTGCTTGATGCTGAATAGTTTCCTTGTTGCATTCCAAGTGAATTATACATTAAATTATAGAACTATTTAAATGTGGGGTGATTCTAGTTGGAGCTACAATTTTACAAGAGCTTGGTGTTGCATTGAGGACTTCTTCTAGACTTCATCCTTCATTGTTCCTGGTTTCTACATGAAGCTACTGTATCCTGACTCTTATTTACAATTGTTAATTACTCTAAGGAAGACTCTAATAAAGAAATACTTTACGAAACTCTTCTTTGATTCATATCTCTGATTAAATGAATTACATCCAACTTCCTGATTGTCTAATTGTACTTTTAGAATCTTCCAATACTAACCAAGTTCCTTTCCAGACTAATAATAATGTTTTGTGAGTAAACCAATCTTTAACTATTAGTAGAGATAGGTATAAATAGAAGGAACCTTAGTTTCCAAGTTGAGAAGACTATCTATTATATGGATCTGAATATTTGTACTTAAATACATTAAACCTAACGTCCGTCGTGTGTGTACATTGACTGTACAACATATTTATCTTCATTTTACTAATCATAATTGATTAACAGTAAAACAATTAATTTCATTAATAAATTACAATCATACTAATATGGCTAGACTAAGATCCTTTTCTAGGATAGGCCATATAGGTTCATGGTTTATTAATGATGTTAGAGAACATTATTATCACATACGTTATACTAGTTAGGTTAGGAATTATGAGAAACCCGTTTCGTAGGAAAAGGTTCTATTTTATTTTATTAAGAAACCCGAGTCGTAGAGATGGGTTCTAATTTACATTACTAGACGGTCATCTAGTGAGGCTTCTGTGCCATTTTATTTTAGGTTTATTTAGGTTCTAAATTCATTGGTGAAGTATTGTGTCAGTGTCTTTGCACATAATTCTGACATATTCTGAGATTCGAATTCTGAACTTCGTATACCGTTTCGGAATACATCCAAACAGAATATCGATCTACTTTTGTTTATCGTGACAGGGGAGTTGGTTCGAGATTGTGAAGAGAGGCAGATGTGTCTTTTTATTATAATACAAACAGGAATCCAAGATCCAAGGAAAGAGGAGAAGGATTCTAATATTATGATTTCAACTACTTATGACGTCTACTGGAATTTGGTGATATACTTCTAATTACTTTAACCATTATTTTATAGATTCATCCATTGGATTCTTTGATTACAAATTACACGTACGATTCTCTAAACTATTAAATACTACTTATTCCAGGGGTTTACTACGTTACTACAATTTATTCGTGGGCTACTACTACTATTGCTAATATTTACTAAATCCAACAAATACTCTAAGATTACAACGTTATGACTTCAATACGGAATATATGTTATAGAAATAGGATTGTATTTCTAAAACAGAAGTACGCAGTACCTTTTCGGCAACTAACTTCTAAATTATATTCTTCCTAAAATTCATTTATCGAAGGAACTATTTCTTTGTCTTTTCTTCTGTGATCTATTATATTCGGCCAAACATTTTAATAATACGAGATGTATTGACACAACTGTAATCCCAACATTCTGGATTACTCTAATTATTAATTAAATTGGGATTCACTCCTAGTCACAAATAGAAGTAAATCTTATCAAGTTTAATAATAATTTTGGGGTCGTTCTGCGAGCATCTACACTTACCCGTGCAACTTACAGACTCTACTTAGATTATCAAGTGTCACTATTTGGAATTAACAATGCAAAATTAACATTATTATAATGTTGTCATACTCCTTGCAATAGAGCGGTCTTTGGGGTGCATTTCACCTCTTTCCTCCTAATCGGTCATGGGCGAAGGTCTATTCCGGTGGCTTGACTCCATGGTACTCTAGACGAGGCCTGGCCAAGTCCATGTGCAACAAAGCCGAGGATCGGACGATATGTGGTATGTTCAAGCCTAAGGAGTTCTGTAAATTGTTAGGAGTGATTATTTCGGAAGTTGTACGAGTGTATCATTTGGTAGTCGCCCCCTCACAACAACCTGCGCGACCTACAATTATGTCAAAGTCAACATCTCAATCTAAATTAATAAGCAACGCTTATAGCGACAGTTATAGATCCAGGATGATGAGATAGAGTTTGGTTTCCTTAATATCCAACCTGCAGACGATGTCTTGCAAAGGTTGTTCTCCACGTCTCATTCAAGCTTTGCTTGTGATGAGATTATAAAGGTCTCCCGAGTAACACTCAATCTGAGATCTAGATCCCTTTACTGTGTCATACTTCTAGTTCGTGTTTACGAACTTAGGGGGTTCGTTAGGTCGTTCTTGGTTGCAGGGCCGTGAGATCGGGACTGTTGTGGTGTCTATAACGATCTGCGGTAGGCTCCGAGGTTTTGGGCGTAGGGAGCTCGGAGGTGAAAACCATTTTAATAAAAATACTAATATATTAAATTATCCCCACTTTTGGAATCTTCACCGAGTTTACCACAACAACTACAAAAACTCTCAAAATTATCCTTTTCTCTTCTTCATAAAGTTTATCTAATTATAAGAACTTGTTTTGTGTCATTTAGTCAGATTGCCGTTTTCCAGCTTTACTCCTTAGACAGAATTACCTCGGAAAGAACAAGGGTTATAAACACAACGTAAGTAGGGTCCGCCACTAGACGAATTGCCAATATAATCACGTGCCAAAACTCATTAAGTTTACTTAATGTTTTAAGTATAATTTTAATAATATAATAATAAGGTCAGCCAAAAGGGTCGATCGTTACAGTACCAATGAGTAATCCTCGGTTTTTTCGACGGAAAAACTTACGTACATTTACAGAGTGCTCTCAAAACGGCGAAGGAAAACAGCGTGATGAAACCTGCATGCCGTAGAAGAAGAAAAAATTCTAAGGCATGTGAAATTCGCCAATCCACAGTGGGCCCGCGTGGTAGATCATGGCTCCAGCTCCCTCGATGTAAGGGAAGGTCTGTACTTGAGCAGTGGGGCAATATAAATAGACTGATGATGATGCATGATCAAAAACATCTAGAATACCTAATTAACTTAATTTGATCTAATAGAAAATTTAATAGATAATTATAGAATAAATTTTAATAGAAAATTTAATAGAACATTAAAACTTTTTCTTATTGACAAATCGTACTATACCGTCGCTGAATTTTTGGAAGATAAAATGAAATAAATTAATTAACTACATAATTTACTTATTGCCGCAATGTCTGCCTCTGTCATTCCATGTTGCTCTGCCCTACAGGGGGCATGGGTCATAGTTTTAAGACCTAATGTATTAATGTACATTCTGACATGTGTATGCAATTAAATAAATTGAAATTAAAAATTGAAAATAATAAAGTTCCCAGGTTCGATTCCCTAGATAATAACGACTTTGCATCAATCTCACAATTAACTAGGCACTTAGCCATAAGTACCAACAAACAAACAAGCCATTAGGCTTACGACTACGATAATTCGTAGTTAAACTACGGTTTAACCAAACAAATGGATGCATAATAACAAACTACAACCGTATAGAGCGAAACTAAAATTTTAATTACCATGGCCTTGTGACGACCTTAGAGTGTTTAGTAATGAGACGCATTTGCTTTAGTTTCCGTTCTGCTGTTTCGCGCATGTTTGCTCTAACGCGTGTTCTTGAACAGAAAGAGAATTAATAAAAAAGAATGGCTTCTCTCTCTTGTGTTGCTTTGCCTATAGGTACAAGGTCCATAAAGAGCATTGAAGTAATATTTTAATTTAATGAACATCTGTAGGTATTATAACTTAAGGAAAGTAATGAATATATTGAGTAATGACTTTGCTTTCTACATCGCTAAATCCGAAAATTACAGAATGTTTGACCAAGACACAAAAATATCCCGTAGATTAATGGTTAGGTACCATCAGAAACAGCTCCGCCTGCTCACTTTTCAAATGTTATTCTTTGCACCCGCGAGCGGGCCTCGTCTGGCCCTCTGGTGAGACTACCTACCATATTGAGCAATCAGGGACAGTGACCCATTTTTATGTGTCTAAGATAATTGTTTTGTTTGTGTAAACTCTTATTGAAAAAATCTAGGAGTCCAATGATAAAAACTTGTGTGCAAAAAAAATCTTTTGTTGTTAACTGTCGTAAATCACATACCCGGTTTGCTATTGGTTGATGAAAAAAGGAGGAGCTGTGGGGCCGTCGGTAACTACAAATGAATTGCAACCTAAAGGTGATCAGGCGGAACTGTTGCTGATAGTACGGTGGAACACAGAGAAAGGTGTACATGAGAGTTTTTAAGGTTGAGATTTACTCAAAAACTACTTGACCTATTGCAAAAATTCTTTAATTTTTTGATAAATAAAAGTTTAAACTAAGTAACTGTAAAATAATTATTAAATTCGGTTCAGTAGTTTTTAAGAAAACCTCAACCTTATTGAGGCCCCCTGTGTACTTATCTCTTGGACTGTACCAGATATAAATAAAATGTCTCATTATAATTAACTGAGTGAGTTCAAAAGTCGACTGTCCGTGTTTTAACGCTTCGAATGATACTATAGTTTCAAGTCTGTTGGTGGGCTTTACTTCCCAAGGTCCTGTATTCACTAAGTTTAAAAGTTGTCTATATTTTTATGAATAAGTTTACTTTTTCATTCACTAATGATTATCTCGTATTAGTATTATATCCTACAAATTATTATATATAAACGGATATCACTCACTTATATTGTTAAAGTCGGCAATTAGACCGACAGTTTCGACCGATTTCGACGGTCGAAACTGTCGGACGGACGGGGCGTGGCGCGCTCACCTTGAAAAAGACCGTCGAAATCGGTCGAAACTGTCGGTCTAATTGCCGACTTTAACAATATAAGTGAGTGATATCCGTTTATATATAATAATTAGTATTATATCCATTTTATAGTTAAATTTTAGTTCATAGTTGTAATCTACTGTTTATGTATGACTTATATTTATAACAATGTATTTATTTCTTTGTACTATTTATTAATGATAAATAAAATTGTTTTACTTACTTAGAAAAGCCAGTCAAAAATACTTTTGTTTGAAAGCAGTCTGTGTTTATTGGCGTCTCCAATCTCAATGCTCCGTGTCATCGACCTTGTATGCCTGAACTCTTCTCTGGCTGAAATCGTCCACAAATAGTTTGTCCCCACTTATAATGGGGCGACGTGGCTGTCTGCCAAAATAATACTATTATCACTGTGTTCATAAAATGTTTGACGAAAATATACGTTGATTCAAATATTCGATGGAAAATATTCGTGGAAATGTGCCTAGTTTTCCCTGAATCCTGCCACTTTGGTTAAGGCTAGGTTAGGGCTTATGCACATGGCGTATTTTAAACGTTTTAATGGATTTTAGAGCTTTGCCCCACCTACAAAACTACGTGACCATTCAAGACCTATCATTTCGTTGGGGACTTACCTATTACAGGTTTCATACTGCATAATCATAATCAGTATCATTTTCTACTACTCTCGCAACTCCTATAGAAGAATAACAAAAACAATGAATAAATCGCTTCGATTTCTTACTATTTTCTGAACTCTTAATTAAGCTGTTCTTTTCGAATCGCAACTTGTACAAAACTGTATTTTAAACCAATAATTTTAATAAAAAAACGGAGATATTTTTACATTTATTCGTTATCTTGTACAACTTGCGGTTGATGGTGGGGCACAATCTGGCATTGTCATTTTAATCCCGAGGATGGTTTTCTGTTGTTAAAAACTTGGAATTGTGTGATCGACTTATGTAAACGAGGCACAAAGGCGAGACGAGCGGACATAATTAGTTATTTTTGCAAAATGGGGGTACCTGCAAATATCAACAACTTTTCTCAACGCAGTCAGCGAACACAAAATAAGAGAATATGGGAATGGAGGTCATTGGATATCACCCTGCTGACGAAACTCTAACCGTCCGACACAAGAGTCGTTTATTGCAGCCAAGCCTGCAGATCGCAACGAAGCAGAATCACGAAGAGAGAGAGAGAAAAAAAATATCTACTATTTATAACAAGAACCATTCAATATTTAAAAAACCTAATCTAAACTATTTTTAAAAAATTTAGGTGCAGGAAGAGTACCCAAGACACTGGCAGCGTTACCTCGCTGGATCGCGTTGCTAATCCGTTGCGCGAGGTAGCTGCCAGCTCTTGGGTCACCAGTGGCATCTACTACTCGTTTGCTAAGCTCTTTATATAACGACCAAGCGCCGGGACCCCACGGGCCGAGGGTCTCGACACCAAAAGCAATTTGAACTTACTATTTATAATTTGAACACGCCCTAAGTTGACCGTCCTGTATACGAATCTGTTAGCAGTTACTATTGGACCGCTAATGGATCGCAGAGTAATTATTTAAATAGCGTACGTGATATCGATTCGAAATGACATAATGGTGGTAGTCAAGAATATTAAATAGTTATTCAATCATTGTGACCATTTATATCCAAAGGCAAATTCAATGGACTAGAAATACTATGTTTATCATTGGGTTTCCTATTAATTGTATGGTAATTGGTGACAGATTAAGGCGATAGCATATGACCACATAGGTATTTATGTATATTGTATACACTATAGAGCTCGGTGGCTCAGTGGTTGGGCCATTGCAATACGGAGATCCCAGGTCCGATTCCCAGCCAGGGCAGCCATGTACCAATGAGTTATCGTCGGTTTTTTCGACAGAAAACTTACGTACATTTACAGAGTGCTCTCAAAACGGTGAAGGAAAACATCGTGATGAAACCTACATGCCGTAGAAAAAGAAAAAAATCTAAGGCATGTGAAATCCCCCAACCCGCACTGGGCCGCGTGGTGGATCATGTCCCCAGCTCCCTCAATGTAAGGGAAGGTCTGTGCCCGAGCAGTGGGGCAATATAAATAGACTTATGATGATGCCACACTATTATACGATACTGATGCAAAACATACTATAATTTTTCATGCAAAAATCCTCAAATAATAAAATTCGTTGTTATCTACTACGCGTCGCCTGTCGGTCGGGTCATTGACAGGGTGATAGGGACGGGCGCGAAGAGTTATTTGTACGGACAACAGCAGATCAATGGTAACACTTGTAGTACGATTTTAAATCTTACGATACAGATAATAAGAACGCTCCAAAGTGTTACGCTTGATTTGCTGTTAGTCTACGATAGCAATGCCCATGTAATTTCAAGGTATGGTACGAAATCATCATCATCAGTCTATTTATATTGCCCCACTGCTCGGGCACAGACCTTCCCTTGCATCGAGGGAGCTGGGGCCATGATCCACCACGCGGCCCACTACGGGCTGGGGGATTTCACATGCCTTAGATTTTTTTTTCTACGACGTGCAGGTTTCATCACCATGTTTTCCTTCACCGTTTTTGAGAGCACTCGGTAAATGTACGTAAGTTTTTCCGTCGAAAAAACCGAGGATAACTCATTGGTACATGGCTGCCCTGGCTGGGAATCGAACCTGAGACCTCCATATTGCAAGTCCATTGACCCAACCACTGAGCCACCGTGCCCTGGTACTAAATAACAAAGTATTATTGAAGTAATCATGCTATAAGAGTTTATGGTAAGGGGGCTGTATATACATTTACTTGTAATAAAATACATGGGTTCTCTTGTAAATGGCAGGAAACGACGGTGGCAAAATTGTTTGATAACATTTACTTTAATGTCTACAGGGGTTATTTTGTGTTTAATATCACGTTAAATTAATCAGAAAATGTTCGCAAATGACAGTATTGTGAATTTATTGGATAATAGTAGCAAGATCTGAAGTTTCAAGCTTTTATCAAGAGTTCCCGCTACAAGCTCGGGAGTGAACGTGACTGTCGAGCTGCTTCGTCCAGAGTGACGACGCTACGGCGTCTCCTCTGGATGAAGACATGAAGACGCGGCTACCCAGGGTGAAGACGCTACTGCGACTCCCCTGGAGGAAGATAGAAGACTATTATATATTGAAGTTTCTGTAACATGACATTTTTTTTTTGATAAATAATCCCGCTAAATAATACGGGCGAAAATAAGAATAATACTTAAATACTACAATATAATGTAAATAATGTTATATGATAAATAATGATGACTACATTCTATGATATACATAATGTATAATAATAAATAAGTATAATGTTATTAATAATATAAAATAAATATGGTAAGTACTTATTACAAGATATGATATATTGATATATTATTATTGTCAGTATTTAAATAATTTATCGTAGCATACAAATACTAATTGAATGATCGGAAACCTAATTACAGAGTTTGAAATTATTAAATTGGAAGATATTATTTTTTTAAGATTGGCGGCGCTAGTTGGCTCATGAAAGGCTCTTAACAAAATATTTTAGTCATTGTTTATTTTATAAAGATATGAAATGATTATGTATATAAATAGAGTAAATAGGTATATGATTGACATTGGCAAATGACGAACTGTCGAGTCCATTAATAAAATAAATGAAATATATGGATTTTGAATCCGATATACAGACACAAAACATCCGAAATACCTGAATACAGGGTCCATCTACAGATTTCCCAAACTTCAATCTACTAAATTGAAATGGCTCGGGTTTGAACTAAATTGGAATGCACTGAAATAACATCTGATATATTATTCAGTGATAAACAAGCCATTGAATATAGTGAAATGTATTTCCATTTGATTCGGCGTTTATGAGAGTTTGAATGGAGTATTCAAATTGATGGGTTTATGAAGTATTTGATTATATTTAGCAAATTATTTGCATTGCAAGCGTTCAATGCCGATATTTCGATACAGGATGTAATTTAAAGGGTTTTGGGTAAATATGTAACCTATGGACATGGTGGCCTTGCATTCATTCGACATAATTAAATAGATGGTTAGGCTTGTGACATACATTAATTCTGCACAGCGTTTAAGTAAATTAAACAATTTGGGGAAAAATAAAACAATATTTACAATAAATTTAACTATCAAAAAAATATTGAAATGAAATGAAAATGAAATGAAAATTATATTACTTTGATGTGAATCGTTACTGTGCTTTGGAATTTTTTACATTTTAACTGGGACTACCCAGGTCGTCCAGTGACGAGCCAGGAACTGGTCAGTGGTCCGGGAGTAGATTGTCCTCCGGTATTCTGCGTCTCAGCCTTCTTGTCTTAGGGTCTGTCTTTAATAGTTTGTTTGCCAGCTGGTTTGGGTGAGCCTCTATTCTCCTCCTGTAGGTGTTTGTAGAGGTGATAATCTCGTCCTTTATATATCTTATGTTTAAATCCATTATGCTTATCTTTAAACGGCATGCGGGTTATCCTTAAACGGCATACCTGAATGCAATATGGACGAGGAGGTACCTCTGCAATAGTCTTAAGGACGAAAGACCTGGCTTCCAATAGCACAGGGAATCCTAGTTTGGGAGCCAGGAACATTATTGTCTTATGCTATTTTTTGTGAACAACAATATTTGATTTCAACTTGTGGTCCGATTTTAAAGCATTGTTTGTTAGTTGTTTGATAGGTAGGTGAGAAGGTTCTTAGACATAAATTATCCAGGGTCTGATGATGACCGAAAAGATAGCTTTACGTTTTTTGTGGTAGAAGATACGTTCCGAACATGGGTACTAAAAAAACTAAAGCCTTTTTTAGCCTTGCTTGCATTAAACAGTGTTTTGTCACTTTTACAGTTTCTTAAAAAGCATTAAGTTAAGAGACAGAGGCTTAAACCCTAGATAAACCTTTAAGTCACGTTTCTAATTAACAACGATAGTTCTGTAGGGATACCTAATTACACCAACAGTTCAAAAATAACATCTAAATAACCCTGTCACTTCAAAAGTACGAAACAAAGTGGACATTGTTTCAACTTCTCAACAACTGTCATAAACTGTCATAAAGTTAAATGACAGCTGTCATCTCGCAGACGTCATTAGATGACAGTAGCGAATAGAATTGGTATAATGACACGTGCGTAATAGTTTGCTAAACAAATAATATGGGTTTAATTGTTATTGTGTATATTATTAACCGATTTCTGCAAGGATGAGAGTAATAGTTTGGGTATATATGTCGGTCAATGAGGTCTCTGGTCCCCATAGCCCCATGGCTCTTGTTGTTATAATATGATTTAAATAATGATTAATAAATATAATTGTGATAAAAAATAATATTAAAGAAAATAATCACAATTACTTGAATGAATATGGGTAGTTTTAACTAGTGAGATATCTTATTTAGTTACTTGCAATAAATTAATATGAATCTAGTAAGTACATGCTTACAGTGAGTGGAGTGTCACGGTACGTTGAATCCGTTGTGGCTGGAATATGGCCAAGGGACGAATCTGAAATAGAATCAAATCAGATTCATACTGATGGCATGAAAAAATACTAAGATCTATAAGACTAGACCAAGATTAAATCAATGTTGTGTCACTGGACTTCTGGAGGTCCCAGGTTTGATGCGGTCAAGATGTTAGATAGAATAAGAGTATATCCGCCAGAAGACAAACGTGGTTGACATTGCTCATAGAATCAGTAAACTGAAGTGACAGTGGGCTGGTCACATCTGTCGACCGATAACCGATGGGGTAGACGAGTTCTTGAATGGAGACCACGAACAGGTAAACGTAGTGTGGGACGCTCCCCGAAGATGGAGGGATGACCTTCGCAAGATGGCTGGCAGGGACTGGATGCAGAGGGCCGAGAGTAGGGTTGAGTGCTTTGGGAGAGGCCTACGTCCAGCAGTGGACTGATACAGGCTGATGATGATTGAATGTTCAGTAGGAGTCGGTACATATGAAAACAGATGTCTCTTTCCGACGTATGAGAGCGAGAGAGACAACAACGACAGAGACCTGAAAATATACTTTAGGCGCTCTCCATATAGCGCGGTTTTGTTTCCGTCATGTTATCGGCAGTCATTTAATAAAATCATGTCAGATAAAGGTTCTCTTGAAAATGGCGGGAAACGACGGTTGCGAAATTATTTGATAATTATCCTTTTAACGTCTACAGGGACTATTTTGTGTTTAATATCACGTTAAATTATTCAGAAAATGTTCGCGAAAGTTATTGAATTATTAATGCAAGATCTGAAGTTTCAAGCTTTTATCAAGAGTTCCCGCTACAAGCTCGGGAGTGAACGTGACTGTCGAGCTGCTTCGTCCAGAGTGATGACGCTACGGCGACTCCTCTGGATGAATATGTCGTGGTCATATCGTTAAATTGAACAATTCATGAAATAGTCGACCATTTCATGAAATGGTGGCATTTCACGAAATCGTCAAATGTCTATTGGTCATTTCATGAAATAGCTTGGCCAGATCAATGAATAGAAAACGTTTTACGATATGTCCAACAAACGCACGGCTATTTCATGATATGACCAAACACAATTGGCCATATCGTAGAAAAATGGCAAAAACTACCGCTAGAGGCGCTGAGAGCGCGCTTTGTCATTGTTTATGTTTGTGTGCGTAAGTAAATAATGCGAATTCATGTTGAAAAGTGAATAAAAATGTGCAAATTATATAAGAAAGTGTGTTGGAAACTGGAATAAGTGTTACTATACGAAACGGTGTGAATTTTATGACAGTCACGCAAAAACCAACTTCAATTTACAAAAAAAATCTTGGGAATACATTTCACAGGTTAGTACCTATTTAAATGACAATATTTAGTCCTTTTAAAATCTCATCTAAGTATCTAAAATGTACTTATTTACTTTTAATAATTGAATCCTAGAAATTTAACATACATAATTTTCATTTTTAGGTTATACAACAAATAAAGGAAAGTAGGGTGACCAGGCAACGAAAGTCGACGGACTATAATTTACTGGATTACAAAATATTACATCATGGAAAAACTGGAATTACAAGTTTTTAATATACAAGAAGAAATGCATTGATGATCCTACTATTCGTATAATTACGATGGAGAAATATTTTGAAATACTAACGGAATTTCATAAAGGTATACCGTATGTGAAACGAAACATTTTAACGTTCTATAATATTATAATACAATTTTGTACTTATTTTATTAGGTAATAAATATAATAATAATAATAAAAACATTTAATAAAAACATCTTTATTCTCCTTTTAATGTGTTCAATATGAATATTTCGTATATTTAATTCCAGTGGACAATTGGTTTGAAATGCTTGTAAGAATTTTGTAACATATATATTTTTTTAATTTGGTACTGACTAGAACAATAAATAAGTTCGTAATAAGTATATTTTGAATTATTATTACTTACATCCTTAATGGGCACCCTACATTAATGATCTGACCAAACGTCGTTGGACAAATCGACGAACGTTGACGTTTAAACGATATGCCCAGCGCAACTTGACGATTTCATGAAATGCCACCATTTCATGAAATGACTGACGATTTCATGAAAGATTTAGATTTAGATTCCTTTATTTCACTTTTACACAATAACAAACTATACAATAATAATCATTATGTCAAATATAGTCTTATTTGTAAAAATGATCGTCAAATAATAAATAACTTAGTCAAAATGTAAAATACAATAATGTTAACTATAACATTGTAAACGCGTTATTAAGTAAATAACAAATAAAAACAAAATTAAATCAGGTGTATGTCAAAATGTTTATGGGATAAAATTAAAAAGTGTCAAAATGATAACTGAATACCTAATGATTTCATGTCAAAAATAAACAGAATGTCAATTGATGTTAATTTGTTGAATAAAATTATAATTTCATGTCCATAAACTCTTTGATCGAATAAAATTCTTTATCCAACAAAAGGTTTCTCAGTTGGCGACTAAACGTTTCGTCATTGGTTTCATTTCTTAGGTCAGCGGGTAGTTGTTCGTAGTACGTGGGACCGATCACGCGGGGGTTTTTAGTGGCCATTGCAGACCGCCGCTGCACTGTCGCCAACCTACCTACGTTACGTAGTCCACGTCCACCGCCCGTCCTGCGATCGAAACGTGATATATTTTGCCGCACATACATTATCACCTGGTATAGATACAACGAGTACAGTGTCATTATGTGATGCTTTCGGAATACACTTCTGCAGGTTTGCCTTGGCTTTAGACCGGAAAGTAGTCTGATCGCTCGCTTCTGAAGGATGAAGACTCGGTCCGAGTCCGTGGAGTTACCCCACAGTATAACACCATACATCATTAAGGAGTGGAAATAGGCAAAATATGTTTGCCTCAGGACACTATCCGAAACCAAAGGACGCAGCTTACGCAGTGCGTATGCAGCGCTGCTCAACCGGTCGCACAGAGACTCGACATGCAGTTTCCAGTTTAATGTGGGATCCAGAGTGAACCCCAGGAACCGGCATCGATCACACAATGGAACCGGACTGTTCACGTTGATCGGTCGAGGCACTGTCTTCCCGGCGAACAACATCACATTTGATTTGGACATATTCAATATTAGACCATTGCACGAGAACCATTCCTTCAGCTGCTCACATATACCATTAATTTTATTATTCAGCTGATCATATGAATGTGCACACACGATTACAGTGGTGTCGTCGGCAAATAGAACAATTAGGCCATCAGTAACATAGGACGGTAAGTCGTTTATGAACACAAGAAACATGGTATTTCCGAGGGCTGATGAAATGCTCGATTTAACGATCTGACCACGACAAATACATGAAGACGCGGCTACCCAGGGTGAAGACGCTACTGCGACTCCCCTGGAGGAAGATAGAAGACTATTGAATATATTGAATTTTCTGTAACATGACTTTTTCAAATGTCGAACTGTCGAGTCCATTAATAAAATAAATAATAATAATGTCAGATAAAGATGAAAAGATGTTTTCGTCAATTACACACATTCAAAACTTAATCGCGACAAACTGTTTCCACATATAATTTCTATGCGAATAATATGACAACACCCACATACATTTTTTACGTGAAAGATGGCTAAAGTATAAATACATACACCCACTTAGTTGATCCATTTAAAATAGTGACATGTAAACATAATGTTTTTGTGGTTGACATTGCTCATAGAATCGGTAAACGTAAAACATGTTCTACAAATAAACAATTATCATGCAATTATGATGAAGTAAATTTTCATTACCACAATGCCTAACAATAAAGGTCTTCAACCAGTGCGTCCTGCCAGTGATGACCTACGGAGCCGAAACGTGGACATTGACGGTGAGACTGGCACACAAGTTCAAAGTCGCTCAGCGAGCTATGGAAAGAGCTATGCTTGGCATTTCTCTGTTAGATAGAATAAGAAACGAGTAGGTATATCCACCAGAAGACAAAAGTGGTTGACATTGCTCATAGAATCAGTAAACTGAAGTGTCAGTGGGCTGGTCACATCTGTCGTAGAACCGATAACCGATGGGGGAGACGAGTTCTCGAATGGAGGCCACGAACGGGTAAACGTAGTGTGGGACGCCCCGGGCAAAATGGAGGGATGACTTGTGCTGGCAGAAGCTGGTTGCAAAAGGCCGAGAATCGGGTTGAATGGAGTGCTTTGGGAGAGGTCTCGTCCAGCAGTAGACTGATGGGGCTGATGTTGATACTGAACGATTTTACTGGATTACTAAGGCGTTATAAGAAAACTAGCGAGAATTTCTAAATTTCTAAATTTCTAATACATCAACCTACACAGCCGGTATTTCTCAGAGTGACAGGTAGGAGAAATGTTGCCAACACAGTAATATTATGTGTTGCCATTACTTTAATTAAATTTTTTACTTAAATCCTAATAGATACCACAACAGAAGCGATATAGAAAAAACTTAACCCCTCTTTCTGGCATTCTGGTAAAACCCCATCATTTATGTATGAATAACAGGTAAAATAAGCAAACGAACGCTTATTTTGTGCTCATACGATAACAAAACGAGAAACATGAACAAAGTGTCATAAAAACATAAATTAAACTCTAAAATTATGAGAAAAACGTGATGTATAGTCGACATAACAACAAGTTACGCTCTAGGGTAAGGTAATACAGCTTATATTGCAATGTTTCTGTGTAATTTGAAGCGACACCGCGTATTAATTGTTGTTGATAACTTGTTTCCATGTTTGTCACGGTGTGTAATAATCCGTCACAGTATATGATCGGTATAGTAGGATAACTGCGTGAGATCTGCATTGAAAAGTGCATTTTGAGATTATTCGATTCATTTCCGTAACCTCGCGTTCCCGTAAGCGCAACTCTCTTTACGTCAACTCTCGCTACGTGGAGTCTCTCTATATCAACTTTTCGCTACATGTGATATTATTAGCAAAAGAAGTGAATCTTTCACGAAACGTGAATTATGAATTGAATTATTGTAATTAGAGTTTCGTATTATTACGATACTTCAATACTTATTATTCTTGATATTATTATTGTTACTAATTTCGACTGTGTGTCGTCATGAAAATTCATCAAATGAAAATGATTTTTTTTTATCTGTTATTTCATTATTTGCGACTTGTTTAATACCTTGTTTAACATTTGTTTTAAAAAAAAATGCTAATCACTGCTTAAATAACGTTTATAAGCAAAAAAAGTTAAACACTGATTACGAGTTTAAATAATGATTTGTTAATATGTTGTTCAGTGGTTGACTAATGTTTTTTTATAAGTAAGTCTGTCTGTGTCTATTGGTTTCTTGCTGCTATTAAAATGACAATGTATAGAATTTATTCATATACTAAAAATATAAACTAACTTACTAAACTTACAATACTAAACTAAAAATAAAAGTACTATACAAATTACGGATAATTCAACCGATCCCCGCTGTCCGGCAAAGTGCCCAAAACGCTGGCGGCATTTCCCCTCTGAATAGTCAAGCTAATTCTTTGGGCGAAATACAGGCCAGCATTTTGGTCACGTGTGGACTCCACGAGCCGCCCCGATAGATCTTTATAGATCTCCATCGCTCCCGGCAAAATGTATAGTAGTTTAAAAGCTTTTGGTTTTCCATATCATAATAAAATAATAGTAATAAAAAAATAAAGAATCTGCATCTACCTTGAAGTCTATTGCCATTAAATTATAAATATTAGAGTCCCTACTGTACTATGCCTTAACCTGTAATTTTTTTCATGATCATGTCACGAGCATTGACCGGATGTCCCAAATTTGTAGTACAGAGTCCATTAGTATAAGCTATCATTGTTTTGTTATCTTTAATGTATTATAATTATTGTATGTAAAGTAATTAGGATTAATTGATAAAGTCACTTTTAATTAAGGCTAAACCTAAGTCTTGACCCTAATTTTGTAACACTAAAGACGACCGAGGTTGACATAATATAATGTACAGTCGAAGTCAGAGAAAGGTGTACAGTAGAGTTTTTAAGGTTGAGATTTTCTCAAAAACTACTTGACCTATTGCAATAATTCTACATACACAGAAACAACTAGATACACAGCCTGCCTTCTAAAAATGTCCGAGCGCAAAGAAGGTCCAAACGGTTCTTTTTTTCGGTTATTTATACGAATAAATACAATCATTTTATTAACAGGGGAGGAGCGGAGGGTGAAACATATACCATTCACCCCGATATAAAAACTAATGGCTAGATTCCGTGATCTAAGTGATATAATGGCGTAATGAAATAATGAATGAAAGATACGGATCGTGGGTGATTGTTTCTAACAATAGAATTGTTTACGATAAACGAACAGACGAACCTACTATATGTATAATAGTATTTATTTACGAGTATATCCTCCAGAAGACAAAAGTGGTTGATATTGCTCATAGAATCAATAAACTGAAGTTCATTGTTGAAACACAATGCCTAACTAAGGTTTTCAACCAGTGCGTCCAGTGATGACCTATTGACTGTGAGACTGGCACACAAGTTCAAAGTCGCTCAGCGAGCTATGGAAAGAGCAATGCTTGGCATTTCTCTGTTAGATAGAATAAGAAACGAGTATATCCGCCAGAAGACAAAAGTGGTTGACATTGCTTATAGAATCAGTAAACTGACGTGTCAGTGGACTGGTCACATCTGTCGTAGAACCGATAACCGATGGGGGAGACGAGTTTTCGAATGGAGGCCACGAACGGGTAAACGTAGTGTGGGACGCCCCCCGACTAGATGGAGGGATGACTGGCAGAGACTGGTTTCAGGGGGCCGAGAGTAGGGTTGAGTGCTTTTATAGAATATTTTACATTCTACATTCATAAATGAGCTTGTCTTACAAATAGGTGCAGAAATTATTAAATAGCTGTGCAAAAAAATATCAGTACAGAAATCAATCTGTACCTACGGTGTATATAATTTCAGTACTGAAATATTTACTGGTCCATACCATCTTTATGCCGATAATACAATCCCTGGGTTAAATAAACTGTAAAGGGTACATAAATTCGTCAAGTAGATTAGAGTACTGATATTTTACATGTAGTACTATACTGATATACAGACCCTGATTACAAACGTCAAATTCCATGAACTTTTGACAGTTGTAAGAGCGAACTCACTTTAAGATCGTGCTCAATTATCTATGAATCTCTGACTTAATCTCGGCCTAAACATAGACAGTCTATTTGCCTAACCACAGTACAATTAACTACGGTTTAACCGGCAGTTAAAACAATGCGTAATTATGAATGCACAGTTTGCTCCCGCGAGTACACTAGGTACATAGTTACGTGAGCATGTATGTACACACATTATAGTAATGAACACTACACGGAATATCGTCTATTGTGCTGGGATGCCAATGGCGGACAATGAACTGACACACGGTCGTTAGAGAACAGCGAACTTGTAGCCATAGTAATATTATTTAAAAAAATTAGAAACTATTTAGAAATCAAAAAATGATATTAAATTTTTGTAGCCTATGTCACTCCTACAATCAAGACGAATCTAAGGACACTTCATGTGTTAAAATCCAGCAAGCCATTTTAGTCTGCAAGACATGCTAAAGAATTAGACATACATACTCACATATACAGAGTCTAAACGATAAGTGATCGCGTTCGATTATTTCTAAACTATAAATAAGATATCACTTTTTTTTGAGGATCCGCCATCATTTGTTACCTGCATTTAATAATGTGGTAGTCTATTATTTGCCTTACTTTGTGTAAATTATCTTTGTTATAAAACCTACTACGCTGTTGACTGCCCAATAAAACCATAAAAAAAAATATTTTGGAATGGCGAATTGATTTTTTATTTGTTTAATTTTCTATTTACATGAATACTCTAAAAAAACTTGACATTGGCGAAATTATCTCTTGAATAAGAGTAGAAGCCATTCAAATAAAAATAGAATAGAATAGATATCACTTTTTAAGCTTACACGGTTTGTATAGGTACATATTGATTAGATAAAACGGGAATTACCGTGTTAAACATTTATTTTTATTTTTAATGTCCATTATGTCTGTAAGGGGGAGGCCTGGTGACTCAAAAGACAGGATTAGTCCTAGCTTGAGCACCAGTCTTCCACCAAACTGTGTCTAATAACATAAAAATGTACCCTAATGTGGAAGAAAATAAAAAAAAACATTTGAAAACATTTGAATTTGAATTTTTGGTGTCTTATAATCTATTATAAGCCATAGTTTTCTAATTATAATAAAAAAACTTGACGTTTTTTGGTTGCCTTTCTAAAAAGTAGTTCTACTCGTATCCTTTTCGTAACTTTAATGTTATAAAGGGAAACAGCATTTGTAGCCTTCAATTTAATTTTATTTAGAAAAAAGTCAATTAGGTATATATTTTTTAATTCTTATCTTCTATCTATATATGTACATTGTACCCACGTCCGGTGGTTAATATCTATGCCGAAGCTCAAATCAATTGTCTTATTTTGTAAACAAAAACTACCCTACCCTACTAAAATTTGAAGCTTTTCCGTGATTATTGCATAGTTATTTTTATATTATTAGATCCGGATCACTTTATTTTCACAGTGATGAACAGGTTCAACCAATCAGTTCCTTCAGTGTTACATCACAACAGGTGATTAGACGATCATATTTGTTTACAAAATAAGACACTTGATTTGGGCGGTGGTATATTTATAGTCATACTTGATAATCAAATTATCTTCTATTGTTACAGATCGTAATTCACAATGAGAGAAGACATCATTAGGTAAGGATAACGAAAATACATTACTTTCCTAATACTTACATATACGCACTTGGAGAATTCCCAAATCGTTCCCGAGGCAATGCAAATTAAATCTTAAAACACTGTCTGTAATAATTATAATAAGGTCAAGGAGAAAACCGACGTTAATGAAATCCTGAGGATGAAAGTAATTACGAATGTTTTAAGAAGTTTATTAACTTGGCTTGACGACAAATTCAGTTTTAATGTACAGACATTTTGGTTGTATGTTTATTGTCATATTATGATCAGAGTCATGTCACTGAATATTCAGCTACATATACGTCCCACGGCCATGCCACATGGAGGGAAAGTACAATAAATATTCTTTCCTCGTGTGGTTTAGTGACCAAACCTAATTGTCAAAGTTATTCAGGCCGTAGACCTTTGACGTGGCCTAACGACTGCTGTCAAGCGACAACAACCGGGACCAACTGCTTAACGTGCGCCCCGAGGCACGAAGGGGCTCAGATAAATTGTCACTAGCGGTCACCCATCCAGGTCCTGACCTCGCCCAACGTTGCTTAACTTGTACGATTGTTTTCAACATGTACTCGCAACAGGCCTACGAGCCACCTATGTAAATATTGAAGATATATGATTTTACTGAAAGAAGACATCATTTTATTTTTAATAGTAAGTAGAACTGCATTCACAGATTTTTTAAAACGCCTGCATTAACCGATCAAAAGGATTACCTAATCGATAAGGATAAATTTTTCCTTAAATGAAAGGAAGATCATGAAATTTAACATTTTATTTATAGTTTTGTCGATTTTTTTCACATTTGGCGGGTTCGATTTTCAGGCGATTTAAAAAAATCTGTGAACGCAGTTCTTCAGTCTACTTCAGTCAGGGACGCCCTGTATAAATAAGACTCGAGTCTCGTAGTCCAGTTGCGAGTAATTGATAGCGATCGTACAAGTTGAACGAGGTCAGTAGGGTGCACATACCACTTACCCCAAGTAAGGTAAGTCTGTGGTGGGATGGGTGACTTTCATCTGTGCCTCGGAACGCACGTTAAGCAGTTGGTCCTGGTTGCTATCGCTCGGCAGAGACAGAGTTTTTAAGACCTCGCCGGTTCCGCATGAGGGATAAAGTCTAGATTACTAACAATAGTAATAGTTGTGTAATACCTAGTTATTAAGTAATTGTGTATTATTATTATTATATTATTTTAAAAGATGTGCTGCTGAGAGTTTTTTGCCACTTTTTCTCCTCAGCGTTGGCACCTTTTCCTTGCAAAGTGGTGTAAATGTAAATTCAAAAATATTTTGACGTGCAAAAATGTACACAACGTGCTTACTTGCAATAAAGAAATTCGACTTTGACTTTGTTGGCTATTTCTGCTCGCTAACCTTTCCGACAGTGTGTCACGACAGTCATAATACGTTAAATGATATTAAGATCCCAATATAGTCTGTGGAAATAGGTCATGATACTGTCATTACAGGGCGTTGAATACGTGATCGCAATCAGTAATTTAAGGACGAAAAGTTTCCGGCATGAGATAAACCACGAGTCGACCTTCGTTTTTTTTCGTGTGGTTTAGTGACCAAACCTATTTGTCAGAGTTATACAGACCGCCCGTAGATCTCTGACGTGGCCTTTTTTGTGGGGAAATGCACGCTTCAGGGGTAGCGACGGGTTATGTCGGACTCGCACCGACTAAACCCCAACGGTGGCCTTCTTCGCGCATTGTGGGGAACTCTGGGATCTCTGTTGATCTACACCAGATCCCCACGCGCTTGCTATACGCACTCCTCGAGCCGCTCGAGGCGGGCCAGGACAGGACCACTCTGTACCCGCTACCTTCCGGTCGCCGGATTTATCCGGCTGGGCGATCAGATCCCCTAATCTGACCGCCCGCCTGATGCCCCTAACCAGGGGCTCTGACGTGGCCTAACGACTGCTGCCGAGCGACAGCAACCGGGAACAACTGCTTAACGTGCTTTCCAAGGCACGGAGGGGCTCAGATGAATTGTCACTAGCGGTCACCCATCTAGGCACTGACCTCGTCCAACGTTGGTTAAATTGTGCGTTCGTACTTCGAGCTCCTCCTTGGTAAATCTTACCTTACGGCTGCCGACTTGACCTAAGGCTGAGTTTCAAAGTAATTTTTGAGCATAAGCCTAGTGTAATCTTACTATTCATCATCATCATAATTTTCAGCTTCTGTTGGGAAAATTGAATGGAAATTGAGAAAGTATACTGCCACAAGTATACTGCTCTGTACTCCCGGTACTCCGGTTTGTGTTCTGTCTTCCTCGGGGTACCCTGGTATTGAGCAGTCCGCAGGCGATCGCAACGGCTGGCTTAGGTTTTGTATAGACGAGTTTTTACTGATTTTGGGTGGGTTTTGGTGAGTTTTGATTTATTTAATTATGATTTTCATCTACTGTTATCCTAGGTTATGACGCTTCCTCCAAAATTCATTCATCGCTCTAAATGCCCAAATCAGCATATTAATCCAGTTTACCGTATTTTCTTACTTATTATAAAATATTTTAATATTGCTCTTAAAATGGTAGAGGCACGCTATTGAAGGCATTTCGTCGCGAATTCCGTTCCCGATGCAATGGAACAGAAAATGTCGATAAAATCCCAGGAATGCCATTCAATATCTGTATTTATGAGTATGCTTCGATATTTTCCATTATTTTCTGCTTTTTGAACGAGAGGATTCTATAGATTGTTTTATAGAAATCTTACTAGGTAGGTACTCGTAATATTTTTAATTTTAATAAGTGTTGCGAAATGAGACACATTCCGAGGTGTTACCAAGATTGATATTACAATATTTCTTGAATTTAATCTAATAATTTCCCATTCAAAAAATAAACTAAATTATTTATTATAAAATAAAATATGACTAAAAAAATTAGTTAATCTAAAATAAAATAAAAAAAACTGCTACTATTACCAAATGGGAATAAGCCACATTAAATGCAGAACTGTGGAGGTTAATATTCTGCTCTCTTCTTTACTGTGATATATTCTAAAACGATATTTAGCTGCACTCTTGTACGTACACGAATAATTTCTTCAGTAAAAGATGGAGAATTTATCAATTCACAAATGCCAGATTCTGCGCCACCATCAACCGCAAGTTGTACAAGATAACGAATAAATGTAAAAATATCTCCGTTTTTTATTAAAATTATTGTTTTAAAACGTTTAAAATAAAGTTTTGTACAAGTTGCGGTTCGAAAAAAACAGCTTAATTAAGAATTCAAAAAATAGTAAGAATTTGAAGCGATTTATTCATTGTTTTTGTTATTCGTCTATAGGAGTTGCGAGAGTAGTAGAAAATGATACTGATTATGATTATGCAATATGAAACCTCTAATAAGTCCCCAACAAAATGATAGGTACAGCTTAAATGGTCACGTAGTTTTGTAGGTGGGGCAAAGCTCCATTGCAATGTGGTAATGTTTTTTTTGATATTTTCTTGCATATGCGCTATGCAAAACGAAAATCTAAATGATAAATAGTGAAAAAATTTCATCACGACCGGGATTCGAACCAGAGACCTCGCCATTCCGTGGCACATAATTTGAGTAATGATGATTCTACATTTTCGTTAGCAAATGTCAATTCCCTACTTTCATTTTTCTTATATTCTACTAGTATTAACGAAAGTCAATAGCACTTGGCTGCGGCAATAGCTCGTTAATAAAACAATCCGCCATTTTTGTCTCAATTCACCGACTGACGGCACTAGCTAAATCATAATTCATAAAACGACCGTGTGACGTCATCAATCAAATCCAGGCGTGACGTCATCGCTGTAGCAAATAAATGGCAGTCCATTTATTTTTCCCGAAGTCTCCTCGAATTGGCTGAATGGTACGAAGAGCCTTTGCCCGCGCGGAATGGGGAAAAACAAAAGGGCGCCAAAATGGCGACCGCGACGAATATTTGCGGCATAGGGTTGCCATGCGTGGTAAAAATAGACCAAAAATATATTGTATTTTTATGTGAGAAAGTAAACTGTTCACGTTTTGGTAAGTATAGGCATTTATTTGTTAAAGTAGGCCATAGGTCAAAATTGCAAGCTCAAAAGTCAATCTTGAGAACGACCTCAAGATGGCGTTCCTATTAATAAACGTAACTTAGGTGCGCGTTTAGGAATGGGTATCACGTGAGTAACGCCGTATTAATAAACCAAACTCAGTTCTCAAGAGAACTGTCAAACTCACACTTGAGAACGTATTTTGCTGATTGCAGGCGAACTTGAGAAAGACATCACGTGAAACGCCCTGAAGATTGGTTTATTAATAAATGACATACTTGAGATGGTGATCATGTCTTGAGAGTGTATTAGCTGAATTCGCTCTTGAAGGCGGGTTTCAGCTCAGACTATTAATACTTAAGGCAAAGTAGCTATTTTCTGAAAGTCGTGTTGCGGAAAATATGTTTGGCAAAGTCGCGTTTAACTAATGACTCAAAGGTAGATTCACAATCTCAAAACTGAAATTACCGTAATATTGAGGTGAAATCATGGAAATGCCGTCCATTGACTGGCTGACGTGAAAAATTTGGAATTTTGGCTGCGACTGCAAATCGACACTTGACTTTGACTTCCATGACATTCTTTTGTACAACTTTCAGTAGACTCATACAAATCTACCACTAAATAAAACGTACTTACATATTAAAAAAAATACGGAAGGTTTTCTAATCTCGTCATTGTTTACCCGATTGTTTTAACGTACGGACAACAGCAGATCAATGGTAACACTTGCAGTACGAATTCAACTCTTATGAGCAGGTAATAAGAACTGTCCACAGTGTTTCACTTGATCTGCTGTTAGCTGTACGTATATAAAATATTTTTTCAAACCAATCCATTAATATCAGGACATATTCTTCATATAAATTATTAGCAATATTAACGATGAACATGCATGGTGTGTGTTGCCGGTTCCGCATGAGGGATAAACTTACTAACAATAGTAATAGTTACGTACTGTATAGTTATTAAGTAAGCATTGTATTATCATTGTTTTAAAAGATGTGTTGCTGAGAGTTTTTTGCCACTTTTTCTCCTCAGCGTTGGCACCTTTTCCTTGCAAAGTGGTGTAAATGTAAATTCAAAAAATATATTGACGTGCAAAAATGTACTGAACGTGCTTACTTGCAATAAAGAAATTTGACTTTGACTTTATTAACTGCTAGAGAAATATTACACCGCGTAAAAATCTAATGCTTTCCAATTTCCCCCGGAAACCTTTCTTATTTGCCGGCCGGATGCCGGGGAATCCGGAAAACGTCCGGTGTAATTACGCGGTTACCGGATCTACAAATAAATCCCAATATAGAGCCTCTATTGCAAGTGTGGTTAATCGAATGATTATCGTGACTCCACAGTAGATGTTTTGCAGTATTTCGACAGCACATCAATTTATTCTGGGGTGAATTACTGGCTAGTTTTTTTTCCACAGACCACTTACCCCATAGACCTGTAACAGGAGGGCGCCCGTTTCTGCCCGCACATGAGCGCAACATTGCTTCGCGACACGCGTAGGTAACCTTGAGATATCGAAACAGGTTTAATATGGCGCCCCTGCCCCCCGGCTTCGTCTAATAGCGCCTATCGCTTGACAGAATTTTTCGCTTGCAAATTTGTACCGATTTCATGTCTATGGGGTAAGTGGGCTGTGTTCTTTTTCATTACAACATATTCTACAAATAAACTATTAACACGAAATTATGATGAAGTAAATTTTCAATACAACAATGCCTAAAAACTAAGGTCTTCAACCAGTGCGTCTTGCCAGGGATGACCCACGGAGCCGAAACGTGGACATTGACGGTGAGACTGGCCCACAAGTTCAAAGTCGCTCAGCGAGCTATGGAAAGAGCTATGCTTGGCATTTCTCTGTTAGATAGAATAAGAAACGAGTATATCCGCCAGAAGACAAAAGTCACCATTGCTCATAGAATCAGTAAACTGAAGTGGCAGTGGGCTGGTCACATCTGTCGTAGAACCGATACCCGATGGGGTAGACGAGTTCTCGAATGGAGGCCACGAACAGGTAAATGTAGTGTGGGACCCCGACCAGATGGAGAGATGACCTTCGCAAGATGGCTGGCAGGGACTGGATGCAGAGGGCCGAGAGTAGGGTTGAGTGGCGCGCTTTGGGAGAGGCCTACGTCCAGCAGTGGACTGATACGGGCTGATGATGATGAAATTTTCAATTATTCATACATATAATTATTATTTTTTACAATTAGGTACCTAAATCTTAACATCATTGTGTATATTTGAAAGGCTCAGAGATTAGTTGTGAGTATAAGTCCAAAACGATCGATAGTACAAGTTAAGCAACGTTGGGCGCGGTCAGTATCTGGATAGGTGACCGCAGTAACATTTATTACCCCTTAGTAATAATACATTTTGATTTAATTTGAATACTATAGAATCTTTGTTGATTTGTTATAGTTGTCCCGCTGTTTATATCCTGTGCCGCAATAGAAGATTCCCTTTTCAATCGAATTAGTAACCGGGATTGTATTCGGTTATCCGGGATTTGTGTAAGAGGGTCTCGATAAGAACTCGCCCGGGTTTCTTGTTCGATCCGGGTACTTACGAGCTTGTTATGTAACATAACATGAAATAATACAATTTGATATATAAATTATACGATAATACCTACCTATAGAAGGTCAATACAGGTAGGAACTTATTTTATGTTTATTTGTAAACTTCATAGCAATATACATAATGTGACAAATAAATACAAAGTTAACACCAATGCGCCAATCTTTGACTTCATCTGATATACAATAAAAGCCCAAACAAATTAAGTGTCTTATTTTGTAAACAAATATGATCGTCTAATTACCTGTTGTGATGTAACACTGAAGGAACTGATTGATCGAATCTGTTCATCATTGTGAAAATAAAGTAATCCGATCTGATATATGAAAATAACTATGCAATAATCACAGTGCAGCTTAAATGTTAGTAGGGTAGGGTAGTTTTTGTTTACAAAATAAGACACTTGATTTAACCGAAGCCCAAATCAAGTGTCTTATTTTGTAAACAAAAACTACCCTACCCTACTAACATTTAAGCTGCACTGTGATTATTGCATAGTTATTTTCATATATCAGATCGGATTACTTTATCCACTATTGTGGACAAAGTTTACCGATTGTAAAATATGCGATTCTAAGATGTTATACGCTGAATTTAAGCGTCGCTAAGCGTCGCTAATCTCGAACGAATGAGTCGATAATCTCTTGAGTTGAACATTAGAGACAGATTATCGGCAACGGTTACCCGAAATGTGTTGCGGTACTTCGGCCATATCATAAGAATGGACCCTTCCAACTTGGAGAGAACTATACTACTCGGCAAAGTTGAGGGGTCGAGACCACGTGACCGGAGACCAGCCCGCTGGACTGATGTGGTTGGCAGAATCCTCGGTGTGCCCTTTGAAGAGGCTATGAGAAGAGCACAAAACCGTGTCTCCTGGCGCCAGTTCTTACATGCCAAGACGGCATCCGCTGTTGAGGGTCACGATCCTCAGCACTGAGGCAACGATTAGGGAGGAGGAAGCGTCGTTATCGAGGCCTCCCTTACGCGATATAGCATAAGAGTGACCGTGACAATCCGTCTTTGTCTGGAAGACCATTATACATAAATACCACAGTAGGACAGCTAATTTATTTTTCATAATTATATTTCGCTTTTTTTCTTGCTTATTTTGCGCAATTTATATAATTTTCCGTTTAAAAACGTTGTTAATTAATTTAAAAACTCATTACTGTCAGCCCTGCCAGTACACTACAATAATTAAAACGTGGTGAGCCATTGTATTCGGATAGCAGCACGTATTATTGTGCTCAGTTAACATTATTACAGCTCTATGCCACAGTACATTAAAAATAGTAGCTCTACCATGAGTTATGTCGGTTCCTTTGTCATCCTCTGTAGCCTAAACTATGTTTTCTTTCTTTCTGGTGTATTTATTTATTTATTTTATTAATGGACTCGACAGTTCGTAATTTGCCAATGTCATGTTACAGAAAATTCAACATATAATAGTCTTCTATCTTCCTCCAGGGGAGTCGCAGTGGCGTCTTCAGCCTGGGTAGCCGCGTCTTCTTGTCTTCGTCAAAAGGAGTCGCCGTAGCGTCATCACTCTGGACGAAGCAGCTCGACAGTCACGTTCACTCCCGAGCTCGTAGCGGGACTCTTGACTATAGCGCCAAACTTCAGATCCTGCACGAATCCTCCGATAATTTATCCATACTGTCATTCGCGAACATTTCTGATTAATTTAACGTGATATTAAACACAAAACACCCACTGTAGACATTGAAAATTATCAAATAATTTCGCAACCGTCGTCTCCCGTCATTTTCGCCTCCTTTCTGGTGTATTCGTCATAAGTTTGGTTCAAGTAAGACCAAAGCTGCTACCTATTTGTCTAAACATTGTTATTTTTAATTTAAAATATATTTCATAAGCTTTGTATTCATGAAACAAAGTTATACCTATTTAATTTAAACGCATGAAGAAAGGAACCTCCGATGGAGTTAGTCATGTTTACACCGCAGACTGTACCACTGTCTATACCACTCTTTTTTCCCCATTGTTAGGATTTTCAATAGAAATCGAACATAATAGAGAGAGGCCGACCGAGAAGAACGTACGTCGACCAAATTGGCGAGGTCTTGATAAAGGGTCAAGTACGGTCTACTACAAACCGGCGAGCATGCATGAAGAGATTGATGAATGTGGAGGAGGCAAGGGTTGTGTGCCAGGATCGCAGCAGATGGAAGTCCATCGTCTCTGCCTACCCCTACGGGAGTTTATAAAATCGAACATAATAAAGACAGCTCTGTTGTCTATTTCTGACTATGAGAGTGAAAGGCCCGGAGACCTATTTTTTTTAACCCAGGTAAAAAATGTAACCATGTACCACCACGCCCGGGGGAGCGTGTTGATTATGTCGGGCTCGCCGCCCTGAAGGGGCGGAGTACCGACTAAACCTCCTGGGGTGTTCCACCTCGTGCCATGGTTGCCGAGCCACGGGAACTGCGATACATAGGCAACCCGACTGGCGCCCCGAGCACTCCCCATTGTGGACTGTAATAGCCCACAATGCATAATCCTTTCAAGGGTCTGAGACCTGCCTCCATAAAATAATAATCCTTTAGGTTCTCTCCATTGGTTGATTTTATTCCTTCATGGTTTCCATTCCGTTACATCCTGTAACCTCTAATAAACATCTTGGGTAAAATAAATCTAGAAATGTCCTTAATACGTGCCTGGGTAACTCGTGTTTACCGACTGCTCCCCGGGGAGGCATTCGTGCAAACAACAATAAACGCTAACTCGTCTCCAGAGGACACTTATTTATCTACACGTACAGAGCTTGCTCTGCTTGTCTTACCTGCGTTTGACCTCAATCCCATCTGAGGGTAGTGTTGGGCTTGACTAATGACTGACGAGTAAATTCATGATGATGACTAATGATTGACACGTCAATCATGATAGTGACTAATGATTGACAGGTCAATCATGATGATGATTAATTATTGACGAATCAATCATGATGATGATTATTTGACGTCTAAATCATGTGTTTTGATATTTTGAAACGAAAATCTAATTTATCAAATGGAGAAAAAATTTCATCAGGACCGGGATTTTTTCTCCATATATCGCCTAAATCATTATTGATGACTATGATTGACACGTGAATCATGATGATGACTAATGATTGACGCGTTAATCATGATGATGACTAATGATTAATGGATCAATCGTGATGATGACTAATATATCTATAAACTCACTCCCATCTTTCATAGGGATAGGCAGGGACGAAGAATTTCCATCTTCATGGACTTTTGAGGGTAGTGTTTGGCTTGACCAATGATTGACGCATTAATTCACGATGTTGACTAATGACTTATGGGTCAATCACGATGATGACTAATATATATAAACTCCCTCCCGTCTTAAATAGAATTAGGCCAGGGACGAAGAATTTCCATCTTCGTAGACTTTTTTTTCTATGATGACTAATGATTGAGGCGCCAATCATGATTGATGACAAATGACTTAATGATTGATTAGTTCAGTTACGTTGTGGTGATTAACGATTTAAGTAATTATTGATGATTTAATGTAGAAGTTCTTCGTTGGGGCATTTAGAGTGAAAGAAAGAATAGTAACAAAAGAAAATATATAGATCGAGCTAGAAGGGTCCATAGTATTGGGTATTCCAAAGAAGACATACGTCGACCGAATTGGGGATGTTTTCAAAATATAGCCAAATAAATGGTCTACTACAAATCGACGAGCTAGCGTCATGCTTGTTCGTCGGTTTGTATTGCTCGTCATATTGCTGAACATGGATGAAGCGACGTACCAGAAGCGGAGCAGATGATCATTCATCGCCTCTGCTTTCTTGGGAAAAGTAGGAGTGAGTTTATGTACTCGTACGTGTATGTAAGTAACACAAAGGCCCGCAATAACAAATTACTCTCAGCTCAAGAGTCAATCTTGAGAACGACCTCAAGATGGCGTTCCAATTAAATATACGTAACTTAGGTGCGCGTTTAGGATTCGGGTATAACGCTGAGTAACGCTGTATTAATAAACAAAACTCAGTACTCAGGAGAACTGTCAAACTCACACTTGAGAACGTATTTGCTGATTTCAGGCGAACCGTGACTTGAGAAAGACATCACGTGATACGCCATCAAGATTGTTGTTTTTTTAATAAATGATATACTTGAAATGGTAATCACGTCTTGAGAGTGTATCAGCTGAATTCGCTCTTGAGGGCGGGTTTCAGCTCAGACTAGGTACGTGCCTTAGTGTCTGCCTCCTAGCCAAGTGGCTAAAAGACAAATGTAGAAATTGATATTTGCTAACAAGAAATGACAATGCCAGATTCTGCCCCACCATCAACCGCAAGTTGTACAAGATAACGAATAAATGTAAAAATATCTCCGTTTTTTATTAAAATTATTGGTTTAAAATAATATTTTGTACAAGTTGCGAGTCGAATAAAACAGCTTAATTAGGAATTCAGAAAATAGTAAGAAATCGAAGCGAATTATTCATTATTTTTGTTATTCTTCTATAGGAGTTGCGAGAGTAGTAGAAAATGATACTGATTATGATTATGCAATATGAAACCTGTAATAAGTCCCCAACAAAATGATAGGTACAGCTTAAATGGTCACGTAGTTTTGTAGGTGGGGCAAAGCTCCATTGAAATGTGGCAATGTCATTTAATGTCGATTCGGCTTTTGAAGCATCTTCAACTAAACGCTCATTACGTATCAGTTAAACAAATGGCCGCGTCTTATAAAAACAGGCAGACACTTGAACAAATATACAGAGCTAATGGCTGTTGGGAAACTAGTAAAAGTAAAAACAAGAGGTCGAATAGCGATAAACTAATAAATTATTGCTTATGCTTTAGTTCGCGCGATAAAATTGCATATATTGAAAAAAAAAATTATCCGGTGGTTTAGTGGTTAAACCTATTTGTCAAAGTTATTCAGGCCGCCTGTAGGCCTTTGACGTTGCCTAACGACTGCTCCCGAGCGACAACAACCGGGACCAACTGCTTGACGTGCGCCCCGAGGCACGGAGGGGCTCAGATCAAAGTGTCACTAGCGGTCACCCATCCAGGTCCTGACCTCGCCCAACGTTCCTTCACTTATACAATCGTTTTCAACGTGTACTCGCAACTGGCCTACGATCCCTTAATGAATAAAATAATTAAGAAAAATGGAAGGCCAAATATCAGAGCCAACACTGCAACTTAAGCCAAACTAAATGTGTAACTTAGTCTATAGATTATACGTACGATTCTAAGATAGCTTGGACAACCGATAGTAAAAATTAACTTCAAACTCTTAAAAAAAATACTAATTATAACAAAAACAAAATCACTAGTTTCTAACCGATTTAAACGTCACTAGCGGCCACCTTTCCCCAGGTACACAGGTAACAGTTTCCATGTACCATCACTTATTGATTATGTCGGTCTCGCCGCCCTGAAGGGGAGGAATGCCGACTAAATTTCCTGGGGTGTTCCACCTCGTGCCATTGTTGCCGAGCCACGGGAACTGTGATACGTTCGCGCCCCGACTGGCGTCCCGAGCAGTCCCCATTGCGGGCTGTAATAGCCCACAATTCATCATCCATTCATCCATCACCTTCCTCCTCCCCGTCCGGGCCTCGAGCCCCTCGGGGGCCGTGCGGTGCGCGCACTGCGTTCTTGGGCCCGGGCCCCTACCAGATCGTGGTTGTAACTGGACTACGAACTCCAAAAAATTCCTTCCTTTTGGGTAAAGCTTTTTAACAAACTTGTCATATCTAATTCAAGTATTTTTCCCGGCACTCCAATGCTATTATCCCTCCCGGGTACTCTCCATGTAAAAACATGTTCCGATCACGAGCTTAAAAGCTCTGCCTATATTCTGTTAGTGAACTGACAAAAAATCAAACGACTCAGCGCTTCCATCGAGCGCTTTTAGCTTTTAATGGGGTTAAATTCTTTAGAATCTGAATCACCCATTGATCTCCTATAAACAACTAGATACACAGTCTGCCTTCTAAAAATGTCCGAGCGCAAAGAAGGTCCAAACGGATGAATGGACCCTCATTTTCTTTATTGGACATTATTTGGACGTTAACAATGGACCCTTATTTGAACGTTTTTTAAATTGTTTTAGTAAGACCTTTGTGTATCTAGTTGTTTATAGGAGATCGATAGAATCACCATATCTCTTTATTGCAAGTAAATACGTTGTGTTGTGTATATTTTGAGAGCTCAGTGGCGCAGTGGCTTGGTCCCAGGTTCGATCCCCGGGCAGCCATGTGCGGTCTAACACAGAGCAAAGTGTACAGGAGAGTTTTAAAGGATGAGATTATCTCAAAAACTATATGACCTATTGCAAAAATTCTTTCACTGTTTGATAGATAAAAGTTAAAACTACGTAACTGTAACATAAATATTGAATTCGGTCCAGTAGTTTTTGAGACAATCAAAACCTTATTGGGACCCCCATACTTATCTCCGTCTTCGACTATACTAATGATTTATCCTCGGTTTTTTCGATACGTGTACGACCAATAGGCAACAATTGACGCCTAACACGTGACACTCAACAAGCGGCCCTCTGCATCCAGTCCCTGCCAGTCATCTTGCGAAGGTCATCCCTCCATCTGGTCGGGGGGCGTCCCACACTACGTTTACCCGTTCGTGGCCTCAATTCGAGAACTCGTCTACCCTATCGGTTATCGGTTCTACGACAGATGTGACCAGCCCACTATCACAATTTGCCATAATTTACATGTAACATTGCAATCTTCAATGAAAAAAACCCGATGCTTTCGCAATCAGCATTGGTGCTCAAAGTGTAAACTTCAAAAGGATTTTTTGCGTGTTTCCAACGAATAGAAATACCTGCATTTCCGACTGACAAACCCTGTAAAAAGTTTCATCCATTTTGGTTTTCAATTTTCGCCGTAGCCAGCGGTGTGGTAAGCTGAAAAGAAAAAAAATATATTCGCGAAATTCTGGACCGATTGGAATACTCTTTGACAAAAAACAACCTGAAAAATAGTACTTTTGAATTTTGAAGAGTCGATCAAAGTTGATTTTTTATTGGTTTTTTATTTATATTTTTTATGGCAAAGCTTTCATTGAACTAAGCTCTTCATATGCCGAAATATGGACTGCATTTTAAAACACTATACTTGTCTTCGATCTTTAACAAAAAAATTACAGTTTTTTTCCTGTTCACTATTTTTAACGGCAAAGGCTAGCGTACAACAGAACGGCGCCGGCGGACGAAAGAAGAAAGAAAGAAAGAAAATACATTTATTCAGGCACATACACAAATACAAATATTACAAACTCCTTAACTAATAACATTGATGTGCAGCGCCGGAAGGGGTCAGCTGCCTCAGCGTAATGCCACAGCCACGCGGTACATGGCTGCGGCGCTGATTTTCAGGCAGAACCCATAGGTCCACTAGGGACCCCCAGGAGCAGACCCGACCCACTTATATACTTAGATAAAAATAATAAATATACTTCAGCAAAATAAAAAAGCAAAAAATAAAATACTCTTAAAACACTTACTAAAATAAATAAATATTACCATAAATAAAAACAAAAAACAAATATTTGTGAATATATAGCATATTAAATTAGTATAAATAGACACCTAAAATAATACATATTTATATTTACACATATACTCTACTTTATTCAGAATTAAATATATTATTCGGTCTAATTGCCGGCTTCAACCAAATAAGTGAGTGATATCCGTCTGTATAATAGTTCATACTACTTATATCGGTAATGATTTCTGCACATCCAGCAAATACTGTCTGACTTTCTTCTTAAACGTCCCCTTAGTTTTGGATTCCCTTACAGGGGGAGGCAAGTCATTCCAACATTTGGTTGCCAAGAACCTGAAGCTTCCACGGAATGCGGCGGTCTCATGTGTTGGCATTATCAAAAGGTGTGCACTGGCCCGAGTTCTGTGTGAATGCCGTTCTCTACTCCATATTAACTTTTCGTGCAAATATTGCGGTGTTTGCTTTGTGACCACGTCAAACAGGAGACACGACGCCGTGTACCGCGTCAGTGAACGGCGCCGTCCGCCGGCACGAATGTCGTCCGCCTGTAACCGGCGCCGGCCGACATCGTGCGCCGGTAGACGGTGCCGGCAGACGCCGGGACACGCCAAGCCATGCGACGGCACGGCGCCGCGCCGTGACGTTGTACGCCGGCCCCCCTTGCCATTGATACATCATAGATCTATTAAAGATTTTAAAAATAGTCTCACTAAATCTTTTCCATGCGCATGCCTTCAAAGTCAAAGTCAAATCTCTTTACTGCAAGTAGGTAAGCACGTTGTGTACATTTTTTGGGAATTTACACCACTTTGCAAGGCAAAGGTGACAATGCTGAGGAGAAAAAGTGGCAAAAACTTTCACCAGCACATCTGGTTCTAATGAGAAAAAAGTCAATTTAGGTACCCCAGTTTATCTGGTGAATTGGTGTTTACATTTTAAATCTAATAATATTTCATTTGTTTCAGTTTGGAAGAATGACGGAGAAATTATGAGGTAAAATTACTTATATATAAATTTTCGAAAAATAGTGTTACGCCCGGGCCTAAGAGGACGGCGTAGCGCTACGAGAAGAGTCGCAGACTTGTCGAGTGCCGAGTTTTCTGGGAGTTTCGGGAAAGTTCCATAGTGTTCCAGAAACTTCCATGGGGTTCTCGATACTTCTCGAAGCCTCCGGAAAGTCCCAGAACATTCCAGAAAAGTGTCGAACGTTCTGGAATGTCATAGATCGCCATCGAAGATTCCAGAAAGGCATCGAAGGGTGACCTAGGTAGGTGTCATAAGGACAGGTTTAGGTCAGGAACTTTCTGGAATCGAGGTTTCTGGAATGGTGTGACAAGGACGGGTAATCGACACTGGGGTATAAAAGGAGCTTGCGACCGGCCGTCGGGAGAGTTCACTTGGAACAGCGATACGAGTTACATCGGAGCGACTTCGGAAGCGACAGTTAAATCATTAATTCAGTTGTGTTAATTAGTGTTCAGTGAGTTAGTAGTGCATTTTTGGATTCTAGTTGTTTGTAAATTCAGTTTAATTCACCAATAAATTCATTGTGCCTGGTTACTCGGTTTTGGCATCTTTTATCCTTTACGTACCCACCCCCGGAACGTAACATTTGGTGTCAGAAGTGGGATAAAAGCTCTGCTGATGCTGGGCGACCACTCGGTGAGGTTTGGAGGTGGTGAGTCATCGAATGTGTTGGCGATCGTACGCCAGATGCAGGAGGACTTCAATCGGCGCCAAGAGGAACAGGCTCGTTGTCAGCGAGAGTACGCGCGCCGCCATGAGGATCTGTTGCTGAGGATTTTGCTGGCTATCGAGAAGAGCAACGAGAAAGCTCGAGAAACACCATATGAGGCAGAGAAGAAAATCCTCGACTATGAAAGGAAAATTCGGGAATATGAGAAGAAAATTGGAGACCTGGAAAAACAGATCGTTGACATCATGGAAACAGTCAAGACCACCGTGACTGACAGAATGTTCGAGATACCTCCCTTCGATGGTAAGGTCCCGTGGGATGCATTCAAGATCCAGTTTGACTGCATGATGGAAGCTAATAAGTGGACCAAGAAGCAGGCAACAGCGGGTTTGGCACTGGCACTTCACGATGGAGCTTTAAAGGTCCTGGAAACGGTTGGTGGTGAAATTACCTACGACCGTCTTCGAGATGCTCTGGAGTTACGGTACGGAGATAAACATCGAGAACTATTTTATCAAGCTCGGTTAAAGGAACGCAGCCAAAGGGCGGATGAGACATTGCAGCAGTGGGCTTTGGAGACGCAGAGATTGGTGCGTAAAGCTCACCAGTCACTTTCGGCTGACACCGTGGACAGGCTGATATTGGATCACTTTATCGATGGTATCCGTGACTTCGATGTGAGAGCAGCTGTGCGGTTGAGTCGCCCCAAATCATTGGAGGACGCTGTGGCTCGTGCTTTAAAAGTGGAGAGTGTCCGCTGGAGCCTTCGAGACAATCGAACAAGGGACGCTGAAGGGAAGGAGAGTCAAGAGCAAGATTTTACTCCTCAGTGTTACCATTGCGGAAAGCGAGGGCACATAAGATCTAGCTGCCCCAAACGGAAGCTTCGCAGAGTTGATGATGGCTATGGATCATGGCGAAGGACACACGAGGATGGACAATCATTTTGCTCACAAGACTGTAACTATTGCTTCAAGCAGGAAATCAAGGAAATTCTTCATGACTTCAAAACGGACGGGAATAAGAGGAAGAAAGGATTTGACGGTGCTCGGGACGATCACGTTTTAGGAGGGGGCAGTGTTACGCCCGGGCCTAAGAGGACGGCGTAGCGCTACGAGAAGAGTCGCAGACTTGTCGAGTGCCGAGTTTTCTGGGAGTTTCGGGAAAGTTCCATAGTGTTCCAGAAACTTCCATGGGGTTCTCGATACTTCTCGAAGCCTCCGGAAAGTCCCAGAACATTCCAGAAAAGTGTCGAACGTTCTGGAATGTCATAGATCGCCATCGAAGATTCCAGAAAGGCATCGAAGGGTGACCTAGGTAGGTGTCATAAGGACAGGTTTAGGTCAGGAACTTTCTGGAATCGAGGTTTCTGGAATGGTGTGACAAGGACGGGTAATCGACACTGGGGTATAAAAGGAGCTTGCGACCGGCCGTCGGGAGAGTTCACTTGGAACAGCGATACGAGTTACATCGGAGCGACTTCGGAAGCGACAGTTAAATCATTAATTCAGTTGTGTTAATTAGTGTTCAGTGAGTTAGTAGTGCATTTTTGGATTCTAGTTGTTTGTAAATTCAGTTTAATTCACCAATAAATTCATTGTGCCTGGTTACTCGGTTTTGGCATCTTTTATCCTTTACGTACCCACCCCCGGAACGTAACAATATTTTCTTTTGCAAATTTGTGGCGTATTTTTAAAATTTTGAATCAATTTAAAATGTTGTGTTATTTTTACAAAAAATGTCAATTGTGGTCTTACTACAAATTGACGAGCATTGCTGAATGTGGAGGCAGGACGTGAGAATTGTACCAGGATCGCAGAAGATGGAAGTAGGCGTAAGTTTATATGTGGATATACAGGGTGTCCCAGAAATCGACGTCAAGCCGGAAACGCGTGATGGGCCAAGTGATAACAGTTATCAGAAAAATATAGAAAAAAATCCAAGTCATGTATTTTAAAAATTATTGGCATTAAATTTTTTTTGAGAAAAATGACATCCTTTGATGGTTTTTAAGTACAATAATTATTACAAATTGTTCCGTACTTTCGCTTGTATTGTATCAATTCCGTGCTTTAGTAACTTGTCACTATGTTAGCACAAACCAGTTTAAATGTAAGGTTACTTTTATCTCAAAAGAAAGTATCTGTCACTTTGCTGATTGTGCTGCCCTCTGCCGCAGCCTATGAGAACTACTCTCTAACCGTCGCTAGGCTACTGCGCGCACTGTGCGAACCGCTCGCCAATAAATTCCTTAAAAATCGAAACCTAATGAAATTCGGTACAAATCCATGCAAAGTATCTACATAAAGCCTAAGCCAGCCGTTGCGATCGCCTGTGGACTGCTGAATACCAGGGTACCATGAGGAAGACCAGAAACGGGAGTACGGAGGTAAGTGGCAGAATACTTTCTTAATTTCTACTCAATTTCCCCAACACAAATCTTAAAAAAAAATTCTGATAACTGTAATCACTTGTTTAACTGTTATAACACGCGTTTTCGGCTTGACGTCGATTTCTGGGACATCCTGTATACAGGACGATGCGGACAGCTATATCACTAAAACAGTACGTTTCTGTGGCGGTGAATGCATTTCAGGTATGTTCGTGTTTCATTTAAGAGCTCTCTGCGAGCCTTTTGCCCGCATTTGCGCACTGCGGCGCTTAGCTAATCGCTGTTGCGCTTCTCAAACTGGCAGTGAATAGCTCCCCCTAAGAGCGAGGCCCCATTAGTGCGTTGCGCTGCGTTGCGTCGTCGCAGCGTCGTCGCTGCGTCGTTTTCCATATATTTTTTATGACATGACCCATTAGACCGTTGCGCCGTCGCGCGCGACATTTCAACGGATCGACGGACGAGAGACCAAGCGAGAGGGAGGGTGATGCGCTGCGTTGTCGGAGCTCCGCTGCGACGACGGACAGTGATCCACTGCTAGAGGAGGAAGCTAGACGAGCGTAACGACATTTTTTAACTTACCATGAGTGAGAAGGCTGAACTGAGACGCAGCTGCGACGACGCGCATACCCTCTTGCGCTGCGACATCGTGCGTCGTCGCAACGCAGGTGTGGCATACAATGCGCTGTTCCGTTGCGACGACGCGACGCAACGCAGCGCAACGCACTAATGGGGCCTCGCTCTAAGTCCCGTATTAATAAATCACTATCAGCTCAAAAGTGAATCTTGAGAACGACCTCATGAATCATGATGTATCACTTTTTAAACTTTCACGGTTTGTATACATATTGACCATGATGGCTGCAATGCTGTCGATATATCGAGACATCAATAATAAATGTTTAACACGAATTCCCGTTTTATCTAATTAATATGACCTCATGATGGTGTTCCTATTAATAAACTTAGGTGCGCGTTTAGGAATCGGGTATCACGTGAGTAACGCCGTATTAATAAACAAACTCACACTTGAGAAAGTGGAATATTGTAGCCCTTCTCAATTTCCCAATATTTAGAGGTCATTATTTGACCGGAGTAGTACACAATAAGTTATAAAATGTACTGAACGTGCTTGTAACGTGAATTCAAAGACATTTGGCCGATGGCATTGGGCCATGCCATAATAAATTTAAAAAATATTGATCTCTTATAAACAACTAGATACACAAAGGTCTTAAACAATTTAAAAAACGTCCAAATAAGGGTCCATTGTTAACGTCCAAATAATGTCCAATAAAGCAATTCATCCGTTTGGACCTTCTTTGCGCTCGGACATTTTTATAAGGCAGACTGTGTATCTAGTTGTTTATAGGAGATCAATTTAAAAAAAAAATGACAGGATCTTGACACATCAAAAGGATTTGACGTTAGCTATTTAGCTAACGCCATCTATTGTACCCATAAAAGCTTGATAGTTGTCATTAAAAAAAAATTATGAAGTAAGTATTCCTTTATGACACCGTAATTCGATAAGAGCAGCCCCCTTACCATGAACTCTTATAGCAGGATTACTTCAATAATACTTTGTTATTTAGTACCATGACGTTAAAGTAAGCTTAATAAGGTCCTCATGGCACGAAATAACAAGGTATTATTGAAGTATTCCTGCTATAAGAGTTCATGGTATGTGCCCAGGGGTACCGTAACCGCGAAGTTTGAGAACCACTGCCTAATTCTACTAAACCATTGAATCTTAAAGCTATCTCTTGCGAGGTGTACGAGGGGGAGGGGCAAAAACCGCAGTGACCACAAACCACGGGATTATAAAGCAAATTCAACGTAGAGATGGAGTGAAGAGTTAGGGTTAGTGCAGACCGACGGAGTGCCAAGCAAATAATTCAGTAAAAATGACATTGCTATATTTCAATGGAGCTTTGCCCCACCTACAAAACTACGAGAAGCTGTACCTATTATTTTGTTGGAGACATATTACAGATTTTATATTACAAAATCACAATCAGTAGCAGTTGCGAGAGTATATGATGATAAAAGAGAGAATATGATAATAAAAGCAATGAATAATTCGCTTCGATTTCATACTATTTTCTGAATTCTTTCTGTTGTTTCATCTCGCAACTTGTAAAACTTTGTTCTAAACCAATAATTTTAATAAAAAAAGGAGATATTTTTACATTTATTCGTTATCTTGTCCATCATGCGGTTGATGGTGGGGCAGAATCTGGTATTGTCATTTGAATTCAACTTCATTTACTTCAGTGCAAAATAAATAGACTGATGGTAATGAAGTTTGTTATTCAAATACCTAAAACCAAACCGTTATGAAAAAAGATTTAATTCAAACTTTTTATAGTGATGTGGTAAATCTAACGGGACCCAACGGGCATATAAAATACCACGTGATCATAGCGAGCGGCACTATAGTATGACCGTCTAAATCAGTCTTCGCCTGCGCGGTACAGGGTTGCGGGGGTAGGACGACACCGGGGACCGAGAGAGGTGCGGGGGCGCGCGAAGCGTAACAGAAATGCGCCTGCCGCCCGCACCTCTCTCGGTCCCCGTTGTCGTCATACCCCCGCGTCCCTGTACCGCGCAGGCGAAGACTGATTTAGACGGTCATACTATAGGTAATGGGAATTTAACTTTATTACGTTCTTCCACTCTATTTAACTTTATATCTCATCGTAATACCTGCCTAGAACATAGCCGGTCTTTGTTTTAAAATTGAATGTCCAATATTTATAGATTTCACATAAAATTTTGTTAGTAAAGGTATTTTTGGAATATTTACGACTACAGAACCGAACTGTAGTTATAATATAAAAGACATTGCCACGTTTCAATGGAGCTTTGCCCCACCTACAAAGCTACGTAACCATTTAAGCTGTACCTATCATTTTGTTGGGGACTTATTACAAGTTTCATATTGCATAATCATAATCAGTATCGTTTTCTACTACTCTCGCAACTCCTATAGAAGAATAACAAAAACAATGAATAAATCGCTTCGATTTCTTACTATTTTCTGAATTCTTAATTAAGCTGTTTTTTTCGAATCGCAACTTGTACAAAACTTTATTTTAAACCAATAATTTTAATAAGAAACGGAGATATTTTTACATTTATTCGTTATCCTGTACAACTTGCGGTTGATGGTGGGGCAGAATCTGGCATTGTCATTTTATGCATAGTAGGTACACCGAAGCTCAAATCAAGTGTCTTATTTTGTAAACAAAAACTACTCTACATTTTAAGCTGTTATGTGACTATTGCATAGTTATTTTCACATTATTAGATCGGATCACTTTATTTTCACAATTAGTTTCGATCAATCACTTCCTTCAGTGTTACATCACAACAGGTAATTAGACGATCATATTTGTTTACAATATAAGACACTTGATTTGGGCTGCAATATATATTCGTATATGCTGTTATTCATAAACCTAGTTAAAGCTCAGTTCCCTTAAATCGTGTTGCTATCCCTTTCACACTTAGTTAAAAAGGGTTAAGATAGAAAGGGACAGGGTGGCTAAATGGTGGCGTAACTTTAAATCGCGTTTATGAATTGCCACGGAAACTGGTAGATTAAGAATAATAATTAAATTATATTAGAAAAATACTGTAAATTTTTAAGCATGGATCTCTGCATGCCTGCATGAGATGAGAACAACAAAAACATATGAGGCACTAAAAACAGCTGAAATCACAATGCCAGATTCTGCCCCACACCGCATGATGAACAAGATAACGAATAAATGTAAAAATGTATCTGTTTTTTTATTAAAATTATTGGTTTAAAATAAAGTTTTGTACAAGTTGCGAGTCGAAAAAACAGCTTAATTAAGAATTAAGAAAATAGTATGAAGTCGAAGCGAATTATTCATTGTTTTTGTTATCATTTTCTACTACTCTCGCAACTCCTACTGATTATGATTATGCAATATGAAACCTGTAATAAGTCCCCAACAATTATATATGAGCTTCAATGGTCACATAGGTGACCAAAGGTGGGGCAAAGCTCCATTAAAATGTGGCAATGTAATTTTTACTCTACCGTCTTTGAAATTTTTATCTACAATTTTCTTCATGGAATTTACTTGGAATGTGTTTTGTAGGTGTAAAATGTGTCCGAAGCAAGTTGTGTCACCCTGTATTTACGGCTAGGAACGTAAACCATGGGCGTTTATGGGTGAGCGCCCTTTATCGCCGTGTGAACAGGCGGTTATTATGTTATCGCGGCCGCTACTCACACCGACGTGTATCACGTCCCTTAGAGTAACGACCATTCGACTACGAGCTTTTGAACCACAGACCACTTACCCAAATTTCATGTCAATAATTTCATGAAAATAAGTATAATCTTATGTTGGAACAGATCTCAAATTTGCAGAGCAAAGTGTAAGAGGGTAGCAGAAACAAGAATGCATAAAAGTTCGATTGACTGAATGAGTGTTTAGTATTAATAATAATTTTTAATGTTATGTTTGTACTATTTGGCTACTAGCTGTTAAGGTGCAAATTATATATAAATAAATAAATGTCGAAATCGGTTGACAATGCCAGATTCTGCCCCACCATCAACCGCATGATGTACAAGATAACGAATAAATGTAAAAATATCTCCATTTTTTATTAAAATTATTGGCTTAAAATAAAGTTTTGTACATCAAACGAATCGAAAAAAACAGCTTAATTAAGAATTCATAAAATAGTAAGAAATCGAAGCGATTTATTCATTGTTTTTGTTATTCTTCTATAGGAGTTGCGAGAGTAGTAGAAAATGATACTGATTATGATTATGCAATATAAAACCTGTAATAAGTCCCCAACAAAATGATAGGTACAGCTTAAATGGTCACGTAGTTTTGTAGGTAGGGCAAAGCTCCATTGAAATTGTGGCATTGTCATTTGCAAGCGACATGCGATCTGTCAACGATGAGCGCATAGAGACGAAGCGGGGGACAGGGGAGCCATATTAAAGAGATGCGTCCATGTCGATAATATTTCTAGGTTACACCTGTCGCGAAACAATTATGCGCTCATGTGCCGGCAGACACGGGCGCCCTCCTGTTACAGGTCTAAGGGTACAGAACCACAACTCTAGAAGAGACGATTCCCCAAAGACATTTGTAGACGACTAATAAATTCGGCGATCAGCTACAAGATTTTAAATGATTTTTTTTAAATAATTTAATTTTTACGGTGTAACAGTCAGTCAATTTTATACTCCAATGAGTTTATAGGCAGATGAAAAATTATTAGATAGGCCGGTAGTGAGCCGATAATCTATATTTATTATCATTGGGATAACTTTAAGGGGATAATGCGTATTTATAGGCCCTAATAGTCACCTGGGCTCACCCACCAATAATAATTTTGGCTCATATTATTGCTATTCTGACTACTGAACAGAAAATCCTGCCAACTTAAGAATTATTGCTTGAAGCATCAATGTTGCGTTTAAAAATAGGCAGTAAACAATACAATGTAGAGTTCTTTTTTCAACGTAATGAAGGTTTCAAGGTTATATTTAAAAAAGAAAGAAAGTACCGATAGCCCCGGTAGATGGCATTGACTGGTCTGATGTCAATATTAAATGCGATGTTATTGCTTGTAACTTGAGCTTTTCGTGTTTCATAACTAGTATTAATTTGTACATTATTGTTTAAATTACACAAACAAACCAATGATATTTAATTATTCAGCTGACATTGAAAAATTTTTCATGGTGCTGTGTTTTTACGATGATATCGCACTTCGGTGCAACGCCATCTATTATCAACTTAAAAAGCTTGTTTTTTTTCTTACAACTGTCACTTCGAAAACCCCTCATTGTCGCTTACATACGTAATTTTGTCGACAGTTTAACCCCGATGTAGAAAGAGTAGTGTTTAAGATAAGTTTAACGTGTGTGTCTGTCTGTAGCATCATAACTTCCCAACGGGAAAATGAGAAGTGGCCAAAATGAGAAGTGGCCAAAATGAGAAGTGGCCATAATGAGAAGTAGTCCATTAGCGAGTCGGTTGCCATAATGAGAATTAGCCATTATGCGCCTAAACCGAATTTCCATTTAGTTTTCTACGTAATTGTTATATATTATATAGATTTTGTAGCATTCCTAGACAGTAGCGGAACTATAAGGCCTCCAATCATGAACGCTGCAGCAACCGTTTTTACGTAGGTATTCACTTACATACGAACTTGCTTACCGTTCTCATTATGGCAACCGACTCGCTAATGGACTACTTCTCATTATGGCCACTTCTCATTTTGGCTAAATTCATTCACCCGTTGGGAAGTTATGATGCTACAGAATTAAAGTAATCCGATCTAATAATGTGAAAATAACTGTGCAATAACCACAGAACAGCCTAAAATGTTGTGAACCTACACTGCAGCCCAAATCAAGTGTCTTATTTTATAAACAAACTACGCTACCCTACTAACATTTTAGGCTGTTCTGTGGTTATTGCACAGTTATTTTCACATTATTATATCGGATTACTTTAATTTCACAATGACGAACACGTTCGATCTATCAGTTCCTTCAGTGTTACATCACAACAGGTAATTAGACGATTATATTTGTTTACAAAATAAGACACTTGATTTGGGCTGCAGTATAGGTACCTATGTAAAAAAAAAGTTATATGACGGCCGTAATTATACATTTTAAAACAAATTAACGAAATTGTAAACTGTCATTAAGGTATAATAGACCATCCACCAAAACAAAACCACAGGAATTTAGGTCGTATTACCGCCGCATAAAGTGGTATTGTTACACGTAACGTGCTTTAAATAGTAAAGTTTGGAACCGTGCACGGGTATTGTTTTGAAAAACAGTTAGACACTCATTAAATGTAAATTAACATGCGACGGTTTCATTAGACAAAACTTCCTAATTTACCAAATAACACAAAGTTTCATGTTATTAAATAGTAATCAACGATTTTAATTCTGTTTCTGTAACGTTGGGTTTGGGTATTATTTTATGCCCGAAGTATTATTATACGCGTGGTATTTAAAATAAATAATGTAACTAAATATTTTTTACATACTCCTATGTTTCCAAAATAGGGAATAATAATTGTGATTTTCTGTGTATTAATTTGCTATATTAACTGGTATCTAAAACGAGTAAGTACCTATATAATATTATTTGGGTCCGTAACTTAATTGCGAGAGACATATGTTCGATGAACGTAATATCGACTGAACGATTGTGCGAAAAGAGTTTATTGCGAAACAACTTATGGTCGACAAACGCGGCTTCGACAACGATTCGTCGAATAATTTTTGGGTAAGTATATAGTTTAAATTTTTTATTTATAGTTTTTTTTAATTACATAGTTCTGTCTTTTTTAAATATTATGTCGTAACAAAGTATATCGTTAAATGATATGTAATAATATAAAATAATATTTTTTTTTGTTAACCTATATATTGTCCCACTGCTGGGCAAAGGTCTCCCCCCTCCTCTTCCATCCATCCCTGTCCTGAGCCTCTTCCAGCCACCCATCCCTGTATCTAACGATATCGTCTCTCCACCTACGCCGAGGTCTGCCCCGACGCCGGCGACCGTCCGATGGCACCCATTCTGTGCCAGTCCGGGCCCATCGGTCCAGCTGCATGCGGCACACGTGGCCCGCACAGTTCCACTTTAATGTGGCTGCTTTGCGGGCCACGTCTGCTACGCCAGTTATCGATCGCAGGGTTGTGTTTCGGACACGGTCCGTTCTCCTCACGCCCAATATGCTGCGTTCCATTGCGCGTTGGCAGACCTTGAGTTTGGACGTCTGATCTTTAGTCAATGACCATGTCTGGGCACCGTAGGTTAGGATAGGCAAGATACACATGTCGACAAGTTTCCTCTTTAGTGACAATGGAAGGTTGCCCTTCATTAATTCTTTCATTACAAAATATAAATTGTATGCTACTAACTACGCTTTCACACTTTGTTAAAAGATACAAAGGGCCCGAAACGGGGGCTTAAACGGTGAACTAGCTTTAAGTCACGTTTATGGCTAACAACCTCTGTCTGTGTATTGACGACAAGACAGAATCAAAATATACTTATAACTTATAGTATGTAACTGTTTTCGATAAATTATCAAACCGGCTTATATGCAGCCTGATACATTATCCTTTTCAGTCTGACGTCATGCGTCCAGTTTAATAAAAGCTTTCTATTTTTTTTTTATGAAACCTGTAATAAGTCCCCAACAAAATGATAGGTACATAATGGTCACGTAGTTTTGTAGGTGGGGCAAAGCTCCATTGAAATGTTGCAATGTCTTTTGTACCGATTTCATGTATATGGGTAAGTGGTCTGTGCATTAAACAGATGATTTTAATTCTAATCAGCTATACATGACCTATCCTATAATTTAAAACCTGTCCCATACAATAAAGCCAATAAAATAAAACAGAATTTATTACTATACACATTCATTTCTAAGTAATAGAACCTTATATAGAGGGTGGTCTGTAATTCATTCGACAAAATTAAATGGATGGTTAGGCTTGTGACATACATTAATACTGCACAGCGTTTAAGTATATTAAACAAATTGGGGAAAAATAAAATATTCACAAATCTAAAAAAATATTAATTTGATGGGCATCGTTGAGTACCTACTCTGCTTGGGAGGTTTTTTTTTTATTTTTAATTTTTTGCATCAATTTCTTTAACCTAATGGTCATTTTAATTATATAAAACGGGAATTACCGTGTTAAACATTTATTATTGATGTCTACTCGTGACCATGATGGCTGCAATGCTGTCGCAATATCGAGACATCAATAATAAATGTTTAACACGGTAATTCCCGTTTTATCTAATTAATATGTATACAAACCGTGAAAGTTTAAAAACTAATGGTCATTTCTATGGTCATCGTGTGTCTTGGGACGTACTTAGTTCAATTTTTTTGCAGTTTTGATTTACTAAAAACCTTACCAATTTATTTATCATGAGTACAATTTGTCGAATGAATTAAGGACACCCTGTAGAAGCAGACGAGAATATTCAATGTCTGTGAGATATCTATCACCTGACGAATAATCGATTGACATATTCCATTTCGTTGAATTGAAACATAGGCAAAATGCACAGACCACTTACCCCATAGACCTGTAACAGGAGGGCGCCCGTGTCTGCCCGCACATGAGCGCAAAATTGCTTCGCGACACGTGCAGAGATATTATCGATATGAACGCATCTCTTTAATACGGCACCCCTGTCCCTGCTTCGTCTCTATGCGCTCATCGTTGACAGAATTTTTCGCTTGCATATTACAATGCCAGATTCTGCCCCACCATCAACCGCAAGATGTACAAGATAACGAATAAATGTAAAAATATCTCAGTTTTTTTATTAAAATTATTGGTTTAAAATAAAGTTTGGAAATCAAACGAGTCGAAAAAACAGCTTAATTAAGAATTCAGAACATAGTAAGAAATCGAAGCGAATTATTCATTGTCTTTGTTATAATTATCTACTACTCTCGCAACTCCTATTGATTATGATTATGCAATATGAAACCTGTAATAAGTCCCCAACAAAATGATATATGAGCTTCAATGGTCACGTAGTTTTGAAGGTGGGGCAAAGCTCCTTCTTGAAGTACAACGAGGATTTTAAATAAAACAAATAAAAACATTATGCAAGGAGTATCAAAAAAATATTTAAGATTTACATATTGTGCACTTTAAACTAAGAACATTTTTTTTTCGTGTGATTTAGTGAACAAAAAAAAACTAAGTAGGTACATAATATTAGTCGAACGAAACTGTATGTATAAATAAATACTTACCTGCTTCGGCAAAAAAGTGAGTGATATCCGTGTTAGTTTCTTTCAACATAGGCAATTATATTGTATTGATATCCGGCTCAATTGTAATTGTAAAAGGGGTTCTGTACAAAAAGTTTGAGAATCGCTGCAAATTAATAACATTAACTTTGGGTTTCTCTTGAAAATGGCGGGAAACGACGGTTGCAAAATTATTTGATGATTTTTATTTTAAACTCTACATTGGTTATTTTGTGTTTAATTTAAATTAATCAGAAAATGTTCGCGAATGACAATATGGTGAATTTATTGGATAATTTGAGCAAGATCTGAAGTTTCAAGCTTTTATCAAGAGTTCCCGCTACAAGCTCGGGAGTGAACGTGACTGTCGAGCTGCTTCGTCCAGAGTGATGACGCTACGGCGACTCCTTTGGATGAAGACAAGAAGACGCGGATACCCAGGGTGACGACGCTACTATGACTCTTCTGGAGGAAGATAGAAGACTATGATATATTGAATATTCTGTAACATGATATTGGCAAATGAAGAACTGTCGAGTCCATTAATAAAATAAATAAATGAACATTCACTTTTTGGAACACGACTTAGCCACCACCACAACCACATTGTGTTTAATAATAATAGAGAAAGTTATCTATAAAACAAGCTTAGATCTATAAATAAACTTTTAACATATTAAATATATATCTAGACCTATAAGCCTAGACCTAGCACATAAATATAGAGTAAAAAAGTTGCCAAATTCTCTCATTTTCATCGCGTGGAGGCTTGAAAAGGAGATCGATGCTTATTGGCCGAGGTCCAAATTAAAAAAGTTTTGCAACCGCTGGAGTTATTAAGTGGGCCAGGTATACGCGGAGTTTATTTTATCACAGATGTGGGTATATTAAAGTTTATATTTTGTGTAGGCAGACTATCCGCAATGACTGGCGTATTCTCGTTTCAGAGACCCACTTCGGGTCGCTGAGCCAGCGAAGTAAGTGTATCGATTCAACAAATATTCGAGCCTATGGCATTCGACTCCACGAATATTCGAGCCAGCGCTCATCGATATAATGAATTTCGGTCCCATGGGGTACACTGAAAATTAATCACTTAACGAATTTTTCATTTGAAAACAGTCCTTATAAGAATTTAAAAGATACCTTCACTTTTTTTTTTAAGAATCTGACCCACTTTTTTAACCTATTAATATCTCATAAATCATAATCCCTCAGGATTCACAAAATAACAGACTACTTGGTCTGTCCGGGAAGTCACAAAAAGGACAGCGTATAAAATGAAATGCTTTTACAAAGTTAATAAGAAGGAAAACGAGAAATAAAATCGTGACGGAACAAATAGAGACGTCTTGATAAACAGAAAAATAAAATAAATAAAACAGGATAAAATTCCACTGACTTATAGAATAGAATAGAATAGAAAATATGTTTATTGCCATACACCAATTACATAAGCTTACAAAAAATCAATCATGTAGTAAGTTATAATCTATTATAGTTATGCTAAGTGGTGTGGCAAAAGGTGCATGTTTCAGCTGAGCTGACACCGAGGTGTGCAGCGCTGTGACTCGACATGCACCTCTTCCCTGACAGAATATATACCTGATACACGGTATGATAACGAGCTTGAACTAAGATAGCCTAGTGCTATCTTCCCTTTGAACTATACTTATGTTTGAACAGAGAAGACACTGTATCTAATTCTATCCTAAATCTAAACGCAATGTTTGTACAGTCGACGACAGAGATAAGTATACAGGGGGCCTCAATAAGGTTGAGATTTTCTCAAAAACTACTGGACCGAATTTAATAATTCTTTTACAGTTACATAGTTTTAACTTTTATCTATCAAACAGTGTAAGAATTTTTGCAATAGGTGATGTAGTTTTTGAGAAAATCTCAACCTTAAAAACTCTCCTGTACACCTTTCTCTGTGTTCCACCGTACGTCAATTTTAATTTATTTATTTTATTAATGGACTCGACAGTTCGTAATTTGCCAATGTCATGTTACAGAATATTAAAAATATCATATCGTCTTCTCTTCATCCAGGGGAGTCGCCGTAGCGTCTTCACCCTGGGTAGCCGCGTCTTCTTGTCTTCCTCCAGAGGAGACGCCGTAGCGTCGTCACTCTGGACGAAGCAGCTCGACAGTGACGTTCAGTTCCGAGCTCGTAGTGGGACTCTTGACTATAGCGCCAAACTTCAGATCCTGCATGAATACTCCATTAATTCCACCTTACGTCATTCGCGAACATTTTCTGATTAATTTAACGTGATATAAGTATATAGCCACTGTAGACATTAAACTGAAAATTATTAAATAATTTCGCAACCGTCGTTTCCCGACATTTTCAAAAGCCTCCCATATTTTTAAAATTATTTGCAAGGTAAAATTTAATTTATATTTACACCACTATGCAAGGAAATTGCCAACGCTGAGGCGAAAAAGTGGCAAAATTGTTGCTCTATTTTAAGCGACAGTCTTTGATGTGTGTCGCTGGTTCCGTATGAGGGATAAAGTGTAGGTTACTAATAGTAATAGTTGTGTAATACCTAGTTATTAAGTAACTGTGTTATCATATTTTAAAAGATGTGCTGCTGAGAGTTTTTACCACTTTTTCTCCTCAGCGTTGGCACCTTAAATAAATAAATAAATTAATTCAAAAAAAACATGTTGACGTGCAAAAATGGACATAACGTATTGCACGTTTTTGGAATTTACATTTACACAGCTGATGACAATGATAATGACGTCATATTCAACTCCAAAAGCCTCAAAGGTCAATTTCGACTCTACAAAGCCACAAATCCCGACTTTGAAGTTTTTGAAAGAAATCCAACAAATTGCTAAAATATCTTTCGTGAATTAAACAAAGACCTTTCTACCCCAAAATTGTATCAACTGAAGAATATTACACAAAGGGATTATGATATTATCCGTGATATTATATTATGAACAATAGGGTAATTTCGTTTTCGTAACTTGACTCAGTAGTATCACTTAAACATTGACTTTTAGAAATAACAAATTTACGTAAATTTAATTTACTTGTCTATGTTACATAATTTAATATATTAGCTTTAAAGGTATAATAAGCCTGTAAAAAAGTAGAGCTGTACATTGGATATTTTTGTAATGTGTTCTAGGATCGATACTGATGCCGAAACACCAATTTTTAGGGTTCCGTGCCTCAAAAGGAAAAAAAGGAACCCTAATAGGATCACTTTGTTGAAAATCTCAATTGATATTGATAGATGACTATTTAAACGATGAACATGCATGGTGTGTGTCGCCGGTTCCGCATGAGGGATAAACTTACTAACAATAGTAATAGTTACGTACTGTATAGTTATTAAGTAATCATTGTATTATCATTGTTTTAAAAGATGTGTTGCTGAGAGTTTTTTGCCACTTTTTTCCTCAGCGTTGGCACATTTTCCTTGCAAAGTGGTGTAAATGTAAATTTAAAAAATATATTGACGTACAAAAAATGTACTCATCGTGCTTACTTGCAATAAAGAAACTTGACTTTGACTTCAATATAAAATGGAGATTTTTTTTTAAAAACCTGTGCTGGACTAAAATTTGTCTCCATTTAATATTTCGATTTCTATATAATAATTTCTGAGTCAGACTGTACTTCATATTAGAGAGAGGACCAGCAAGAAAAATTAGTTTTCCACAAATGGATTCAACCCTTTGAACGACTCCAATTGAATGAATAGGGGATGGAATAAAAGAATAAATAACGTTACAAAAAGGAAAGGGTCGCGACATCAAAGAACGGTTAGGATCGAAAATAAATTTCCTATAATATACGGTGAAAGGAGTTTTGTCAAAACTAGATTATCTGCTAAAAACACCAATCATATTCGACAAAATGTCCAATAAATGACATAATAAATGTTTAACACGGTAATTCCCGTTTTATCTAATTAATATGTATACAAACCGTGAAAGTTTAAAAAGTGATATTCAAGATATCATTGTCTTCTCTTCCTCCAAAGGAGTCGCCGTAGCGTCATCACTCTGGACGAAGCAGCTCGACAGTCACGTTCACTCCCGAGCTCGTAGCGGGAACTCTTGATAATTGCTTGAAACATCAGATCTTGCATGAATTATCCAATAACTTCACCACATTATCATTCGCGAACATTTTCTGAATAATTTAACGTGATATTAAACACAAAATAGCCACTGTCGACATTAACATGAAAATAATCAAATAATTCCGCAACCGTCGTTTCCCGCCTTTTCAAGAGAACCTTCTAATAGGTATTACGTGAAATAAAGATAAAATTATTCAAATTCTGATCCATAGATTAAATAATCTACCCACGTAAAACCTTTGCTACCTGCAAACATTGATCTCCTATAAACAACTAGATACACAGTCTGCCTTCTAAAAATGTCCGAGCGCAAAGACGGTCCAAACGGATGAATGAACCTGATTTGCTTTATTGGCATTGATCTCCTATAAACAACTAGACACACAAAGGTCTTACTAAAACAATTTAAAAAACGTCCAAACAAGGGTCCATTGTTAACGTCCAATAAAGCGAATGAAGGTCCATTCATCCGTTTGGACATTTTTAGAAGGCAGACTGTGTATCTAGTTGTATAGGAGATCAATGTTTATTGGACATTATTTGGACGTTAACAATGGACCCTCATTTGGACGTTTTTTTAAATTGTTTTAGTAAGACCTTTGTGTATCTAGTTGTTTAGGAGATCAATGCCCGCAAAGGAATAATTCAATGTTCCCAAGAATTATTCTCTAATAGCCTTTTCCTTTTTAATAAATTTCCTAGCCAGAGTTCTTTCATGCTGAATTCTTTTATATAATTCCTAACTTTTCGCAATAATTTAGAATCCTCGAAATTAAAAGAGAATTATGAGCTAAGGCTAAATGAAAGCTGTTTCTGTTTGAAGTTAAAAGCTTTGTTAGGCTTCGTATGCGCGTATTTTCAGTTTTTCTACGAAGGCTACGGCATTAACTACTAAAATTAAATGTCTGAAAAAAATATATAGCAATCTTGAGGTGTCTATTTAGAGACTGGTGAATACCGATACACGATTGGACAAACTTCGCTCGATAGAAATAAATCGCAAACCCTTCCATGTCTTTTAAAACGAAAATTATGTCTAAACCGAAATAGTTATTCATACAAAATATATATCAAAATGTAGGATACTATAAATACGAGAGCTTGCTTTAAAAAAATCAGATTTTTGTTGGCGTATTTTTATTTCCTTGCCAAAATTTTCAAATTTGTCCCGCTGCGGGACATCTTGTGTCTCACTCTTGCTTTTGACAACCATATAGCGCCTTAAGAGAGAAATGAGAAGCAAAAATGTCGTATACTTGAAGTTTATATCATTGAGGATAATACCACGTAAGTATCTATGTTATACAGGATGGCCTTGAGTTCATTCGACAAAATTAAATGGATGGTTAGGCTTGTAACATACATTAATTGCACAGCGTTTAAGTAAAATAAACAATTTGGGGAAAAAAAAAAATATTTAAAAAAAAAATGTTAAATTTACTGTGCTTTGGAGTATTTTACATTTTAAGGTATGTTTTAATTTTTTTGCAACGATTTTTTCACTGGAATTTGACCTAATGGTCCTCTCTAAGGTAGCGAATACGAATAGCCAAGTGAAGTGCCAACATACACTATTGAATGTTTGTCGTATTTGTCAAATACTTGACGTACATTCAAGACGAATATTTTGTCAAGAATACCAACCACACATTATTATTATTATTATTTGATATCACGGCGTTGGTACACGCCCAAGGGTCACTGCGACCTCAAAGGTCTATTGTGGCCGCGCACCGAGTTCTTATATCTCGCTCCCAAGGCCAACGTCCCTCAGGAACCGTACAATGCACTTGGGCGAGAGAGTCTTGATAACCTCGGGTGGCACCATGTGTCCACCCAAGGCTCTGCTTCTGCTGTGAATGAGCGCTTTACACTCATAGAGGACAAGCATGGTGGTTTCCTCGGCTTCGCAGCAGAATCTACAGGCAGTGGTGTCGGAGGCCCATTCTGTTCAGATGTTTATTCAGCCTGCAGTGTCCACTGTCCAGTTAAGGCTCGTATAAGTATCCTCAACTCCATTCGCATGCCAACCACACATGACAATTACGCAAATACGAATAGCTATGTGAAATGGGAGCATATGACTGTCGGCGCAAATGTTTCTTTGTATGGTCGTAAGAATATGATAAGAAGATTAAAACAAAAGTAGGCCAAACTATAATTCTCAAGTTCAGAAACATTCCGTCACCAATCAGTATCAAAGGCATAATAGATTTAATATAATTTAGGGTTGTCGACTGTTTTCGTAATAGTTAATTAATTTCAACAAGATTTCATTTATTTGCCACAATAATAAAAATGACAATGCCAGATTCTGCCCCACCATCAACTGCAAGTTGTACAAGATAACGAATAAATGTAAAAGTATCTCCATTTTTTTTATTAAAATTATTGGTTTAAATTAAAGTTATGTACAAGTAGCGAGTCGAAAAAACAGGTTAATTATGAAATTCAGAAAATAGTAAGAAATCGAAGCGAATTATTCATTGTTTTTGTTATTCTTCTATAGGAGTGCGAGAGTAGTAGAAAATGATACTGATTATGATTATGCAATATGAAACCTGTAATAAGACCCAACAAAATGATAGGTACAGCTTAAATGGTCACGTAGTTTTGTAGGTGGGGCAAACTCATTTAAAATAACTATTTTATAAAATGTCGTGGATGGACCTCTTGGGAATCAATGTATGAACTTCAATTTTTTGAGAACGACCCATAATATTAACCCCCCCAAAAATATATAAACTAAACTAAAAACAATTTCAACACAATTTGTGAATAGATAACCTACTTATTTATTGCATTTTAATTGTAACTAACTTACAATTAAAACGCAACATTAACTTGACTATAGTACGGCCGTTTTAATAGGCCCGATATGACACATGCCAATATGACGTTAATAGTGATGTACCCATAGGTAACGTGTTAGTAATTGACTAGCTTTTGTCGGCGGCTTTCCTTACTAAATATTTATTTTTAATTGTTTTGTATTTAATTTGATACAAAGATATCTATCACACCAGTTTCATTCTGAAATTAAGGCTGAACGAAAGTAACGAAAAAGAATTTTCCTGTGATGATATAATAGCGATATTAGTAACTGATACCAAATATCGTCACTTAGTATTTTAATCTCTTCTCTACGATTTAATTCGGACGACATAACAACTGTGCTTCATGGAAAACTAAATATATTTTTTTTTCATAAGAAAGAATGTGAATTTACTGTGTTGCATGTTTGAAATTATTACGAAATTCTTAATAATTTCGTAATAATTTCAAACAACAAAAACAAGCCTTTTGGGCACATTGCCAATTGTGGGGGACTTGGCGCAGGTTTTTTATATATAATTTTGTTTAAATAGTTTAGTTTTAATTTTTTATTACCATAATGCATTTTAAATTACAATAAATAAATTCTTAAATTTTATTATTTTTGAACAAAATGGATTACCTACGTAAATGAGAGTTCAAGACAATAATTATTTATCCGTAACTTGTGCACCGTTTCAAAGTTATGTCTTCCCCAAACGTCATATCGGGCTTTTCTCGGCGGCTCCACTATAGTTGTAACTAAAATTAAAAAAAAATGTAATGTTCTCGTATGTCGGACGTTAAGAGACAGAGCGACTGACAAAACGACTCTTTATTTATTATCTATATCTATCTCTCTCACACACTGCCTGAAAAAGAAAAATGAGATGCTTATACCTAAATGCAGGCTCATATGCAGATCATCATTATTACCATGCAGCGGCAACCCTAGGAGTAAGTCATAAATTGCCCGACGCACCCCGCATAGTAATAGCATGGGATTCCACCCTTGGCCGAAAGGTCGCTCCGAATAGACTGGATTTTTATTAAGGCCTTATAGTTTCCATGGGAATTTATTGTTGTGCGAGGAATGGAATAATTGGAACGTGGAATAAATAAATTACTGTTATTTGTTTTGGGCTAAATATGGGTCAAACAAAACCTACTTAAATTACATTCCCACTGTGTTCGAGAAAAATAATAGAATATTAAAAAGCATGAATATACTTTCCAAGAAGCTTCCTAACCAAGTGGCTGTGACCTAGTAGAATAAAAATAAATACGTATGAAATTGCCATACATTTATTTATTATTTATTTATTTTATTAATGGACTCGACCGTTCGTCATTTGCCAATGTCATGTTACAGAAAATTCAATATATTCAATAGTCTTCTATCTTCCTCCAGGGGAGACGCAGTAGCGTCTTCACCCTGGGTAGCAGCCTCTTCATGCGTAGCGTCATCACTCTGGACGAAGCAGCTCGACAGTCACGTTCACTCCCGATCTTGTAGCGGGAACTCTTGATAAAAGCTTGAAACTTCAGATCTTGCATAAATAATCCAATAACTTCACCGTACTGTCATTCGCGAACATTTTTTGATTAATTTAACGTGATATTAAACACAAAATAGTCCCTGTAGACATTAAAAGGAAAATTATCAAATAATTTCGCAACCGTCGTGTCGCAAAATCATGTTGAGTGGCGTGCTTTGGGAGAGGCCTACGTCCAGAAGTGGACTGATACGGGCTGATGATGATGACAATTCAAGCATTTCAACAACATGCTAAAATATTTATTATGACGTCAATACCAGTAAATTATCCAACAATAGAATTATTTTTAAACAGAACGATAATATTTTCTGTTGGCATTTTTACCGTTTATTCTGAGATCTTTATTCCCTTCAAATTAAGAACTTTGCCAAGATTTTTTTTTGTGTTGTAACCTGACAGTCATAATTACATCGCTCCGTAAGTTACATGACGTTCAACTTTGTATTCTGTCACTTTTTTGCGTTGTATTTTGTACCGACCTGTTTTATATTTATTTTGCGAAGTTTCTGCGATACGAAAAGACATTGCCACATTTCAATGGAGCTTTGCACCTACGAAACTACGTGACCATTTAAGCTGTACCTATCATTTTGTTGGGGACTTATTACAGGTTTCATATTGCATAATCATAATCAATATCATGTTCTACTACTCTCGCAACTCAGTCAGTAACAGGAGGGCGCCCGTGTCTGCCCGCACATGAGCGCAAAGTTGTTTCGTGACACGCGTAACCTAGAGATATTATCGACATGGACGCATCTCTTTAATACGGCACCACTGTCCCCCGCTTCGTCTCTATGCGCTCATCGTTGACAGAATTTTTCGCTTGCAAAAGACATTGCCACATTTCAATGGAGCTTTGCCCCACCTACAAAACTACGTGACAATTTAAGCTGTAGGTACCTATCATTTTGTTGGGGACTTATTACAGGTTTCATATTGCATAATCATAATCAGTATCATTTTCTACTTGCAACTCTTATAGAAGAATAACAAAAACAATGAATAAATCGCTTAGATTTCTTACTATTTTGTGAATTCTTAATTAAGCTGTTTTTATCGAATCGCAACTTGTACAAAACTGTATTTTACACCAATAATTTTGATAAAAAACGGAGATATTTTTACATTTATTCGTTATGTTGTACAACTTGCGGTTGATGGTGGGGCAGAATCTGGCATTGTCATTTCTTTTATATTTTTACGTGCATTATGACTTTTCTTAGAAACTCTGTCGTAAATTCAACAGTGCTCATCCAAATAATGTATCGAATTTCCAATCACAATGTATAACACAAGAAACGCACGTCAATTACCCCGAGCGTTATAATACACACAGAGAGAGCTCGGTGGCTCAGTGGTTGGGTCAATGGACTTGCAATATGGAGGTCCCAGGTTCGATTCCCAGCTGGGGCAGCCATGTACCAATGAGTTATCCTCGGTTTTTTTTCGACGGAAAAACTTAAGTACATTTACCGAGTGCTCTCAAAACGGTGAAGGAAAACATCGTGATGAAACCTGCATGTCGTAGAAGAAGAAAAAAAATCTACAGCATGTGAAATCCGCCAACCCGCACTGGGCCCGCGTGGTGGATTATGGCCCGAGCTCCTTCGATGTAAGGGAAGGTCTGTGCCCGAGCAGTGGGGCAATATAAATAGACTGATGATGATGATGATGATATAATACACATTCCTTGTTAGTTACATGTAACAAATTAATTAGCGCAAAGAACCAGAATGCTCTTGTTACGTAGCCCATAATTCATCATTCAGCCAATTTGTGCGAGCGACAGCAACACGCGATACTGTTTGTGAAACAGTTAGCTACATGAAAAAATACATGTACAGTCGAAGACAGAGATAAGTATATAGTCTAGTCTAAGTCTAGTTAAATCCTAATTCAACATTCATCCTAATTTAGAAAGGTATACAGGGTAATCTTTCACTATTAGATAGCTTAAAGCGCGGACTATGTAATTGTATGTCAGTATACAGAGGGCCACAATATGGTTGAGATTTCCTCAAAAACTACTGGACCGAATTTACTAATTCTTTTACAGTTACATAGTTTTAACTTTTATCTATCTAACAGTGAATTATTGCAATAGGTCAAGTAGTTTTTGAGAAAATCTCAACCTTAAAAACTTTTTTGTACACCTTTCTCTGTGTTCCACCGTATAATTGTAGACACGGTGCCTTGATCTCCTATAAACAACTAGATACACAGTCTGCCTTCTAAAAATGTCCGAGCGCAAAGAAGGTCCAAACGGATGAATGGACCCCATTTGCTTTATTGGACATTATTTGGACGTTAACAATGGACCCTTATTTGGACGTTTTTTAAATTGTTTTAGTAAGACCTTTGTGTATCTAGTTGTTTATAGGAGATCAATGGCTCGTAGCGATAAAAAAATGATAAACGATGGTTTAAGTTGACAACAGTTGCTAAACCGCTGATTTTAAATGGCGAAATCCTTCGAAATAGTTGTTGGTTTAAACCACCTTCTTCTTCTTATGGTGCCGTCTTCTTACGAAGGTTGGCGATCATTATGACAATCTGCACTCTCGACAACGCCGCACGGAACAGAGACCTGGTACTCTTGCCGTACCATTGGCGTAAGTTCTTGAGCCATGATATTCTCCTTGTACCTGGCCTTCTTCTGCCCTGGATCTTTCCCTGAAGAATCAGTTGTAGAAGATCGTACTTTTTATTCCTCATTATGTGACCTAGATACTGGAGTTTCCGTTTTTTAAACCACAGCCTATCTTTAAATGGGTCAGAACCCATTGGTCTCCTGAAATTCGCACCCTGTGCCCACTCGTCCCCTAAAATATTTGAGGTTTCCACTCGTCCCCTGAACTGTTATTTTTTTTAATAATTTATATTTCCTCGCGCTCTACTATTTTAGAGATTTCTTTTTCTTTGAATTTATCAACGATACAATATAATTTTCATAATACAAATTAATTTCGTTAAAGTTTTGTTCACAAATGTACTGTGTCAGCGCTATTTATGTAAAAATATGGCTGGTTGTCTATCAGCAAGTGCCGAAGACTGAGCAGGGGACGAGTAGGTACCTTAAAAATAAATTAATATTGTCTCGTCTCCTGCCGGGGACCAATGGGCACCTATATAGGAGCCGAATCTACAACTTTTAATCCGGGGGACGAATATTAGGGGACCAATAGGTTCTGACCCCTTTAAATCACGTTTATAACTAACAGCCACTGCGTGTAACTAGATCACCGTAAGTTTAATGACCTGAAGTGCCCTCTGACATTCATGGAATATTATTTTAGCCCGAGCCGGTAATAATATCAAATGTCAATCAAAATAGGTATAATAATGATCCGTATCATTACCATAAGTTGCAATAGATAATAATTTATTATATCTAAACTAGCTTCTGCCCGCGACTTTGTCTGCGCAGGATCTTTATACATTATATCCTATGTGTTATTCTAATGTAGGTATAGATCATATATTAGAATAACACTTCGCTCCATAGAAAAAAATCGCAAACATTCTTCCATGTCTTTTAAAATGAAAATTATGTCCAAACCGAAATAGTTATTCATACAAAATGTAGGGTATTATAAATACGAAAGCTTGTTTTGCAAAAATCTCATATCAATTGGCGTATTTTTATTTCCCTGCCAAAATTCATCTAAAACTAATAAAAATACAAAGTCAAAAATATAGGTCATATTACTGTAAAGTTTCATTAAAATCCATTCAGTAGTTTTTGCGTGAAAGAGCAACAAACATCCATCCATCCATATAATACTTGTACGATGTAGTTATTAACGTGACTTAAGGGGCTGCCAGCTGTCAAACTCGAGCGGGAGACAGAAGATGTCCCGCAGCGGGCGGAAAGAAGAGCGCGGCGAATTTTGGCAGGGAAATAAAAATACGCCAATTGATATGAGATTTTTGCAAAACAAGCTTTCGTATTTATAATACCCTACATTTTGTATGAATAACTATTTCGGTTTAGACATAATTTTCATTTTAAAAGACATGGAAATGTTTGCGATTTTTTTTCTATCGAGCGAAGTTTGTCCAATCGTGTATCGCTATTCATCAGTCCCTAAATAAATAGACACCCTAAGATTGCTATACATTTTTTTCAGACGTTTAATTTTAGTAGTTAGTGCCGTAGCTAATAGAAAAACTGTAAATCCGCGCATACGAAGCCTTAAAAGTTATTCAACGGTTTTAATCCATCGGACTCTTTCTGACTTCAAAGTTTTTTAACGACATCTGAAAGTGATGAAACACGGGAAATGTTTGTTGAATGGTTTAAGGGAAATGATTTTAAACTAGGTTTATATCTAATAACCCTAGACTTTGTATGACGTGTCCCTGATCCATATCGGTTTCCGAGTTATCTGAAGATGTCATGGGACATCGTATTGGGCACGTTGCCAATGTTCCATCGATTGCAGTCTGTTCACTATTGGAACGATCGACTTACTAAATATTGGTTTATATTTAGAATACACGTCTATGTTTTATGAGAACTTTAATTCTAATATTAACTACTAATGACTAGTTTATCGGTTTCATGAAACTAGTTAAACAAAACTCCTCAGTCGTAGCCTTAATACACTGAAAGAAAAGTTTAGCTGTGCTTGTTAAATATTCGCAACTGGAACTACGAACTATAGGGACTGGTGCATCGCTGAATTTTCTTCCATTGTTATTATTTTAATTAAAAGATGTCATGTTGAAAGTTTACAACTTTATCTCCTCAACGTTGGCACCTTTTCCTTGCAAAGTAGTGTAAGCTTGGGTAGATTTAGTACAGATTAAAGATATTGATGATTCTATAGAGGAAGCGGTTGTCTCCCAATCACATCTGTAGCAGATTTTTCAAACATATTTTTTCAAAGACATTTATACAGATTTTTTTGTTAAATTTTACCAAATTGTTTTCTTTTGTTAAATTTTATTTTTATTGTTAAGATCGATATATCAATGTAACCTAATCCTTGAATATCTAAGCATGCCGTTATTACCTGTAATTGGGGTGACACTTAGCATAATTATTTTGTGGAACGTTACAACTGTAAGTACTTGTTTTGGTATACATATTCATAAAATAAAAATGTAAATTCCCAAAAGTTTTGAACTTTGAAATTTTGAAATTTGACGTGCAAAAATGTACAGGTACTTGTAATAAAGAAATGAATTTGGTCGTGATACGTCCCACATTACGTTTGCCCGTTCGTGGCCTCCATTCGAGAACTCGTCCGACCCTATCGGTTAACGGTTCTACGACAGATGTGACCAGCCCACTGACACTTCAGTTCACTGATTTTATGAGCAATGTCAACTACTTTTGTTCTCTCCCGAATAAACTAATTTCAAGTCAAGTCAAATTTCTTTATTGCAAGTAAGCACGTTATGTACATTTTTTGCACGTCAACATTCATTTTTTTTAATTTACATTTACACCACTTTGCTAGGAAAAGGTGCCAACGTTGAGGAGAAAAAGTGGCAAAAAACTCTCAGCAGCACATCTTTCTTATTATATCTACCAGAGAAACGCCGCTAGTTACGTAGTATTGGGGCCTCCCCTACGAAGTCAATTGAAGTCACAAATCAAACACAAATAAACAAACCGTAAATATTTATATTGGAACATCATTCCGAACTTTTGATTGGACCAAATGGAGGGAAATTACATATTAAAGTACGTCCGGTAGCTAAATAAGACATTTGTATAGAAATACTAGAAAAGACAATTCATCATCATCAGTCTATTTATATTGCCCCACTGTTCGGGCACAGACCTTCCCTTACATCGAGGGAGCTCGGGCCATAATCCACCACGCGGGCCCAGTGCGGGTTGGCGGATTTCACATGCCTTAGATTTTTTTTTTCTTCTACGACATGCAGGTTTCATCACGATGTTTTCCTTCACCGTTTTGAGAGCACTCGGTAAATGTACGTAAGTTTTTCCGTCGAAAAAACCGAGGATAACTCATTGGTACATGGCTGCCCTGGCTGGGAATCGAACCTGGGACCTCCATATTGCAAGTCCATTGACCCAACCACTGAGCCACCAAGCTCTCTCTAAAAAGAAAAGACAATTACAAGACAAAAAAAGATATTATAAAAAAAAGTTTTTTTTTCTTCATTTGTTTTCACCCGACTTCAGCTAGGAAGATCGTAATGTTTTTCGATTTGTTCTTGTTTCGACCAACTGGTTCGCCCAAGATTCTTGTTTCGACCAACATTGTACGATTTTCTCGTTTCGCCCAACTTTCAAGATACTGTCAAAAGTATAGTCAGTAAAAGAATTGGTAGACGAATCAAGGTGTGTATAATATTAATTAATAAGATAGGTAAGCGTTACTAATAACCGACAACGTATTATTTTACGTATTCTTCGGTGTGAATCTTCGAACGTCGGTTCCTTAGCTCATATAATTGAAATTCATTTTACAGAGTAATGTATAAAATGTACATACGCTTTACAAAGTTTCTGATCACCAATACGTACAAAATGTACGGTCAACAGCAGATCAATGGTAAAACTCGCAGTACAATTTTAAATCTTACGACGCAGATAATAAAAACGGTACAACGGTTATATTTCAGTTATTTCCAGCACAAGTTTAGTATCTGTGTACAGAAACCGTGACCCTCTGTGCAAGTTTAAATAGGCTTTTCCTGCTCTTTATACTTCGCTCTATTTAATAATAATGTGACATTTTGTACAGTCGACAGCGTAAACATCAATAAGAACACGGAAAGAAAAGATTAACTGTAATTTCTCTTGCGACGTACTTAGTTCAATTTTTTTGCAGTTTTAATTTACTAAAAACCCGTATTGGTAAGGGTTATAATCGATGATTTAAATTAATACCATGTTCAACAATTGTTTAAAAAAAATGTTTACTTATAAACGCTATTTAAAGTTAACTCCTGAAGAACCGAATAAGTAGCTGTCAGTTTAAAGAACGTAGTAGGGTTGTTTAAATGCTTAATTAGCAAAATGGCGGACCGAATTCGGAACAGCTGATTACTTTTGATACTGCTAAATCCATGAAGAAAAAATTTCGACGCGCTTACCCCAATTTAGGCAAAATTTTCGTTCTTTTTTGAATTCATTCAGCAGTGTAGCCGTACTAAAATATTTTTTTATGTATAAATGACGATTAGCTAATCACTGCTTAAATAACGTTTATAAGTAAATAAAGTTTAATCACTGAATAAGAGTTTAAATAATGATTAGTTAATTAATATGTTGTTCAGTGGTTCATTAGTGGTTTTTGATAAGTAAGAGGGTTAGTATTTATCATGAGTACAACCCCCAGTTACAATTTGTCGAATGAATTCAAGGACACCCTGTATAAATTAAAACTCTGTCACATTCTTTGACTTCAATACAATTGTTTTATCTAATATTTGTTCATATAATTTTACCACATTTAACATAATCTAACTCGGTTCAAAACAAATGAGTTGTTTTTTGTTTTCTCGTGTGGTTTAGTGACCAAACCTGTTTATGAGAGTTATTCAGGCCGCCCGTAGGCCTCTGCCGTGGCCTAACGACTGCTGCCGAGCGACAGCAACCGGGACCAACTGCTTAACGTGCTTTCCGAGGCACGAAGGGGATCAGATGAAAGTGTCACTAACGGTCACCCATCCAGGTACTGACCTCGCCCAAAGTCAAAGTCAAATTTCTTTATTGCAAGTAAGCACGTTGTGTACATTTTTGCACGTCAACATATTTTTGAATTTACATTTACACCACTTTGCAAGGAAAAGGTGCCAACGCTGAGGAGAAAAAGTGGCAAAAACTCTCAGCAGCACATCTTTTAAAATAATATAATAATACACAATTACATAGTAACTAGGTATTACACAAGCATTACTAACGTTGATTTAACTAACCAATAAATTAGTTTAAACTAGTCACATAGCTAACATAAATGATTTGAGTTTGAATTCACCACAGTCACGTGTAAAAGTTTTGTAAAAAGAAAACATAAAGAGAATACTGAAATAAATCAATGTAATTGAGACGCGCGCAGGCTACGCGGCCGGCCGCTCAGGCGCTGGAGCGACGATATTGCCAAAGTCGCCGGACGCACGTGGAGGCGACTCGCCAAAGACAGAAAGGCGTGGGCAACGATGGAGGAGGCCTTCACCCAATCATGGGAGAACTCACACAATAAGAAAAGGAAAGAAGAAAGAAACACAGACAACAACAGCAAAATCACTAAATAACAACTTAGATTCAAATAATGCAATAATATAATTTTTTTTTAATAATACTTATCTAATATAATCATAATTTGAATTTTAATACTTATACTTAATCATATTTTAATTGTGAGTTTAATAAAAGGCTTTTTATTTTTATTAATTATTTTATAATTGTGACATGAGTAACACAACACGTAACGACTAGGTATCGTGTCGTTACGCTCAGGGGACGGGAAAATAGAATATTAGGCGCGGCCACTAAATCAGCGCTTAGTGGTTCAAGTTATAGCGGGGAGCGGAAACATCTTCATAAACCCGTTCTTTCCAGGAGAACTCGCCGATAAATTGAGCTTTATGGACAAGATGTACAAAATCTACGGTCCAATAGTCAGGCTAGATGGATTTTTTTGGTAGACCAGCCAACATATTTTATTTATTTATTGATTATTACAAAATCCACAGCACTTAATGCTACTTAAAAAACACAAATGAACTAAACCTACTGCCAATTACGGGTTTACAATTTTTAAATAGGACATAATAAAGCAACTACATAATAAAGCCTAAACAACTAAATACCTAAAACTTAGCAAGACCTGATGTGGTGATTATGCGGTGTAGTGTGGTTTTAAGCTGATAGTTGTGTTACTGTGAGTGCTCATCACGAGTTCGTTGCACTGGCTGTGGAGACTTTCGGCCCGTGGTCGTCCGACGCGAAATTTTTTTGTAAAGATATTTCCACCCGCCTGATCCTCGCCTCGGGTGACCCAAGAGCTGGCGCCTATTTCAGGCAAAGGCTGAGCCTCGCTATTCAGCTGGGCTCCCTGCCGCGCAGGGCGGAGTTAGACGGCGTGTTCGGCCTTTGATTGTAAATAGTATTTAGGTATTTCCTTTATTTTAGTATAATTTTTTTTAATGTTAATTATATGAACAACTGTGAGTATAATTTCTAAATTATGCTTGGGTTGTCTTTTAAACATTTACAGCATGATAGTCTATACGAATATACGAGTATTGGGGATATTCATCATCATCACCTCGTATAAGTCCACTGTTGGACATAGGCCTCTCTAAAGCACGCCACTCAACACGAAATTCGGCCTTTTGCATCCAGTATCTACCTTTTGCATCCAGTCTCTGCCCTTTGCGTCCAGTCTCTGCCTTTTGCATCCAGTATCTGCCTTTTGCATCCAGTATATGCCTTTTGCACCAAGTCTCCGCCTTTTGCATACAGTTTCTGCATTTTGCAGCCAATCTCTGCCTTTTGCATCCAGTTTCTGCCTTTTGCATCCAGTCTCTGCCTTTTGCATCCAGTCTCTGCCTTTTGCATCCAGTCTCTGCATTTTGCATTCAGTTTCTGCCTTTTGCATCCAGTATCTGCCTTTTGCATCCAGTTTCTGCCTTTTGCATCCAGTCTCTGCCTTTTGTATCCATTTTCTGCCTTTTGCATCCAGTCTCTGCCTTTTGCATCCAGTCTCTGCCTTTTGCATCCAGTTCATGCCTTTTGCACCCAGTCTCTTTTGAAAATATCTTTACTTAGTAATAAGATATTTTCCGATCTGATTAATTTAAGTTAAATGCAGTTAATCTACAACTTGTTACTTGCACCAAACACTTGAATAAAATACCGTGAAAAGGTCAGCTTCCTCTGTCGTTTCGCTGAAGCCCTCCTGAAGGCTCCCAAGAGGACAATAATAACGTTTAAAGACCTCATTTTCTCCCTAACGAAGCTAATTAGCAATTAGATTGTATAAATTTAAATAACTTGAATAAGTTTTCGTGCCTCTACATTTTTGGTTGAAGTAACCATCTTTGTTAAGTTTTAAAGCTTGAAAATTACAGGTATCTTATACAGCTATTATTTATTAGAACATGATGAAAAAAAATTCGGTGGGCGTGGCGTGGCCTGTGGTGGCTCAGTTGGTAAGAGCGTGTCACGGAATGACAAGGTCGCAGGTTCAAGTCCTGCCCACGGCAAGAATTTTTTCATCATGTTCTAATTTATTCACCGAGCATGGATAATGCGTAATTCAAATTCTGAGCTATTATTTATGTTTATTTTTCGTATGGTCACGGTGACGTGACAGGAGATCAGACCGTGAGTGGGAGATTATCCAGCCACTCAATCACGTTTGTCAGCCTTATGAATTTTGATAAGACCACCCTCAATTGACCATTGCGGGCAGGTATCGGTGACGTGTGACATGCTCTGGATTTCGCCACATGAGAAGCGAGTGTTATACAGCTGAGGTTTATGTTTAGACTACGATCTACCATGTAAATTGAATACGGGTATTTATGTTGCTTTGAATATTAGTTTATTGGTATTTGCTATTCGAAATTATGTCCAAAAGGTTATAGGCAAAATTTTCATTAATATCTATCTATACATATAATAAGACTGTAAAAAAGTTGTGTCTGTACATTGGATATTTTTGGAAAAAAATAATTGTAATGTGTTTTAGGATCGATACTGATGCCAAAACACTCGGTGCATTGCACGGCATTCATGCCGTTGATGGTGGGGCAGAATCTGGCATTGTGATTTAATATTATCATAAGAAATAATTTCTTTCTTTCTTTATCAGAAAAAATATACAATACGTGAAATAAGTTCCAAGGGTACGGCGTCCTAGCGTAGGTCGCCTACCCACGTCATGTCTATAAAATAAACTAAGCATTGATCTCATATAAACAACTAGATACACAAAGGTCAATTCAATTCAAATATACTTTATATGCACACAAATGAAAATACATCAGTTACATATGAAACCAAAGTTAGCTAGTGTACAGACAGGCTGCCTTATCGCTTTAAGCGATTTCTTCCAGGCAACCTTCGGGTGATGGAGATATTGTATCAAAAACAGCGTAGCGGGTGCAAAAATGTCATAAAACAATACTATAAATGCAATAAAATACCTATTGTATTCAAATATGTTAAATAAACCTACAATATAATACAATAAACTAATTAATAAAAATATAAATAAATTACATATACCTATTTCAATAATAAATATATACCTAATTAACTAACAATATACATACTTACACTTAAATAATTTACACACAAATGTAGGGAGGAGAAATGTAGAAAGAAAAGGGTAATTACTTCTTCTCATGTAGATATCCACATTGAGATTGATAGTGTTGGCGCAAAAGATTTTTGAAAATTGCCAGTGATTTGGCCTGTCTGATGGGTGACGGGAGATCGTTCCACAGTTTGACAGCATTGAAAGCAAAGGTCTTACTAAAACAATTTAAAAAACGTCAGTATCAGAATCTTTATTTGTAGATTTGGGTAATTGTTTACATACAACGGCGTTAAAGTTGACAAAAAAATTATAGCAACAAATCCTGCCTGTCGGCGTACAAATGTTTATAATATTATTACAATATAGAGATTATAATTCACACAACATTATAGGTATTATTTAGACATTAAATTATTTAGATATGGGTACAAAATATAATTTACAAAGTCAAAATTAAAATATGTCAAAATTAGAGAATAAGCCGTCGTAAATTAAAATAATATAATCACTGGAAGTAAATTAAATAATGTCATTAACCTATTCTGTAATAGCACTAGTCAGTCAATAATTTAAAAAAAGGGTCCATTGTTAACGTCCAAATAATGTCCAATAAAGCAAATGATTGAAGGTCCATTTGGACCTTCTTTGCGCTCGGACATTTTTAGAAGGCAGACTGTGTATCTAGTTGTTTATAGGAGATCAATGGAACTAAGTAATAAAATTGTTTTTCTCTCGGCCCCCACATTCGTTTCCAACTAAGTTATAAAGTTGTATAAAAACATGTCTTTTGCATTTGTAAAGGAAAATGGAATACAAATGAATTAACAATTTATCACCCAATATTTTGAGCCTATTATATACCTAACTATTTTCGTATTATTTTAAACAACATTTTTTTCTGAAAACCAAATTGTTTGTACATCTAACAGATGATCAAGTGTAATATTTTGGACTTTGGATCTTTCTTATTATCTGCGTCGTAAGATTTAAAATCGTACTGCAAGAGTTCCATGTGTACCATTGATATGCTGTTGTCCGTAGACTCAAAACTGAACTGGAATCAGTTGAAAAATTACAAAGTTACAGGCATTTATAAAATCAGAAATCGGATAGTTAGAAGCGACGTCGCGACTTACTAGTTTCATACAAACTCCATAATAAATGACATTGCCACATTTCAATGGAGCTTTGCTCCACCTTCAAAACTATTCATAATCATAATCAAATTTATTTATAACATATTTTGTTGTAAGCCATTTTACAAATCATATTACGTGACCATTGAAGCTGTAGCATTGTATCATTTTGTTAAGGACTTATTACAGGTTTCATATTGCATAATCATAATCAGTAGGAGTTGCGAGAGTAGTAGAAAATGATAACAAAGACAATGATTAATTCGCTTCGATTTCTTACTATTTTCTGAAATCATAATTCAGCTGTTTTTTCGACTCATTTGATGTACAAAACTTTATTTTAAACCAATAATTTTAATAAAAAACGGAGATATTTTTACATTCATTCTTTATCTTGTTCATCATATGGTTGATGGTGGGGTATAATCTGGCATTGTCATTTGTCAAAAAGGGACGAAGCTCGACTTGGAACCTTAAGCAAGTATTGTATTCAAATATATTTATTTGTAGAATAGAAACGGGTTACAGTGTATAGATTTTGGTAATGTTATAGGTTTCTCCGAATCTTGCCCATCTAGAGCATACAAACATTTCATTGTGAATGGTAATCTATCGCAATGTCATAGCCATAAAAGATGCATATAAATTAAAATAGAAATAAAATTTATAAATTATGTCAAATCGATGAATCCGTCAGGAAGGCCACTAAATTATAATAACATTTATGTATTAACATTGTGCGCAATTTAACTTTAAATTGATTTGTAGGTAATTTCTTTAATTATAATATTGTTGGTCTACACCCTAAAAAAAAGTGAATGTTGTTCGTGTGTTTTAAATAATTTCTCTTTTGTTACAGATAACGAAGACGCACGAATGATACCATATCATGAACCGCACCTACATAACTGAAGATGCATGCTGAAAGAAAGTCTGAAAACTTAAGAACTGAAACTGTGAAAAAGAAAAAAGCACAGAATGTATGAATATAATATAACTTGTGTTTCGTAGATTAATAAATATTGGCAATAATGTACGCTGAACATTTGACGAAGACTTTCAAATGTGAAGTGGGCTTTCAGAAAGTTCACGAAACGAGAATTAAGCAGGCGAGATAAAGGTAAGTGTAGTATTTGGTGCGACTATATTTCTTTGTACATCTCATGGAGACCATGAGTTGCAGATCATCGCTTTCCAGTAACCGCAACTCTCTTTACGTCGCGTTCCCATTACCGCAACTCTCTTTACGTCGCGTTCCCATTACCGCGACTCTCTTTACGTCGCGTTCCCATTACCGCAACTCTCTTTACGTCGCGTTCCCATTACCGCAACTCTCTTTACGTCGCGTTCCCATTACCGCAACTCTCTTTACGTCGCGTTCCCATTACCACAACTCTCTTTACGTCGCGTTCCCATTACCGCAACTCTCTTTACGTCGCGTTCCCATTACCACAACTCTCTTTACGTCGCGTTCCCATTACCGCAACTCTCTTCACGTCGACTCTTGCTACGTGGAGTCTCTCTATAGCAACTTCTCGCTACGTGTAATACTGTTAGCAAAAGAAGTGAATCTTTCACGAAACGTGAATTATGAATTGAATTAATGTAATTAGAGTATCGTAATAATACTATACTCATTGCAATATTTCAAATCATTATCCATTAGTCTTTGTATATGTCCTCACTGTTCAGGCACAGACCTTCCCTTACATCCAGGGAGCTCGGGCCATGATCCACCACGCGGGCCCAGTGCGGATTAGCAGATTACATATGCATTAGAATTTTTTTCATCACGATGTTTTCCTTCACCGTTTTTAGAGCACTCGGTAAATGTACGTAAGTTTTTCCGTCGAAAAAACCGAGGATAATTCATTGGTACATGGATAGTGGCTGGGAATCGAACCTGGGACCTCCGTATTGCAAGTCTATTGACCCAACCACTGAGCCACCGAGCTCTTTTTTAATCATAACGAGATTAATGATTCGGATTGACCACGATGGATCTATCGAGGATAAATATCCCGTTAGACCCAACCGATCTACCAATGGATCCACAGAGAAAAGATGGAACGATTCTCATTGGAACCAATTTTAAATACCCATACTTATACTGAAAACTTTCTTTCAAGGTGGATCCATTGGTAAATCGGTTGGGTGTAATGAATGACAATAGTATATTCTTCTTTCCTCGTGTGGTTTAGTGACCAAACCTATTTGTCAAAGTTATTCAGGTCATTAACGTGGCCTAACGACTGCTGTCAAGCGACAACAACCGGGACCAACTGCTTAACGTGATTTCCGAGACACTTCGGCTCAGATGAAAGTGTCACTAGCAGTCATCCATCCAGTTCCTAACCTCGCCCAACGTTGCTTGCATTGTACGATCGTTTTCAACGTATACTCGCAACTGTCCTACGAGCTCCTTGGTATGAAATTGAAATGGGATATTTATCATTATAGATCCATTAATCTACAGTGATCCTCGATAAGGCATGTTTCTCTGATTACAGACCGCCCCTTATGGATCAAGTAAACGTAACCACGGATCGGATCGCGACCACCAACTCTACCGATGGCGACAATGTCGTGGACAATATCATGTACAAGGTCCGCACCGCCGTGCTGCTGCTCATCGTCATCACGGCGGTGCTGGGGAACCTCCTCGTCATCGTCAGTGTTATGAGACATAGGTTTGTACGATTTGTTTCATCATCCGTCCGTATCTTTGAAACTTAGAAACCTTTTGTTGGATAAAGAATTTTATTCGATCAAAGTGTTTATGGACATGAAATGACAATGCCAGATTCTGCCCCACCGTCTACCGCAAGTTGTACAAGATAACGAATAAATGTAAAAATGTCTCCGTTTTTCATTAAAATTATTGGTTTAAAATAAAGTTTTGTACAAGTTGCGATTCGAAAAAAAACAGCTTAATTAAGAATTCAGAAAATAGTAAGAAATCGATTTATTCATTGTATTTGTTATTCTTTTATAGGAGTTGCGAGAGTAGTAGAAAATGATACTGATTATGATTATGCAATATGAAACCTGTAATAAGTCCCCAACAAAATGATAGGTACAGGTTAAATGGTCACGTAGTTTTATAGGTGGGGCAAAGCTCCATTGAAATGTGGCAATGTCTTTTTAATATTATTAACATTCATTGACATTGATATATCTGTTTATTTTTGACATGAAATCATCTAATTTGGGTGAATTATGTGTAGGTACGATTTTATGCAAAAAATGATTTCTATTCTATTCTTATCCCATATGAATAAATTGTGTATGTATGTTAATATGTTTATAATTCTTTCATTTATAATTATGTTTCTAATTTTTCCCAGAAAACTTCGCGTGATAACCAATTACTTCGTCGTGTCCCTCGCCTTCGCCGACATCCTGGTCGCTGTCGCCGTCATGCCCTTCAACTTCAGCGTCCAGTTCTATAACAAGTGGATATTCTCATCCCTCCTATGCGACCTGTGGAACTCTTCAGATGTGTACTTCACGTCGACCTCGATACTCCACCTTTGTTGCATATCTGTGGACAGATATTACGCTATTGTGAAGCCTTTGAAATATCCTATTAAGATGACGAAAAAGGTAAGTATGGGGAACAGACCACTTACTCCATAGACCTGTACCAGGAGGACCCGTGTTTGCCCGAACATGGGCGCAAAATTGCTTCGCGACACGTGTAACTTAGAGATATCGACATGTTTACAGAATTTTTCGCTTGCAAATTTGTACCGATTTCATGTCCATAGACCTGTAACATGAGGGTGCCCGTGTCTGCCCGCACATGAGCGCAAAATTGCTTCGCGACACGTGCCTAGATATATTATCGACATGGACGCATCTCTTTAATACGGCACTCCTGTTCCGCACTTCGTCTTTATGCGCTCATGGTTGACAGAATTTTTCGCTTGCAAATTTGTACCGATTTCATGTCTATGGGGTAAGTGGTCTGTGGTATGGGGATATACAACTGTCTTACTTTGTAATCGTATATGATCGATGTAATACTGATGGAACTGATTGAATAATCATCATCAGTCTATTTATATTGCCCCACTACTCGGGCACAGACCTTCTCTTACATCGAGTGAGCTGGGGCCATGATTCACCACGCGGGACCAGTGCGGATTGGCGGATTTCCCATGCCTTAGATTTTTTCTTCTACGGCATGCAGGTTTTTTCCTTCGCCGTTTTGAAATGTGATTCGTTGTAACAATTTTAATAATTATTCACAGTAAAGTTTAATATTAAAAGCCATTTTGGTTTCCACAATGAAATACTTGCGGTATAGAGGGATCTTAAACTTGATAATAATGACATTGATAATCTTAGACAGGTATGGTACGGTGGAACACAGAGAAAGGTGTACAGGAGAGTTTTTAAGGTTGAGATTTTCTCAAAAACTACTTGACCTATTGCAAAAATTCTTTCACTGTTTGATAGATAAAAGTTAAAACTATGTAACTGTAAAAGAATTATTAAATTCGGTCCAGTAGTTTTTAAGAAAATCTCAACCTTATTAAGGCCCCCTGTATACTTATCTCTGTATTCGACTGTACCTACTAAGTTCGATTTCTGATCGATATGCATGTACCTCTCAGTTATACTCTTTGAGAGCCATGAACATAATTATAATTAAAATCCGACCGCAATAATCCCAGAATAGACTAAAATGTGAATGAAATCCAAATACATAAATTTTATTCAGAAATAATGTATTCGTAGAATCTTGATACGATTTCCTCCAAATCCGATTCATCATAAACTCGATGATAACATTTTATTCGATAAAACAATGGATCGTTTTCCAGTGAAAATGTTTACATTAGAAACACGCTTTTTGAATATTGAATAGATACTGAATGTGAAATTAATGGTATTTGTTGATCGTTCAATATCTATATCTATACATATAATAAGACTGAAAAAAGTTGTGTCTGTACATTGGATATTTTTTGAAAAGAATAATTGTAATGTGTTTTAGGATCGATACTGATGCCAAAACACAAATTTTTAGAATTTTTGTCTGTTTGTGACTTAGTGCAAGTAAGTATCACGCCATAACTAATGAAGGGATTTTGATGGATGTTTCACTAGGAGATAGCTGAAATATCCGGACAGCTCATAGGCTATAAGCCATGGCGGTATGTGATGTGGAAACAAGGATCCAGAGAGGAAGATCTGCCTCCTGATCTCCTCCAACCTCTCCATCCTCCTCCTCTACGCAAACGAAGTTGCGGGGTACAGCTAGTTATGAATATTATGATTGAGTGAATAAAAATAAAAGAAATATTGGATAAGTGTTTTTTGTAAAGATACAGCGGAGCTGAGCGGCCCAAACCATTTATATTTTAATGATGATCTTTGAACCAACAAAAATGCTTTAACAAATTCTTACAAGAGTTTAAGGTAGCACTTGCAGTTCGATTTTAAATCCTACGACGCAGATAATAAGAACGGTCTAAAGTGTTACACTTGATCTGCTGTTAGCTGTACATAATTTCTTTACTTCGCCACAACGTAAACAGATGAATATACATATAAAGATAAACATCATAATCAATCATCAATATAAAGATCTCAAAACGGTGAAGGAAAACATCGTGATGAAACCTGCATGTCGTAGAAGAAGAAAAAAATATCTAAGGCATGTGAAATCCGCCAACCCGCACTGGGCCCGCGTGGTGGATCATGGCCCCAGCTCCCTCGATGTAAGGGAAGGTCTGTGCCCGAGCAGTGGGGCAATATAAATAGACTGATGATGATGATGATGATGATAAAGATAAACGTGATGATGTTGCGAAACTGACAGGCTCATCTACCGACATTGATAGTGTAAAGTAAAGTCCTGTAATGAAAAAATCTGAGAACGGTTATTTTATCACACTTTAAATGCTGAAATAAGTAGAAGATACTCTCTAGTGGGAATCGATCCCTATACCTCCGGCTTCTACGCAGTCTGGCAAGTTATCCATTTCGCCACGGCGAGTCTGACGTCTTATGTCCAATTTAGTCTTGGCTTGCTTCGTTTGATAGCTGAAATCACCTACATTACTACTTTATTTGTTTCAGATGGCGTTTGTCATGTTGGCAGCGACATGGTTGAGTCCTATCACTATATCATACGCCCCAATCTGCATGGGTTGGTATACAACAAACGAACATATAGATTACCGAGCACTCAATCCAGAAGACTGTAGTTTTAAAGTGAATAAACCATTTGCTGTCATATCCAGTTCAATATCTTTTTGGATACCATGCACTATAATGATATTTACTTACCTAGCTATTTTTAGAGAGGCAAATAGACAAGAAAAGGCACTACATGCCAGAGCTGGTAATGCTATGCTAATGCATAGGCATTCGAGAGATGTAAACGATAAAAATGGTTTACACATAAACACACCAACCAAAGATAAGAACATACTTAAAATGAAGAGAGAGCACAAAGCTGCAAGAACGTTAGGCATCATCATGGGTGCCTTCATATTGTGCTGGCTTCCATTCTTCTTGTTCTACGTATCAACGTCGTTGTGTGAGAGCTGCAATTGTCCAGAATACGTGACTGTTATTATGTTCTGGACGGGTTATTTCAATTCTGCGTTAAATCCTGTCATCTATGCGTATTTCAACAGAGACTTTAGAAATGCGTTTAAGAACACTTTAGCTTGTGCGTTCTGTAGTTTCTGTAGACGAAATGCTTCCGACTTAGATGCGTTGGAGCGACTAGATAGGAGGGGTTCAGCTCAGTTGAGAGTGCCGATTCCTTCAAGAAGAACTTCAGACTTGGCGTCTCTTTGAACATCGCCGAACCCGAGTGTAGTGACAGCCGTATGAGAGGCCTAGTTAAGTGTCAACGAAGTATTTAGATAGGCCAGTATGTCGTACTTATTCCCAAAGTTGTATTTGACTAAAGATAGTGTTAATGTAGCAAAGGACTAATCATAATCATTAATGACATTCGTGATTGTGTACTTCATATTTTATAATTTTGTTAATTAAATTATAGTGTTTTTTCGTAATTATAATTTCTGTTAGTGTTTGTATGTAAAACTTTTGATATTTATTAGTTTCCTAAAATAGCAATATTAATTTTAGTATATCATATCATATTATTATAATTGTTATATGGTGTTTTGTTGGCGTTTAAATTGATCAAACGATTGTATGTGTTACTAAAGCTTTTTATAATAGTAAGACTTATTATAAATTCAAATTCTTTCTTCAATATTATATAAATTACCTATATTGTTTATGTTGATCCAACTTATATATTTAAATAAATGCTTAGATATATCAGGCCTAAAGTTTTCAATTGTAATCAAAGTCAGCAGAGGCCAAAGTTACTGTTGTAAATATATTTAAATTATTTAATACCTATATTTAAATTGAAGTAATTAAACGTAAGTGTACATTATTTAAATTGTACATAAATAGAATTAGATAATTTTAACATAATTAGATTAATTAAACGTGAATAGTTACCTAATATAATTAAGGAAAATTTGATAATTATGAGAAATAGACGATAGTTGACTTATAATTTCGGTAAATTATGTCTGTCCCTGGTTTATTTATACCAAGCGGTATGGAACATATACTTCAAATAGTATTAATATCAGAAAATGAAAATCTTATGGGATTATATATATCTAGGTTAGGTTAGTTTAGTAATTGTTCAATCCAAACTTGCTCATTTATTGATTTGAAAACTTGGTGAATGATAATAGGCCCAGAGATAATTTTTTATTTATTTAAAATATTACTATTATAATAATACATTATTTTAATTGGCAACCAGCATCTTAAAACTTGAGAAGTTTGTCCAGATGAAAATGTCGAGCAGAGATATTCTTATTTTTGATTATTTCTAACCACAAATAAATTACATACTTATTTATTTGTATATGCCACCATCCATTTGGTATCTTAAACAAAACCGGGACGGACACATATTTATGTGAAGAAAGGGTTATTTAGGTACAGTGTCTTGAAAATTCAATGACACAATTTGGTAATTTAATACCAAAAAAATAACCTAAACACGAAACAGACATCAATATTTTTATTTCTAACCACAAATAGTTAGATATATAGATTACATACTTGTTTATTTATATATGCCACCATCCATTTGGTATTTTAAACAAAACCGTATTACAATTGCATATTTTGAGTTATTAAGAAATAATCGATAAACATTGCTTTGACCGTTCTTTCAGTGGACATTTCGTCAAGTAGGTAGGTAAGTATTATATGTAAATTGTAATGAAAAGTGCAATAAATCTATATTTAATATAACTATTCATTGTGATGCATATAATATTTTAAAATAATATCATATATTTTTCTTGATCTTCAAACTAATTTCTAAATCAGAATATTTTAATAATGTTTTCAAATGGTTATCTATGATACTTGTTCTTTTACCTTTAGACTAATTTTTATCACAAAATTATTACAAGTAAGTTCATGAAACTAAATTAATATCGTAGATTAAAAAAACCAGTTATCTAATAACTATTAGTTCATCGCAGTATTCATAAATATTTAGATAGATTTAAATAAAGTCTTTGTGTAATTAGACTTTAAGTGAATTGTAGATACTTAATTCAGATGTGTAGTTTTAAAGAGATTTTGTTTAAACATTTTATAGGAGGATACGATAAAATATGGGGACAAATAACGCTTCAATAAAAAAAAAAGATTTTTAAAATAATTATCGATGTGCTACGATTAACTTTATAACAAACCCGTTAGATTTGGTGTGTCAGTGTTGTGTCAAACTGTTTAAAGTAATAAATGACTAACTTAACTAAATCCTTCCGATTGTTCTGACTGTGAACAATATTCAATAGGGATGTTTTTTTAAGAATCGAATGTTTTAAAATACAATTTAGGTAATATTTTAAGGTCTACCTGTGGAAACATAATTTATTTAAATAAATTGAAAAAGACAAATTAAAAAGATAGTTACTAAAATATACGCCAAAACTGATTATAGAAAAATACAAAGATTTGGTATAAAATCAAGTATAAAAGGCGCCGTCTCTGGTCGTGTCTCGTCGAAAGGTTCCCATCACACCAGCAGCGTTACCGCGCTGGATTGCGAGGGAAATACTTTGGACGAGATACGACCCGGAGCGGAGGTCACTACCACTATCCCTTAAGCGGCGACCAATAAAAAGAAAATATGCATTGGAAATTCAGAAATTTGATATACAAACTAAATTCGTTTAGCCAAAAAAAACAGGCATTTTTTTTTAAATTTATATCTTGGGCATTAATTGAAACAACGTAAAACTAATTTTATATAGTTTCATCTACGCAATAAAACTATATAATCAACATCCCTATTGAAACTACCTATCTAATTTCTTCACTGATTAGGAAAATAAAAATATTAACTATTTCAAATTATTATAAAGAATTTGAACGTGCGTGAGAGACGAATCAATGTGAAATTTAACTTTTAGTTAATCTCAAAACTATTATTTTATCATTTTAATATTATTTACAATTACAAACCGTCATTTACCTAGATACCTAATGGGGCCGATTCAAATTTTCGATTTCTAAACGAAACCAAAGTTAGCTTTTAAAAATACTGTCATCATTTATTTCGCTGATTTTTATTAAAGATTGCACCAATTTTATGGTGTATAAAATTTAGTTACTTATGTGTTAAAAAGTCAAATCAAAATCGGGTCCATTGTCGTATATTGGAATTATGAATGGTACTTACTTTAAAGACGAATTACAAAAATTTCATTTTACAATTATTTGAAAATTTCTCATTATAATTTTCAAAACACGAAACATAAAAAAATGCTCAAATGTGGAAATCAAACCTGACGGCCTGGTGCGTTATCCATTTCGCCATTCCGGGGTCCACAGACCACTTACCCAATAGACATGAAATCGGTACAAATTTGCACGCGAAAAATTCTGTCAACGATGAGCGCATAGAGACGAAGCGCGAGACAGGTGTGCCTTATTAAAGAGATGCGTCTATGTCGATAATATCTCTAGGTTACACGTGTCGCGAAGCAATTGTGCGCTCATGTGCGGGCAGACACGGGCGCCCTCCTGTTACAGGTATATGGGGTACAGTGCGCGAGGCGTAAGCTCAGGTTTACATTTGTGTGAGTGATCGCCAAGCTGCTAGCGGCACAAGAGGTGAAGTGCGGTGGCGTCCCGCTGTGTATAAAAGACATTGCCACATTTCAATGGAGCTTTGCCCCACCTACAAAACTAGCTGTACCTATCATTTTGTTGGGGACTTATTACAGGTTTCATATTGCATAATCATAATCAGTATCATTTTCTACTACTCTCGCAACTCCTATAGAAGAATAACAAAAACAATGAATAAATCTCTTCGATTTCTTACTATTTTCTGAATTCTTAATTAAGCTGGTTTTTTTCGAATCGCAACTTGTACAAAACTTTATTTTGAACCAATAATTTTAATAAAAAAAACGGAGATATTTTTACATTAATTCGTTATCTTGTACAACTTGCGGTTGATGGTGGGGCAGAATCTGGCAATGTCATTTGTATGCGTAGGACGCGTCGCGCCTCAGGCCGAACATCACTCTACACTATCTGTGTGCACTCACACAAATGCAAACCTGAGCTTACGCCTCGCGCACTGTAAGTGGTCTGTGTAAGTGAGCTTTACCTCGTGTCGTATTTCATCGTCGGTTATATTTTTTTTTCTTTGCGAGTTTCACTTTGTCTTAAAATTGACAGCAGCAGATTGGACAATCACAAAAGTAATCGAAGTTTTTCCATTATCTGTACAACCCGAAACCTTTCGGAAATCTTGCTATTGTAAATTCAATGTGTCTTCCTTTGAAATAAGTATAATTAAGGCTCAACCTATTATAGAATTTTAGCAGAAAATATAGAGTTTAGATAATAACGAATTTTAACAAATTAATAAAAAAATATATAAGTAGCTAGTGTCTGTACTCATCCGCGTACCCAGGTAGGGCCAAGCAAACCCCCCCCCCCCCCCCCCCCCCCCCTGCATAATGTTGACGTCCCTACTAAGTATCTTATCTAGTAGGTACTTTTATCGATAAAAATGAAGGAAACGAATTTTTTGCCATTTGTTTGCAATACAATAATTAGCGCGTTCGTTATTTCTATAAGCACCTAGCTTATAAAAAATCTGATTCCCCCACCCACCCCACCCACCCGGCCCAGAACCTGGGTACGCCCATGTCTGTATTAGTATGTGCGAAGAACCATTTTTTTTGTCTTAATTGTAAACCGAATCCCAAATGAAGTGTCTCATTGTGTAAACAAAAACTGTTTTACTAACATTTTAAGCTATTCTGTGATTATTGCATAGTTATTTTCACATTATTAGATCGGATTACTTTATTTTCACAATGATCAACAATGAGGCTATTACGGTTCTCAAAAATATCAAATTATACCATGTCATATCGTGCGTGAGAGGGACAGTGCTATTGCGTTGGTATAGCCGCGTCTCTGTTCGGCGCGCTATGACATGGTATGATTTCATCGTTTTGAGAACGGTAATACGGCTGGTTTGATCAATCAGTTCCTTCAGAAATACATCACAACTGGTAATTAAACGATCATATTTGTTTACAAAATAAGACACTTGATTTGGGCTGCGGTATAGGTAATTTAATTGTAACATAAACTGATGTATTTTTTTTTAAATGGCACATACTGGCTATTTATGTAAAAAAAAGTAATAATAAATGGTTGTGACTTCTTTAGACATTACAACTCGCTAACATTATTCATACATTCAGTATATAAAAAATCATATCTTCAATCGTGTTGTCGTATAACTTCTAAAATAATATTATATTATCAAAGATATTATTATAACCCACAAGGTTAATTTTTGTATTTAAAACATAGTAAAAATCATTTAATTTCGATTTCACACCATCGTTAAAAATAAATACTTAATGACGTATGTAGGTACTAATAATATATGTTTTTCAGTTAAAATCCGTCCGTCACTTATTTTAATCATTAATTTTGTTTATACCTAAACCTAGCTTGGTGTATTCAATACGTGTTTAGCATAAATAATTATGTAGGTACATAGTTGATAATAAAATACATAAATGTGGTTTGTAAATAATTAATATCTGTCAAACTTTGAAATTGTTAGATACTTACAAGTTTTCATAGAAGAAAATCGTTTTTTATAATGTAGATGAGTTGTATTAAAAATTAGTAACAACAAATTACAGCAATACTTATTTATTTATGTAAAAAATCTTATATTTTAATACAAGCTAAGAAAAAATCCTATCGCTCTGGTGAGATTCATTCGAAGCTTGTTTCATAAATTAAGGTGTACCTAATGAAATATCATCTTTGCAAGTATCTATATAAAATATATATATAATATACAAAGTCATTTATCTCGTGTAACTAGATCTGTGTTAGTATTATAGTGTTTTTGTCTCTGCCCTTTGCATCTTTCTATTGTATCAAAAATTTCTCATCGGTATTAATCAGAGACTTACCCAATAGTCATGAAATCGGTACAAATGCCACATTCTGCCCCACCATCAACCGCATGAACAAGATAACGAATAAATGTAAAAATAAAATTAAAAATATTGGTTTAAAATAAAGTTTTGTACGGTAGAACACAGAGAAAGGTGTACAGGAGAGTTTTTAAGGTTGAGATTATCTCAAAAACTACTTGACCTATTGCAATAATTATTTCACTGTTAGATAGATAAAAGTTAAAACTGTGTACTGTAAAAGAATTATTAAATTCGCTCCAGTAGTTTTGGAGCAAATCTCAACCTTATTGAGGCCCCCTGTATACTTATCTCTGTCTTCGACTGTACATCAAGCGAGTCAAAAAAACAGCTTAATTGAGAATTCAGAAAATAGTAAGAAATCGAAGCGAATTATTCATTGTCTTTGTTATAATTTTCTACTACTCTCGCAACTCCTACTGATTATGATTATGCAATATGAAGCTGTAGCTATTACGGTTCTCAAAACGGTCAAATCATACCATGTCATATCGTGCGTGAGAGGGACAGTGCTATTGCGTTGTCATAGCGGCGTCTCTGTTCGACGCACCATGACATGGTATGATTTCATCGTTTTGAGAACGGTAATAGGGGGGCTGGTTTGATCAATCAGTTCCTTCAGAAATATATCAAAACTGGTAATTAAACGATCATATTTGTTTACAAAATAAGACACTTGATTTGGGCTGCGGTATAGGTATTTTAATTGTGACATAAAGTGATGTCGACGACGGTAGAAAAGGAGGTGGGGCATGCAATGCAAGTGGCTGCGGCCATCACTTAATCAAAATTCCGGCTTCATCCAAATAGTGAATGTTATGTACATTGTTTACTATCTGTGTGTATATGTATACAGGATATACATATATATATAGCGGAAAGGTAAGCCGAAGGTAGGGTTGTTTAGTATCGATAACTTTTCAATGATCCGTGTAGGTATTAGGTATGTTTTTTTTGTGAAAACAAATAAAATCGATGCAAATGGTAGAAGATAATTATTCTTGTGCAAAACTCACAATTGTCATAATATTGCTGTTGTTTTGTTTTTAATTTATATAAACTACGCATTACGTTATGTGATTTTTGGATAGTATTTTTTGCCTTTCAAAGATATTTAATATAAATTGTGTGTTATTTATATGTTTTATGTCAATATTGTTACATCCTTCTAAGGACTGTGATAATTATCATTATACTTAGTTAAAAATATTGCAACAAATTAACCTCATTATTATATTATTGTTTTATTAACGTAATTGTTTTATTAATATTTATTGAATCACTATTGATACTAATTTCGATAAGTATTATAGTTTTGTTAATATTATATTCAGAGTTTAATATAAAAATTAGACAATTTTAATCTTAGACTTTGTATTAGGTATGCATTATCCATGCTCGGTGAACAAATTAGAACATGATGAAAAATTTCTTGCCGTGTAGGCAGGACTTGCGTAACCCTTAAGTATGTATAATACGATGAAGATTTTCGGTGGACGGGGCGTGGCCTGTGGTGGCTCAGTTGGTAAGACCGTGTCACGGATGACAAGATCGCAGGTTCAAGTCCTGCCCACGGAAAGAAATTTTTCATCATGTTCTAATTTTAATCTTTGTAATGAACTACTATCATCAATATAAATAAGTAGTTATACAATTTATATACTAATACATACGATATTTATACATATAAAAAATACTTTCGTTGTAAATATTCTTTTAATTGCCGTATGTGGTAAAGTTATGAAAGATTATATTTAAATTATAATCACTGTATTATTATAATTGCTATTATTATTAATAGTGTTGGTTAAATTATTTGAACAAGAGATGCATGGTGAGATTCTAACCTTTGGGTATTTACCTAAATTGTGCGTGTAATCAATGCTTTTTGCAAAATAAACGAAAATCGTTTCGTATGTCTAATTGTATTATTTAAAACACCTTCACTAAATCAAAAAAAATAGAATCATGATCAGCCCTAGCCAAGTCAAAAGTCAAAGTCAAAGAAGATGGGTCAAAACGTACCCACGTTGTAGCAACTTGAGACCTATATCATTCGAAAGGTCTTTAAAAATACAAAATTTTTTTGTATGGCAGCAACCTTGTAGCTTATGGGAGAACGGCGTTATAATGTCGAGAACGTTTCGAAAATTCACCCTTCGAACCATTGACGCACGCATTTTCTCACGGCCCGTGTCATCGCCCGAGTTTCGTTCGGTTAAATAAAAGTGGCGTACGGCACTGTCCGACCTTTCTAGGTATCTCTGTACAAAAAAAGTCCACTCAATACGGTGTAACGGACCCCCGGTACGGTGACCCCGGACGGGTAGAAGAAGCGTGGACAGACCACCGGCCAGATAGTCCGACGACATCAAAAGGGTTGCTGGCTCGGTGTGGACCAGACAACCTAGGGATCGGGCCACATGGAGAATTCATGGAGAGGCATATGCCCAGGAGTGGGCTGCTGTATGCTGAGGAAGAAGAAGAAGAAGACGTCTACTTAGAACAAACTCTGCAGCTGGAAAGGAGCATCTTCGAGAAGAGAGTGGCAGGAGAATTCAGCTAGGCTGTGCAGCATTTAGGAAGCTACATCGAATCTTCTCGTTTTCATACTAGAAAGCCCTGAAAACAAAGGTCTTCAACCAGTGCGTCTTGCCAAATGGTGAGCTATGAAGCCGAAACGTGGACACTGACAGTGGGTCTGACACACAAGTTCAAGGTCGCTCAGCGAATCAGCAAACTGAAGTGGCAGTGGGCTGTACACATCTGTCGTAGAACCGATAACCGATAGGGTAGACGAGTTCCGCGAATACAGTCCACGATCGGATAAATGTAGCGTAGCACGCCCTCCATCAAATGGATGGATAACATTCTCGAGGTGGCTGACAAGACCAAGATGTTCGATGATCTAGTCATCCCGGAACCAGTGGTAGTCCATAACACGGTCCTTGAAGTTGTTCAGCAATATGACTGTCTACTTAGGACCAACTTCGAGAAAGAGAGTGACAGGAGAATTCAGCTGGGCTGTGCAGCTTTTGGGAAGCTACGTCATATCTTCTCGTCTTCAATATCACAATGCCTGAAAACAAAGGCAACCAGTGGGTCCTGCCTGTGATGACTTACGGAGCCGAAACGTAGACATTAACGGTGAAACTGGCCCACAAGTTCAAAGTCGCTCAGCAAGCTATGACAGAGCTATCCTTGTAATTCTCTGGTAGATAGAATATACGAGTATATTCGCCAGAGAACAAAAGTGGTTGACATTGCTTATAGAATCAACAAACTGAAGTGGCAGTGGATTGGTCACATCTGTCGTAGAAGCGATAACCGATGGAGTAGAAGAGTTATCGAATAGAGGCCACGAACGGGTAAACATAGTATGGGACGCCCCTTCACCAGGATATAATGATGACCTTCGCAAGGTGGCTGGCAGCGAGTAGTGACTGGATGCAGAATGCCGAGAATCGGGTTGAGTGGGCGTACTTTGGGAGAGGTCTACATCCGCAGCAGTGGATTGATACGGGCTGATGATGACGACGATACCATTGGCAGCTGTCTTTAGGCTCCATCATTATTTTTTTTTAATATAAAAGGTATTGCTGTTACAGATTGCATAAACTACTATACCCAACTAATGTTATAAATACGAAAGTGTGTTTGTTTTTTGTCCTCCTTTCACGGCAATGTGTAACGTATTGACTGGACTTTTTTTGTACAGAGATACCTAGAAAGGTTGGACAGTGCCGTATGCCACTTTTATTTACCCGAACGAAACTCGGGCGATGACACGGGCCGTGAGAAAATGCGCGCATCAATGGTTCGAAGGGTGAATTTTCGAAACATTCTCGACATTATAACGGCTTTCTCCCATAAGCTACAAGGTTGCTGCCATACAAAAAAATTATGTATTTTTAAAGACCTTTCGAATGATATAGGTCTCAAGTTGCTACAACTTGGGTACGGGGTCCATACAAAATTACCCATTGTTCTTTCTTTATTGCAAGTAAGCACGTTGTGTACATTTTTGCACGTCAATATATTTTTTGAATTTACATTTACACCACTTTGCAAGGAAAAGGTGCCAACGCTGAGGAGAAAAAGTGGCAAAAAACTATCAGCAGCACATCTTTTAAAATAATATAATAATACACAATTACTTAATAACTAGGTATTACACAACTATTACTATTGTTAGAATCTACACTTTATCCCTCATGCGGAACCGGCGACACACACCATGCATGTTCATCGTTTAAATAGTCATCTATCCTGTAATACGCCTTCTTAACAAGTGTTTTTTTATTGAAATTTTTAAATTTCCTCTCTGTCAACGTCGTGACACTTTCTGGCAACTTGTTATAAAAGCAAATACAGTGCCCCATGAAGGATGTACTAACCTTACGTAGTCTGAATCCGGGAAGTGCAAGTTTATCCCTATTCCTATTATAACTATGTGTGTATGATGTTTGGAAATAGAGGTATATTCTATTCAAGACATTTGCACTCGTTATCGCTAATAATCATTCTGTAACAATTTCAATTAACCATTCTGTAACAATTTCAGTTAACCATTCTGTAACAATTTCAGTTAACCATTCTGTAACAATTTCAATGAATTCTAAGCCACCCTATAAACTTAGGGCCGGCGTACAACGTCACGGCGCAGCGCCGTGCCATCGCATGGCTTGGCGTGTCACGGCGTCTGCCGGCACCGTCTAGCGGCGCACGATGTCGACCGGCGCCGGTGACAGGCGGACAACATTCGTGCCGGCGGACGGCGCCGTCCACTGGCGCGGTACACGGCGTCGTCCGCCGGCGCCGTTCCGTTGTACGCTAGCCCTAAGGTGGCCATGAATTCATTCGACAAAATTAATGGATGGTCACGGGAAGTACCCTATAGGTTTTGGTTCCCTTGCATTTTCATACAAATATGCGGGAAAATGCGACATAAGCGGCCATATCTTTTGACTGCGTTGACTTAGAAGTTTAATTTTTACACGGCTGCATGAGGTTGCAGACCTGAGTATTCGGTATTAATTTCAACTTGATTCGTCCTCTAGTTTCTGAGATATAGGTCTTGCTTGGCAGATAGGCGGACAAAAAAGTGATCCTATAAAGGTTTCTTTTTTTCCTCTTGAATTACGGAACCCTGAAAATAAATGATTTGGAACACCTGAGTATTTAGTATTAATTTCAACGTGATCCGTCAACGCGTTTCTGAGATATAGGTCTTGACAGACAGACGGACAACAAAGTGATCCTATAAGGGTTCCTTTTTTCCTCTCGAGGTAGGTACTCAATTCTAAAACACATTACAATTATTCTTTTCGAAAAATATCCAATGTACAGACAACTTTTTTACAGTCTTATTATAAGTACAGATAGGTATTATAAAACCACCCCCTTACCATAAACCAGACCCCTAATAGAATTAGGGCGGCCAATCCGGATTTAGGGGTAAACTTTGACGGATAATTGGAGTTGAAAAGCTGTCTGGATGGAAGCAATAAACTTTAGAGCTGCATTAGTCTTCTACTAAGCTTTGGTTAGAGCTGGGCTTCTCAAACTTTTTTTACTATGATGCCCTTGGGTAATTGCTATTTTTTTTGCGAAAAAATACCTACTTTTTTGTGCCAGGGTAAACACGGTTACGTGAACCATCACGCCTCGGGGAGCGTGTTGATTATGTCAGGCTCGCCGCCTTGAAAGGGCGGAATACCGACCTAACTTCCTGGGGTGTTCCAGCTCGTGCCAATCTTGCCGAGCTACGGGAACTGCGATACATCCTCGATCAGACTACCGCTCCGAGCATTCCCCATTGTGGGCTGTAATAGCCCACAATGTATAATCCATTCATCCATCACCTTCCTCCTCCCCGTCTGAGCCTCGAGCCACTCTGGCGCATGCGAAGGCGCCTCGTACACGCCAAAGGTACCTACCTACCAAAGTTGTAGTTCTAGCCTAGTAACAAGTTATCAGAAAAGCTCCAAATAACCTTATCTATACATATAATAAGACTGTAAAAAAGTTGTGTCTGTACATTGGATACTTTTTGAAAAGAATAATTGTAATGTGTTTTAGGATCGATACTGATGCCAAAACACCAATTTTTAGAATTTTTGTCTGTTTGTCTGTGACTTTGTGCAAGTATCACGCCATAACTACTGAAGGGATTTTGATGGGAGTTTCACTAGGGGATTGCTGAAATATCCGGACAGCTCTTAGGCTAAGCAATGGCAGTATGTTATGTGGAAACAAGGATTCAGAGAGGAAGATCTGCCTCCTGATCTCCTCCATCCTCCTTCTCTACGCAAACGAAGTCTAGAAAAACGAGGACGAAAAGAAATATTCATTTTACTTTGCTGGCTGAGAAATGAGAAGGATATGTTTGCTTTTCTGAGCACAGCTTCTCAAATCTGGCTTGGGGGCAGCTGCCGCTGCGGGGCATCTTGTGGGTCATCTTGCTTTTGACAACCATAGCGCCTTAAGAATGCGAAAAGTCCGATCTAGCCTACAATTTGCCAGGCGAGCCGTATTCACATTTATCACTTGTCAGTCCAGGGATAGGTCCTTGTAAGCGCTGCAGAACCATAAATCTCCCGGAGATTTGCATGTGAACACCCCTTATTTAAATTCCGACGGACCGGCCCATTTTATCTCTATCTAATATTTTCTACGTCGAGTTTTAAAGGCCTTTTATTTATTGGACTCGACTGTTCGTCATTTGCCAATGTCATGTTACAGAAAATTCAATATATGCAATAGTCTTCTATCTTCCTCCAGGGAAGTCGCAGTAGCGTCTTCACCCTGGGTAGCCGCGTCTTCATCCAGAGGAGTCGCAGTAGCGTCGTCACTCTGGACGAAGCAGCTTGACGTCACGTTCACTCCCGAGCTTGTAGCGGGAACCCTTGATAAAAGCTTGAAACTTCAGATCTTGCATAAATAATCCAATAACTTCACCGTACTGTCATTCGCGAACATTTTCTGATTAATTTAACGTGATATTAAACACAAAATAGCCACTGTAGGCATTAAAAGGAAAATTATCAAATAATTTCTTACCTTTAACTGTGTTAGACCGAAATACGAGCTTCTTCTGTTTTTTGTTTGTTTCTTTTACTAGTAAGTAGACCGTCCCTTTCCTGTTTGTCTTCCAGAACTGTTTCACAATAAATTAATGTTTCCAAATTCGCTAGATCAGCGCACTACATATTAAAGTCCATTTATTTATACTACGGACGACATTGCTACGTATCATTGAGCCCATAGATATAGGAAGCCAAACGCGTGGTGTTAAAACACGATTGGGTAATTTTTTTAATTAGTGTCAGAAGAGGGTTCGTGGGAAAAACAACTTTTGTTGCTTAATGAACGAACTAATTGAAGGATGTTAAGAAAAAATCTAGTTTATTATTATATTATTATTAGTATTGTGGTCTCGACAGAGCCTACATATTTGTGCCGTTTGGGGTAGAAACGCTGGGTCCGTGGGGGCCGGGAGCGATGGAGATCTATAAAGATCTGTCGGGGCGGGTCGTGGAGTCCACACGTGACCAAAATGCTGGCCTGTATTTCGCCCAAAGAATTAGATTGGCTATTCAGAGGGGAAATGCCGCCAGTATTTTGGGCACGTTGCCGGACAGCGGGGATCGGTTGAACTATCTGTAATGCAAGCCATTCAGATAGTTCAACCGACCTATTTTGTACATATAGTTTTATTTTAGTTTAGTTATATTTAAGAAAATAGTATAATTTATAGCCGGATATATATGGGACATAGTAGATTACTTTATTCAGTACAGCCCAAAGTACATCAAGTGTAAACACTTTGGACTTTGAACCGTTATTATTACATGCGTCGTAAGAGTTGAAATCGTACTGCAAGTGTTACAATATATATGCTCTTATTCGTACATGTATTATAAAAACATGATAACGCAACGCAGTCACTCGGTTACTTCCCTGTGATTTGACAGAACATAGAGACGGAAATATTCATTCAACTGCATTGCCAGTTGAAAAAATGTGACAAAAGCTGTTTTTCTCCTGACCTGACCGTACAGTCGACGACAGAGATAAGTATACAGGGGGCCTCAATAAGGTTGAGATTTTCTCAAAACTACTGGGTTGAATTTAATAATTCTTCCACAGTTACATAGTTTGAGCCTTGGAAGTGTACACACGAAAATTTTGCTCTGTCAAATTATTTATTAAAATTAAAGTATTTTACTCAGTATTTGTAATGAAATTGTAGTACAGTACCTTCCAGCAGTAGTATAATCCAATAGAAACTCATATTCAATCACTGTTCATCAACACCACTAAGTTTTTGTGTATAATGGACTCCATCAAACAAACAATGGCCGAGATGCAGACCTTATTCACGACGAAAATGGAAAAGTTCCAAGAGGATTTGACAAGGAACACCGCTTCTTCATCATCACCATCAGTTAGTGTCTCATCACTGGCAGCAGATTTTCATACATTCAAGCAGTTCATAATGGGAGCACTTCAAAACCTACAACAGCAGGTGGAGTTAGTCTCACAAGAAGTGGACAAGCTTGAAATGCGGAGTCGGCGTAAGATACTCCTTGTACATGGCATGCCGGAGAAGAAGAATGAGGACCCCGTGGAAACAGTTCTGGATGTCATCGCAGGGCAACTTAAAATGGCTGGGTTCTCTAAAGATGACATTGGCAGGAGTCACCGGATGGGTGCGGCCGATCTCAGCAGCGGTAAGCCCAGGCCGGTACTCGTGAAGTTCCGTGACGTCGGCCTGCGAGACAAAGTCTGGTTCGGGAAGAAGAACCTCAAGGGCAGCGGTGTGACTTTGTCGGAGTTCCTGACCAAACCACGTCACACTCTGTTTATGAAGGCAAGGGAGCATCTTGGAGTATCGAAGTGCTGGACCAGGGATGGATGCGTGTACACGATTGGACGCGATGGTAAGAGACAGCGAATCTCATCTGTGGAAGAGCTGAACACCTTCGCTCGCCGTAAGGCGCCTAGTGAAAGCGCCGAGTCCTCCGGGGCAGATACCGACAGGTTTATACCACGGCAGCAACGCCTAAATAAGCGTGCGCCGGTCAAAAAACCCGATACCAGGAAGTAGCTCATTTTTCAAGTTCATTATGTTAGTATCCAATCCTTCTCACATTTGGTAGGTGGGATAATATTGCAGCTGTCTTGCTAATAAAATTCTAATCACTGTGATGTCGGTACTGAACAATTTTCTATACTTTTTGATTTGCGCTAACAAAATACCGCCACTTTGTAAACAATACACTAACATTAAGACATGACAGTGACAGCTCAAGTTCCTGAAATTCTGCGTTTTGATAATGCATTTCATAAGCGTTTTTTTTTTTTGCGTTCCGTTCTACGTATGTAGTTTGTATCATTTTAGTTTTTTAGTTTAGTTATATTATTCTAAATGTTGTATGAATTGAGATTGTTTTATCTTTTTTAACTTTTCCTCTCTTTACAATCAATCTCTGTGCAATCTGTGGGTCAACTACACCAAAAAGTCGTACAATGCCCTGCGTGTACAGTATAACAATGCGTTCAGGGTGCTGATGGGGCTGTCGCGATGCTGCAGCGCGTCAGGGATGTTTGCGGAAGCCGGCGTAGACGGATTCCATGCCATCATACGCAAAAGAGTCGCGTCCCTGATGCGACGGGTTCGCGGCAGCCCTAACAGCATCCTGAAGGGCATTGCGGATACCATGGACAGTCCGATTCTGAGACACTGGGTACACTTACATGTCCCGGGGTCTCGGAGTCGGACCTAAGTCGCATGTATGGCGCATAATACACCTCATGTAAACACTAACATAGTTTTAAGTACTTACTAACACTTATATGGTCTTTGTGACTGCAATAAATCATTTGAATTTGAATTTGAATTTGAATTTACATACTGCTGGCAGGTAGAGAAACTATTATATTATATATTACAAGATTTTATTGTTATTTATTTTGATATTTAACGTCTATTTATATTTTTTATTATTTTATATTATCTATATTATTCTTACTTTTATTGATGTTTAATATATATACTGACGATGATAATCACAATGATCTTTTTCTGTCTTGCTCCTCTTCGTCTGAGGGATCGAACAGTAACGATAGTTTCCATAGTTTCCCCCCTTCACTCAAAGACTCTCTAGATAGCGAACTATCTGATATTCCAAAAATTTTTAATGTGGCTCACATAAATGCTCAGAGCATTCCTGCTCATTATCCTGATTTGTTGACAACCTTCGATAACAAGAATCTTCATGCAATACTTGTATCAGAATCCTTCCTCCAACCTTGTCTCCCATCAACTTCATATGGTCTCCCGGGATTTCACTTGATACGGAACGACCGCACAAATTCTTCGTATGGCGGTGTCGCCATTTACCTTCGCAGCCACATACCTTTCTCCATCGTTAGCAGGTCAGCGCAGCCTCCTCCTCCTGGCACAGCAGAGCATCTCTTTCTAGAAGTCACTTTGTCTCACACTAAGATTCTTCTCGGAGTATATTACAGCCCAAATCTCAACATCAACTACTTTCCTTCATTCGAGAAACTCTTAGAAGACCTGTCTCCTTCATATAGTCATACCATTATTATGGGTGACTTCAACACATGCCTGTTAAAAAATGACTTCCGTACTCGTCGTCTTAAAACTTTGGTTAATGCTAGCAACATGCATATTCTCCCTTCAAATGCAACTCATTTCTCTCCCAATTGCACTCCTTCACTTCTTGACCTTATAATTGTCTCTTCTCCCAATCACGTCGCTAAGCATAACCAGTTTAGTGCGGAAGCCTTTTCCTATCATGACTTAATCCTTTTGTCCTATAAAATCCGTCCCCCTAAGGCCAAACCCAGAGTCCTAATGCGGCGTAATTTTGGTGGAATGGATGTGGAAAGCCTCCGTGAGGATGCACGCAAGATTGACTGGTCAATTATCGATCAGGCAAGTACAGTCGAAGAGAAGATAGAACTCTTGAATACTAATCTAATACAGCTTTTCGACGTACATGCGCCAGTCCGACCTGTCAGGGTCAAGCATCTTCCTGCACCTTGGCTGACTGAGGAGATTAGGGCACTCATGGAGAGGAAGAATCGTGCAAAGGCTAAGTATAAAACAGATTCGTGTGCGAAAAATCGGGATAAATATATATACACTAGAAATCGCTGCAATACGGTGTGTAGGGACGCACAGAGACGCCACATTCATCAATCAGTACAAAACGGAGATCCAGGTAAAGTCTGGAAATTTCTTAGAACATTGGGAGTAGGTAAATCACGCAATGATACGATTCCTAAAGACCTAAATATTAATTTACTTAACCAGCATTTCTCTTCTTCGTCGGCCTTTGACAATTCAGTCAAAGCTAGCACTTTAAACAATCTTTATTCTCTACCTACACCCGACATTCCAGCGTTCGTCTTTAGTCAATTCACTGATTGTGATGTTAAGAAGAGCATACTCTCCATTACATCTAATGCCGTTGGTGGTGACTGTATAAGTCGTAATATGATCGTTCCCTTAATCGATATCCTCACTCCTATCCTTACCAAGATCCTCAACTATTCAATTTCCACCAGCAGTTTTCCAACCACGTGGAAAAACGCGCAAATAATTCCCTTACCGAAAAAATCTAACCCATCCTCATTCTCTGATTATCGTCCCATTTCCATTCTACCATTCCTTTCCAAAGCCCTTGAGCGCCTCGTCCATCAACAGTTAAGTATATTCCTCACAAGAAATAATCTACTCAATCCTTACCAATCCGGTTTCCGTCCTGGTCATAGTACTGTTACTGCTCTAGCCAAAATCTCTGACGACATCAGATTTGGAATGGCACATCAAAAGCTTTCTGTCCTCACTTTACTTGACTTTAGTAATGCATTTAATACTGTCGATTTTGACATAATGCTGGGATTACTTTGCTCTCTTAACATATCTGTCGCCGAGTATTCATAGCTGCCCAGGTTCATCCTGTTTCATATGGCGACAAGAGTTATTATTGCACACAATTCATATATATAATATAATACAATTCATGATGTACACAGTTCTATGTGGATTATCGGGAAACAATGCTTTCACTTCAACTTCGGGTGAGAACGCTGACTTCTGCCACACGTTCTCTTCATTATGTTCGTTGGACATTCAGGTCCAGCTGGGACCTCCACACACACCCCTACAGTCCCGCCCTTGTTCATTCCACCACGAGCTTTGGCACTTCAGCTCGTATTTCATATTTAACGTGCCGTTTCATGAGCTTTGGCACTTCAGCTCGTAATTCATATTTAACGTGCCTTTACATTCACGGTTACCCGTAAGCCGTGTTTCCCGATTCTCCTTCAGTAGGATACAGTTCAAACACTTACCGATATCCTCGAGAATTCACACACCCTTTCTGGTGTATTTCAAGTTGGTCTTCTCCAACTAGCCATTCTTTAATATTACACGGTAAGTGAATAAAAGCAATATCAAACAATCACAAATTCCTCAGACAAATTCATTCAGTTAATAAAATTCATTCTAAAGTTTGTATCGTTTCCATGGTTTCCTACTTACGATTTGGATGTCATTCGTGACAATTCACGACACTCCCGACGGCCAGACGAGTTCTTACAGCAGAGTGAAGAGAAGCCGCTTCCACTCGGCAATTTTTCAATTGCTCTTATGGCTTACGCTCTCCTCCCTCTACCTTCAGTGTCGTTCTCTGGTTCAGGTAGTTCTCCGTCGGGGAACACACAACTCAACTCATTCGCTTGAGCTGTGTCTTCAGTGACTTCTATGTTCATACTTTCAGGTATGTCACCATCAATTTTAAGTCCAAATCTTCCAAATTTTTTAGTTTCATGGATCGTTTCTAGGGTTGCTTTCGGTATTTGTTCGCTCGCTTCAGTTTCCATTTGGAGAGGAGAAAAAAGTAAGATAATTCAGCATTTGCCTTCTGGCTACTGTATTATGAGAATGATCTAGCATTTCTACTTCGCCTTCCTGGCGACTCTCATTAGGAGTTATCTCCAGTTCTTCAATTCGAGTTTCTCGGGTTTCGTAATCGTCAGTTATGTCTGATTCTAGTGGGATTACAGATGTACGATTGATCGAGTAAATTCAGAGTTTCCGACCATTACTTGGGGTACTCTGCATTTTCTCTCGACCCATGATACTCATCATGACAGCTTTTTAATTTTCACGATTCTTCGATTCAATCTTTATTTTAACAAAGTCACCAACACACGGCGTTCTTTTGGATTTCATCTACCAATACCCAATAAACATTGCTTAGATTCCGATGTTATTCGCTGACCTCGTTTCCATCCCGTGAATTAATTTCTGTTTCAATGATGTACCTTCTGGTAGTGGCCGGTTATTTGAGGGATAGATGGTCAAATATTTCCCTAATGATAGGAAATGTGCGGGTTTCAGAATGTGTTCATGTTCTGTACTCATTTATTTCAATGGTCTAGTGTTGCACACAGTTTCACCTTCCCTTATCACCATGAGAAGCTGATTGTCACCAAAGAAGATGCTTTTCAAGTGTTCGCTTTAGACAATTAACCACTGCAACCAATCTTTCATAAACACCACCATGCCATGGTGCAAGCTGTGGTATAAATTTCCATTTAATTTGTTTTGGCTGCAATATGGGTTTGTTAGCACTTCATATGTCATTCGACACTGAAAGACATTAACTGATACAATAAGCGTAGGTGTTACTCTACGTGCAACAAATCTTCTTAGAGACAGCAGGCATTCTGGCACTGTTAGATTCTTGACCACTTCTATTTGTATAGCACGTACAACAAGGCACGTGTAGAGGCAGACCCATCGTTTCTCGCTTTCCTGCCTTGTATGGGCATATATATGGGAACAAAATAGTCCATTCCTGTGTATATAATGGTGAATTGAAAGTTTCTCTTTCTTGTGGTAAATCTGGAGTTGGAGGTAGTTCATTCATAGGGTCCACCGCCATATTTCACACATTGTGGGCATTTCTTCAAGAACTTCTGAATTTGAGCTCTACGTTGTGGTAGCAAGAACTTTTATCGAATGCAGCGCAATGCATGCGCCACTCCTACGTGATAGTTCTTCTCATGTATTTCTATGATAACATTTGGTGTGAAATCACAATCTTTGGGAAGAAGAATAGGATGGTTCATTTCATTAGACCAGTCTGTATGTGTCACTTTCCACTTACATTGTAAGAGTCCATGAACAACTACAAACATATCCAAATTTCTGCTCAAATGAGTTTCCTTCCTCATTGCCTCTTCTTTGAAATACTCTGACTGTAATTTCTTTATTTCCACTAGTTGTGAGTAAAGACTCTTCGTTTGGAGTGTTTTCATACTATGATTTGTTTCATTCTAAAATCCCGTCGCTTCATTCGCATTTTCATTTTTACTTTCTGGACTTTTATTGTCTAGTCCAGACCCTCCGCCACGACCGATAGCGTGGACAGAAGGTCTTTCAGGTTAATGAACGGACTAGGGGCGTTTCTGCTAGGAGCTAGGAGCCTTGACACCAAGGTTTTTGTTTTTATGACCAGGGTTCAGGCCTTGTTGCTACGTCCGTCGGTTCTGTTCGTTGCTTATGTAATACATTTCTATTTATTTATTTTGCTTTATTTCGTTAGCCTTTCTTTTAACGAATGGTTGCAGCAATTTTTTCGATTTCATTCAGCTTATGACAATATGGCTGTCCTTTCAGATATAGTGTTTTTGATTTGAATTTCAAGCGCGTTCTTTACATAGGACAGTAGCTTACTTCCAATGACAGAGCCAAACAACTCAAGTCTTGTTATCTTTAAATCTTATTTCTCTGTCAATGTGTTAACGCGTGACTTGAACATCAGTTTTACTGTTTCATTTTTATATTTATCGTCGTAAATACACCACATCCTCGTGATAAATTTTCTATGCATCGTTTAAGCAGTGTAATTTATTTTCCCAATTTCTTCGACGCAATTCTCCCATCCAACGTAACGTTTAATTAGAATCTTTTAACATATCGTATTATTTCTACGATTGATACCCACTTAGTCTTTGCATCTTTGGGCAAATAAGTGTCCCATTGAATTTCTTCCGCCATATTTCCCTTAGCAGGATCTTGGCTTGTAGGACCATGGGTGACGTGAAACCACAAGACAGTGCCAGAGATTGACACTATTCTTAGAACATCTCTCTTTTGCTCTTTTTTTTTTATATTTTCTTCACTAAAGACTTTGTCATTCAATTTCATTTATAAGCTATCATCATTCAGATTCCACATTAGACACGATCAGTTTCTTTAGGTACGCTATTCTTCAGATATTTTCCTTATGAATTCTTTATCATTGGAAAACCAATCTATTTTTACGAAATTGTCTACTTAACACCTGACCGCAATCTTAGTTAAGGGAGTTCTTGGTTTTTATAGACAAGTGGTGACGTATTATAGCTGTATGAAGACATTTTCTACCTCTGTAGTAATGCCTACTTTATCTGTTCAGAACCTTACGATTAGTTTAGTTAGGTCTTCTAGCATGATCGGGTCTCCGTACATACATTCATTCAAGCTTCGTTGCTCTTTCATTTTGACGGATGCGTCGTAAACTATTCTACCTTTCCTCTCATGTTTCACAATGTGAAAATGTAGGTAATGAATTGATGGTGTTTCTGTAGCTTCCGTAACAGTTGAGGCTCAATTACTTAAATAATTTCCACATCATTTTTTCTTGCAAAATTATGTATTAAACTACTATCAAGCTTTTCAACATTCCATGAGTCAGTTCAATGTTCGTAGGCAATTCGAATGGATAACCAATCCAAGGTAACTTTACTTGATACCTGACATTTTCATATATATAACAGTTTTGGTAAAGTGTATCACATCTTCTTCCTCACGGATGGTTTTGGTAGAGTTGGTTAACGCTATCCTTTCAGTTTTCCATTATAACTATGTCCTTGTCACGCAACATGAGGATCAGTGAAATATGACTATTCATGAATTTGCTTGACACTTACAGTAAATTATAACCGACATTTGACTTCATTCTTTGCTGTAGTATCAATTTTACCAGTGAACATCCATCTAAAATCAGTGTCAATGAGAACCAAATATTCCTTTAATTTCACATTTCTGTTTCTCATACTGGATATTTGTAATAATCGTTCCCAATTAACAAGTCAAATCTTTCACCTGAACTTTCATTATCTGCCATCACATTTGTAGCAAGATTCGACTTCATTTCCGGCACGGGAACTCGTTCTGTTATTTGTGGAACGATACTAACTCTTATCCTTCTATGGATGCCACGTTATGTTATAATATTGATCTTTGCAGAGTGGTTTGAATTCTAAATATGTAAGCAGCCAGTTTCAAGCTTTTCCTCATTCCTGTTGTGATGAAGTTCCGCTGGCTGCCACTGTCCCAAATTAGTCTGCACGTTTTGTCTGCAATTTTGTTTTGGATCCTCACCGTTGCTGACTGCAAGAAGGACACGATACTATGTAAATAGCCATATGTTATGAGTAATATATAATGTTTTCTTTTCTCATCTTGAGTCTTCGTCGGACATAACGCTCAATGATGATTCGGGCAAAACCCTTGCATTTTTTTTACAAAACTTTTAAAAGTGACCTTGCCTGAACATTTGAACTACCCTTCTTTTTCGGATTACCCTTAAACTTTTTAGCAATTCTAATTGACTCTTTTACCCTTAACTTCTGGTTATAATAATGCTTGCTTTGTCTGTGGTGTCTGCTGATTTGATGTCGCAGGCATTCTTAAACACGTCATAGTAAGCATCGTCAAGGCATCTCTACTTCCAACCAAACTAACACTTGAGTGTATCTACTTACTGCTATTCTGTAGTTTGAGTTCGAAATTGCAGTACTTATCCACATCGATTCTTTTGCCTTGCCGTTGAAGGCCGTTGGTTTTCAAAAATAGTTTCCAACTTCGCTAGAGTATCATCTACTTCAAATTGTTTTGTAGTGCACGACGTTGTTATGCTAAGTATGACACTATTAGAGATAGAGAGATCACCACTTGATTCTATGTATGAGTCAAGACCAGTCTAATACCTTGTTAGAGTTTGGTGAATTTTAATGCAGTCTCACGACCTCTTCAAGAACTTTCAATGGAGAAAAACAGAATTATTCAGTCTTCTACTTCAAAATCATTCACACGCATTGGAGATCTATTCTATTATTATTCTAATGGCTTCCATTTTCATTAAGTATAGAGACAATTTAAAATCATATTACAAATTACAAAGAAAATATTCATGCATGCTTGACTTGACATACCTGACAATTTGACAAACCTATTTGCGGAAATGCCGGAAGTAGTCATAGTTTATGCTACCAAATGCAATTCCTCATATTTTTCTTTAAAATGACTAAGTTTCGTCACTACTTCATAATTCGTCGGATTATATTAATCTCTTTATTTCCGGTTGATGGTTGTTCCGGTTAGTGTAGCCAACGAGAAAAAAAAATTCCTAAAATTCGTCCGATAAATCGAATGAGTTAAGCTGCGTTCAAATTAGGCAAGTACTCATTAGGAAAAATAAAACAACACTATTGATTTCTATATTTTCAATATTCTTGTAACAATTACAAAAAAGAAAGAATATCTGCTTCGGTTTTTATTTTCACAAAGATTTTGTCCCGTGTCTATTCATATTCAAAGCTTAAATTCAAAGTATTCGGTCATTGTTACAGTCTGCCACTTTCGATTCCTTAATATTTACTTTGTAGCGTGAGCATGTATTTCTGGTTGTTCGGTGAGCTGTTCCTTAGTCCACTTCGGTCAAAATGTGACCCTGTTCATTCAATTCTGGTTAGGAGTCGTTGTGTTCTTCACAACGAACATCGGCGGAATGTTCGTCATTCCCCGATGGTCAGCGCACACTGACCTCCATTCATGGCTAACGCGATTCTTCACGTTGCGTGATTTGGTTCTTCACGCATAAAAGCCAATTTAGTCAGCTCACCGACCAACATTCATTGGCTAACGCCATTCTTCGCGTTGCGTGATTTGATTCTTCACGCATAAAAGCCAATTTAGTCTGCGCACTGACCTCAATTGACTAACGCGATTCTTCGCGTTGTGTGATTTGGTTCGTCACACATAAAAGCCAATTTATTCAGCGCACCGACCAACATTCATTGGCTAACGCCATTCTTCGCGTTGCGTGATTTGATTCTTCACGCATAAAAGCCAATTTAGTCAACGCACCGACCTCAATTGGCTAACGCGATTCTTCGCGTTGTGTGATTTGGTTCGTCACACATAAAAGCCAATTTATTCAGCGCACTGACCTCAATTGGCTAACGCGATTCTTCGCGTTGTGTGATTTGGTTGGTCACACATAAAAGCCAATTTATTCAGCGCACTGACCTCAATTGGCTAACGTGATTCTTCGCGTTGTGTGATTTGGTTGGTCACACATAAAAGCCAATTTATTCAGCGCACTGACCTCAATTGGCTAACGCGATTCATTCTTTAGCTACCGCGATTTATTCATTGGCTAATCTATTTCAGTTCATAATTCGTACCATATACATGTCACGCCATTCGAATTTTCATAATTTTCATTTCATGAACTGTAGAGAGTGTCAAACTGCAACAATGGACACGTGGACAATTTCTTTTTTCAAGAGAATTCATTGTTGAGATGCTTAAGCATGAAGCTTAAGCATCCCAGCACCTCCACCATTTTGTCGCCGAGTATTCATAGCTGCCCAGGTTCATCCTGTTTCATATGGCGACAAGAGTTATTATTGCACACAATTCATATATATAATATAATACAATTCATGATGTACACAGTTCTATGTGGATTATCGGGAAACAATGCTTTCACTTCAACTTCGGGTGAGAACGCTGACTTCTGCCACACGTTCTCTTCATTATGATCGTTGGACATTCAGGTCCAGCTGGGACCTCCACACACACCCCTACAGTCCCGCCCTTGTTCATTCCACCACGAGCTTTGGCACTTCAGCTCGTATTTCATATTTAACGTGCCGTTTCATGAGCTTTGGCACTTCAGCTCGTAATTCATATTTAACGTGCCTTTACATTCACGGTTACCCGTAAGCCGTGTTTCCCGATTCTCCTTCAGTAGGATACAGTTCAAACACTTACCGATATCCTCGAGAATTCACACACCCTTTCTGGTGTATTTCAAGTTGGTCTTCTCCAACTAGCCATTCTTTAATATTACACGGTAAGTGAATAAAAGCAATATCAAACAATCACAAATTCCTCAGACAAATTCATTCAGTTAATAAAATTCATTCTAAAGTTTGTATCGTTTCCATGGTTTCCTACTTACGATTTGGATGTCATTCGTGACAATTCACGACAATATCTCCAACGGTAATTGACTGGTTTCGTAGTTACCTGTATGGCCGCCGGCAGCGCATCCAGGTCGAAGACGCGTTCTCTACCTGGTGCGACACAAATGCTGGTGTACCGCAGGGTGGCGTGCTTTCTCCTCTTCTCTTTGCTATCTTCATCAATTCTATCACACATCAATTAGTTTCTTCCTACCACCTGTATGCAGATGATTTACAAATTTATTCACAGGCTTCTTTTACTGATCTTCCTGACGCAATCCGAATGGCTAACAACGACCTGGCGTTAATCTCTGATTGGAGCAAATCTTTTGGCCTCAAGGTCAATCCTACGAAAACTCAAACCATTATTATCGGGAGTTCAGCTTTTATTTCTAGGATTGACTTTGACCAGTTGCCAGCAGTTGTGTTCGATGGTATACATATACCATACAGCGAGTGTGTCAAAAACCTAGGGGTTCTGTTTGACAGAACCTTATCGTGGAACGCACAGGTTGCAGAGGTCAGCAGGAGGATGTTTGCTGCTGCCGGTTCGATGAGGCGATTGCGCAACTTCCTACCAACATCCACCAAAATTGCACTTGCACAATCCCTTCTTCTTCCTATCCTTGACTACGCTGACTCCTGCTACCCGGACCTCACTGTAGATCAATTCAATAAACTCGAGCGTCTTCAAAACTTCTGTATAAGGTTCATATTTGGCTTGCGCAAGTATGACCACATTTCCGAATACCGTAATAAGCTGAAATGGCTCTCTATCCGTCATCGCAAGGACGCTCACATTCTTTCACTTCTTTATTCCGTGCTGTTCCATCCTTCGACACCTTATTATTTGAAGGAACGTTTTCAATTTCTTCATACCACCCACAATCGTCATCTTCGCTCCACTGAAAATCTTATTCTGTATCTCCCTGTCGACTCTTCAAAGTTTTACTGTAAGTCTTTTACTTCTCATGCCATCCGCCTCTGGAATTCCTTACCTGAACCAATCAGGAAGGCCAAGTCTTTGGACATTTTCAAGAGGCAGGTCAAGGCTCACTTGTTAACCTCATAAACATTTCTTCATTTCTCTCTTTGTTTATTTTTACTTTTTATTATTCTCTCGTGTTCAATTTGATATTAAGTATTGTGTTATATCAATCATGGTCAGTTTGTATATATGTATATTATTTTTATTATGTTTGTGTGTATGTAGGTATATTTATATATTTGTTTATTTATTTGTGTACATATTTCAACATTATATATGCAGTAAATATATTAAGTCGTTATGTAAGTATATGTAAATGTTAATTATCTGAGTATTAGATATATACATATATTACTTATTAGTAAGTATTAATTATTTTAGTAGTCTAATCCATATATTTCTTCCTTTCTACGTGTTGCACTGTAAGCCGCCTCTTCCAAAAGAATAAATTCTCTACCTGAAGGTTGTCTGGAAGAGATCGCTCTCAGCGATAAGACCGCCTGTTGTATAAAATTATGTTAGCTAAGTGTGAAAACTATGTATTCTTTTTTGTGCAATAAAGTATATTTATCTTATCTTATAGTTTTCACTTTTATCTATCAAACAGTGAAAGAATTTTTACAATAGATCAAGTAGTTTTTGAGAAAATCTCAACCTCAAAAACTCTCCTGTACACATTTCTCTGTGTTCCAGCGTACCAAAGACCTCGGCTCACTAAAAGGCTGTCAGTAGTAAATAATCAATAGAACAGCAAGTACGGACGCCTCAAGTCACTTCGCTCTTTGACAAGCAGCCGACACGTTTTCACTCAAAAATAACCTATCTAGACATCGTAGCGTGTGATACTATTCGCATTGCTATGACCGAATAATTGGCTCCGACCCAAGTCCATTAGTTTCCATTGGGACTTATATTAAAGCTGAGTATTAATAGTTGGAAGTAGCAAACAAAATTATTGTGATAGAGTCATCATAATTTCCTTGAGCTTGTCTATTTCTTGACCAAACTTATACTGTAAGAAAACTTCGCTGATACACCTACAACCGTATCTATACCGCAGCCCAAATCAAGTGTCTTATTTTGTAAACAAATATGATCGTCTAATTATCTGTTGTGATGTAACACTGAAGGAACTGATTGATCGAACCTGTTTATTATTGTGAAAATAAAGTATATAAAATCTAATAATGAATATAAGTATGCAATAATTTATTATTTTATTAAGTTATACCTAATAATAATATATATGTAGTTTATACAACACCAAAAAAAATAACAAATATAAACCTATAATTAAAGAACAGCGTAAAATGTATTAATATTTATTTGTTTTTAATATTAACTTACTATTGTAACAGTTACCTACCTACTTATTTTTGTTATTTGAATAAAGCCGACTACATCATTAAAAAAAAAAGCGTAAAATGTTAGTAAGGTAGTTTTTGTTTACAAAATAAGACACTTGATTTGGGCTGCGGTATACGTGAAGTGTGAAAGGGATAGCAACACGATTTAAGGGAAGTGAGGTTTAACTAAGTTTATGAATAACATCATAAACTATCTACTGGTAATTTTTTTTACAATCAGTCAAGTAGTTTTTGAGAAAATCTCAACATTATTGAGGCTGGATACTTTTATATGTACCCTCCTAATGTGAAAAGCATTACAGGTTCGATTCTCGGTCTGAAAACATTATGTTCAATTTTGAATTCATTTTCTGTTTGACCGATAACCATATCATTAAGTTAAGGGTATAATGAAGTACCCTACACGTCACATTAATTAATGCGATGTCCCGACAAGGGTTACAGTATAATCATGCAAGACCCTTAAATTTTCCACAAAGATTACGTGGGATATTAAATTGTAGGCCTTTAATAACATGTTACCTTAACCAACCTTCGGGGGGTAGAGATGGTTCCCTATATCGCCCTATATAAGGCTGGATGTGCGTGGCTTGTCAGTGTATAGGCTCCGAACCTCAATAGGAAAAAAAAGAACCCTTATAGGATCACTTTGTTGTCTGTCTGTCTGTTTGTCCGTCTTTCAAGACCTATATCTCAAAAACTCTCCATCCTCCTCCTCTACGCAAACGAAGTTGCAGGGTACAGCTAGTTATAAATATGAGAGCTTGTTAAAAAAATCTGATTTTTTTGGCGTATTTTTATTTCCCTGCCAAAATTCATCCAAAATTCATAAAAAATACGAATATCGAGGCACTGCGCCGTAGGTACGGTGGAACACAGAGAAAGGTGTACAGGAGAGTTTTTAAGGTTGAGATTTTCTCAAAAACTACATAACTTATTCCAAAAATTATTTCACTGTTTGATAGATAAAACTGAAAACTATGTAACTGTAAAAGAATTATTAAATTCGGTCCAGTAGTTTTTGAGAAAATCTCAACCTTATTGAGGTCCCCTGTATACTTATCTCTGTCGTCGACTGTACTCTTCACTCCGGCGCTGCGGGACATCTTCTGTCTCGCGCTTGAGTTTGTCAGCCCCTTAAAAATGTGCACAGCGTGCTTAGAGCACTATGTACTTGCAATAAAGAGCTTTGACTTTGTCACTCACTGACTAGAAAGTAGTAGATGAGTCTTCTGGGGTTAGCCTATTAGGAACCAGAGAATTACAGACTCCTGCCACCACCCTCCAGTCTTCAACCTCATGCAACCGTGAAAAAATCAACCTTCTTCGTCATCGCAATCAAAAGATATGGCCGTTTATGTGGCATTTTCTCGCATATTTGTATGAAAATGCAAGAAAACCAAAACCTATAGGGTACTTCCCGTTGACCTAGAATCATGATTTTTGGCAAGAAGCTAGGTCTTATAGCACAAGTAAAGGAAAAAATCCGAAAACTGTAAATTTGAAGTTATATCACGAACTAATTTTTTTTGTTGTAATTATACATACTTATATTTGCAGTTGACGCCTGGAATGTTGATGTATGACGTTATCAGTTTCGAAAAAGCAAAGATAAGTTTGTCCCTAAATCTAGTTTATCTTTTCGTTAGAGCAAATGTTATGGTGAAGTTGCACGGAACCCTCGGGGCGCGAGTCCGACAGCAGACTCGAACTTGGCCGGTTTTATTTTAGAATACACGGAATATATATCCTTAGCTCAAAGATGTTAAGCATAATTTGTATTACGTACCTAGTTTAGGGGTTAGCCTTTGTCTAAGAATTCTATTTTATCCGTGCACATGGAAAGTCTTTTCAATTCAATTTCAAAATTCGTTATTTGACATAATTTCTTACAAAAATATAACTATCTTAACAGCCTATACATTAAACATCCGATTTACAACACTTTATCAGGCTTTTAGCACCTTTGAAAGTTTTCTGCATTGTAATTAGTTAGGTACTTTTAGAAACATAATTAGTATTTAAATTAGGGCTTAATTGTGGTTATTTAGTGTGAAATTATTGTTTTAATTTCACTTATTACATGGAAAGTCTAAATTACTCGTAAACAGCGACATTATCCGAAACAGTTTCAACATAGAAATGTCTAAAATACTCTAGCCCGCAATTACGTGGTTTGAAGAACTTGTACAGTCGACCAAGATACTCCTGGATTTTGCGCCAATATAAACTTTATGTCAAGGACACTAGACTGCACTACTAAGGTGCTTGTAACCGTACAGTATACATCGTCCACAGTTTGCTTTGAAGACTGTAATTTAGTCGCAAGCAGATGAGTTCAGGGACAGATTCAGGGATTTAATGGGGGCCCATAATATAATCCTAGATGTCCCTATACCAAACCATCAACGTTGAGATATCAGCCGCCGAGTGACAGGCTTGACACAAACACACAAAGTGACGTACAGCTATCGCGAAGTTTCTTAATTTAATTTTTTGTTTAATTTACCAATATCGATGATAATAAAATAATTGAAAGCTAGACTAGTTGTAATAATAGAACAACATATCACAGTCACGTGGCGTCATATAGTTATATTTGCAACGGAGATGTTATATTTTATTAAACTCCAAAAGAATTTCAAGTATCCTTGTCGCATTGATTGATTAATCTAGAGTTAAGCACACCTTATGTACATCTTATTCCATGTATTGTATTGTAATCAACTTTGTGTACATTAAAGAATTAAAGAAAGAATTGATAATCAAGATATAATGCCTTCTGTAGTGCCAGTAAATACACTGACTCCATTACTCTTATTTCTACAAAAATATAGGAAATTATTTCAATTTAAGTTATGTGAATTATATCCTGCGCTCACCCATGAGCTGTTCCGTAATAAGTAAGCTGATAAAATAAGTCGTATAAGGGCCCTATAAAAATCCTTGCTTAGTCCGACCCTGTATCATTTACGACACGAGCTTTTCGTGTACCAAGTAAATATGCACAGAATGTGAGATAGGTTTCACCTAGGTAAACCTAGGCATCTCAACACGAAGTAAATTAAATTGTTTTGACATAAATTAACTGAACACGACTGGTTTTAGAAAAACTTCACCAGAGATTAAAATATTAGAGGAGAAAGAACATGGACAAAGAGTTTCGAACCAGTGGGGCTATTACGGTTCTCAAAACGATCAAATCATACCATGTCATAGCGGCCGTGAAAGGGACAGTGCTATTGCATTGGTGTAGCGGCGTCTCTGTTTGGCGCGCCATGACATGGTATGATTTCATCGTTTTGAGATGGCTGGTAGGTACGGTCTAACACTAAAGGTGTACAGGAGAGTTTTTAAGGTTGAGATTATCTCAAAAACTACTTGATCTATTGCAATAATTATTTCACTGTTAGATAGATAAAAGTTAAAACTACGTAGGTATCTGTAAAAGAATTACTAAATTCGGACCAGTAGTTTTTGAGAAAATCTCAACCTTATTGAGGCGCCCTGTAAGTATACAGTATATCTGTCTTCCTGTGTACCTCGCCACGATCAGCTTATCAGATCGATTTATACCTAATAAAAATTATCGAATAAAAAATAAAAATAAATTAATGTCTCATACAAATCGATCAGCTGACCGGTACGAAATGTATGAAAAGTCAAAAAATAAATTCGCGAATATCGAAAAGTTGTAGAACAAAAGTTGTTAAGCTACCGATACTGAACATATACCCTTTACGTTACATCCTGTATAGTAACTCACTGGATTATTTAAGAGTTCATTGAAAGACTAAAAAGTTTTTTTTTCTTTTGAGAAAGAGAGTTTGTTCGATATAACTTGAAGTACTTAGGTACCTTCTAATATCCTTAAATTCACGATAGCAAATTGTACTTAAATGTCCAATTTCGAAGTGTAAAGTTGAATCGTAAATTAGGATTTCGTACAGTTGTTAGATAGGGGAGGACTTACGACCTGACGTTTATGCGGTCTATGGTCATAGAATCGACGAGTTACAAGGTGCAACAAAGATTACAATACATTGATCGCACCTAGTGTGTATGAGTATCAAACACCACTCTCGCCCGTCAACCGATGCACGGGCTCTTCTAACAAAGGTATAATAACGTATGAGTGAAGAAAATGGACATAATCAAAATTCTAGAGACAGTTGTAGATGGTTGGAACATGTCAGTTACTTAATTAGTTATTAATTCTATTTGAATAGTGTGCGGTTGTTGTTCATGTATAGGTATCTACCCGTATTTTGGAGTGTTAGGGCTAGCGTACAACAGAACGGCGCCGGCGGACGACGCCGTGTACCGCGCCAGTGGACGGCGCCGTCCGCCGGCACGGTGTTGTCCGCCTGTGACCGGCGCCGGCCGACATCGTGCACCGGCAGACGGGGCCGGCAGACGCCGAGACACGCCATGCCAGGCCACGGCACAGCGCCGCGCCGTGCGTTGTATGCCGGCCCTTATAATAATTGTATAATTGGTCACATCAAAAATTCTTAAAAATTCAGAAAATAATTCATAACTCGAAAACTACGAAACTTCGCGGAACATACCCACGGGGGTGATTCGGATACCCCACGACACGAGGGACTCAAATTTTTTTGTTGGACGTCAATACTCCGGCCACCCTGTATACACTCGTAGTTTCGGGCTCTCACTACATAACTCAGTGAATGACAGTTAAGCTCCGTCGTCCAAGTGACTTCGCTTTGTGCGGTCGCTTGAGACCTCCCTAGAGGAAATAACGAAAATATCTACCTAAGATATAATTCTGATATTCTTTAACATGTATTGGCATTTGATAAAAACTGTAGAGTCCAGTAATAAAACTAAAAAAAAACTAAAAACTAAGTACCGCAATGCTAATAATACACTGTTATTTTAACGACCTGACTGATTGATGACTTTTATAAGGCAGTCTCAGTACAAAGTCCTACCCTTTTTAATATTCTTCTATCTGTAAATTAGACGTCACATCTATGATTTCCATGACCTTCTGTCGTGACATTTGCGAGGCTTAATGGTTGGGAGTCAGTTTGCAAGATAACGTGTCGTCGGGAGTTTCAGGAGCCTACCGCTACCAGTATATTAGTTGGCATCTACTAGTACCTAACAGTAGATATAAAAGACCAGTAAAGTGGTAAATAGATGTACTTTATTTAAATAACAATCAACAATAAAAATAAATAATAAAAAATATGTACAATAGGTCGGTTGAACTATCCGAATGGCATTACAGATAGTTCAACCGATCCCCGTTGTCCGGCAACGTGCCCAAAATGCTGGCGGCATTTCCCCTCTGGATCGCTAGGCTGATCCTTTGGGCGAAATACAGTCCAGCATTTTGGTCTCGTGTGGACTCCACGAGCCGCCCCGACAGATCTTTAATACATCTCACTCGCTCCCGGCCCCACGGACCTAGCGTCTCTAACCCAAACGGCATAAATATAATTAAAACTATAGTGATCCATCACTGCAAATTATTATATATATACGGATATCACTCACTTATATTGTTGAAGTCGGACAACAGAGATTGCGGTTGGTCCTTGCCTGCTACGTGGGCCCTATCCGATGTTGGGAGTGTGAGTAAAACGCAGTGAGTACATGCTGCGTGACGGGACCTAATGTGAGTGGCGGTAACTCCCCGACAAGTGAGATCGATCAACGAATCCAGCTACAGCCATCGAACGCACCGTCGTCGTCGGTCGGACAAGTCATTTCGCCAGAGGGCGCTGATCCGTAGTGCGCGAAGAAATGTCACCGGCGACACCGGCGATACCTTCTCCACCCGACTGATGGTGCCCCGAGCACTCCTCATTGTGGAGCCCACAATTCATCATCCATTCTTCAGTCCAGTTATCTACAACTGAGGAGTTGTGAGTTGCCGGCTATTCGTGAATCCTCCTAGAGATCACATCAAGGGCTTTCCGAGTAAACTTTTGATACTCAATTTAGACGAACTTTTTGTTGTTACTGAGTCTCAGCGGTTGGTATTTGGCCACAAGAAGAGCGGTTTGTTTACATAAAATTAAAAATAATATTTAGATGAAAAGGTACCGCAATTCATCTGAAAATTTACTTTATACATTATGCCATGCTCGGCGAACAAATAATTGAAGAAATATTACACGGCTATAAGTTTTTCATCATTAAAAAAATTGGTAAGTAAGTATTAGATATTATTTGATATCAGGGTGTTGGTACAAGTCTAACTAAGGACAACTGCGACTTTAAGGCTTCGTATGCGCGTATTTTAAGTTTTTCTACGAAGGCTACGGCACTAACTACCAAAATTAAACGTTTGAAAAAAATATATAGCTATCTTGGGGTGTCTATTTAGAGACTGATGAATACCAATACACGATTGGACAAAATTCATCCAAAATTCATAAAAATACGAATATCGAGGCACTGCGCCTTGCTTTTCACTCCGCCGCTGCGGGGCATCTTGTGTCTCACTCTTGCTACCATATAGCGCCTTAAAGGTATATAGTGACTGCGCACCGAGGGGGGGATGTTACAACTGAAAACCAGCGCTGCGGCATGCCGCAGCACTATGCTGAGCTTGCGCCCTATTTATCATTATTTCTGAATGTTTGTTTGTATATTGTTATATCTCGTATTAGTATTATATCCATTTTATAGTTAAATTTTAGTTCATAGTTGTAATCTACTGTTTATGTATTACGTATATTTATAACAATGTATTTATTTCTTTGTACTATTTACTAATGATAAATAAAATTGTTTTTTACTTTGTTTTACTAACTGATACGAGCTGATGAAGGATCTCTTTTAATTCCCGCTCCCGCTTACTCTACGCTCGTGAGCTCTCAGTTTCTCTGGCCCCACATCTTCTGGAGGCCTGTCTCCGATGCTCATTCATTCCCTTCCCGGTATTTCCTGAGATTTACATTTTTATGAGTTTCATTCTGAAACAGGGTGTACCGAGGTATCGAGTGTTCGTATCTTAGGGATTGAATACAGAGTTTTTATTCGAATGGAAAAACTTGGATGGAAATTTTGGATTGGGACGAGAATGATTGTGAATTTAGAATACGGTATGTAAAAAAAACCGGTCAGAGTCGGGCTCACGAGCCGAAGCTTCCGTGCAACGCAACTTAACCTCGGAACTTCGGTCTAGGTCGTTACGGGGTTCAGTCTAGTCTAGTCGATCATCTGCAAGTATAAGGAGTAAGTAAGTCTGATGGCTTACGTACGTTTATAAGTCATCTGACTTACTTACTTGTATGTTTATAATAAGAAAAAAAAAATATATATTTTTGGGAGATGTAATTTCAAGTTAGGTAGATTTTTAGTTAGTTTTAATGTATTTTTAAGTAGTTCATAATAATTTGTAGCTTTTTCTTATTTAATAAAACTAACCAAAGAAAATTTTAAATTTACAGTTTTCGGATTTTTCCTTTACTTGTGCTACAAGACCTAGCTTCTTGCTAAACTTCATGATTCTAGGTCAACGGGAGTACCCTATAGGTTTTGGCTTTCTTGCATTTTCATACAAATATGCGAGAACTTGCGACGTAAACGGCAATATATTTTTATTGCGTTGACGTAGAAGTTTGATTTTTTCACGGCTGCATGAGGTTGTAGACCTGAGTATTTGGTATTAATTTCAACTTATCGATCCTGAGATATAGGCCTTGACAGACAGACAGACGGACAACAAAGTGATCCTATAAGGGTTCCTTTTTTTCCTTTTGAGGCACGGAACTCTAAACATTAAACTCAGCTATTTCGAAATATGTGTAATCCGCCAATCCTCACTGGGCCCGCGTGGTGGATCATGGACCGAGCTCCAGAGGACTGATGATGATGATAGCTTCAATTTTTCGAAGGGGAAACTTGCTTATATTACCGAATGCTCTCAAACGGCGATGGAAAATCACGCGAGGAAACCTGCAAGCCTAAGAGTAAACATATCTGAGGCGTGTGTAATCCACCAATCCGTACCAAACCCGTGTGATGGATCATGACCCGACCGATGAACACAGTTTTTAGATTTATTCATATGACAATAATAAAAATTAGAAATAACTATTATAATATTAACCTAAAAAAATATATATATATAAACTAAAGTAAAAACTATATGTACAATAGGTCGGTTGAACTATCTGAATGACTTAGCATTACAGATAGTTCAACCGATCCCCGTTGTCCGGCAACGTGCCCAAAATGCTGGCGGCATTTCCCCTCTGGATCGCTAGGCTGATCCTTTGGGCGAAATACAGGCCAGCACTTTGGTCACGAGTCGGGGCGGCTTTATAAATTTTTAGATTTATTTTCAACTATAAATCCATTGTTATTTCGTAATTTTCAATGGTTTAACCCAACAATATGTAACTTAACCAAGTGTCAATTAAGTTTGCACTACACTGAAACTAAAAGGGCCGTCAAAGTGGCACTTAAACCATACTTAAACTCAAGTTACGACGTTCTGAGCGCCGCGCCGTCTTCTCATAACGACGGCACTTATGCTTAGATTACCTTAGCGAGAAAAGGTGTTATTAAAAGTAAAGAGGTAAAGTGTTACACAGAGAAAAGAATCCAATGGGCTATATTAAGGGGCTGCCAGCTGTCAAACTTAAGCGCGAGACAGAAGACGTCCCGAGTACGAGACGTCACGAGTAAAGAGCACGGCACAGTGACTCCATATTTGTATTTTTATTAATTGTGGATGGATTTTGGCAGGGAAATAAAAATACGACAACAAAATACAGATTTTTTTAAACGAGCTCTCGTATTTATAAAACCCTACATTTTGATATATATTTTGTATGAATAACTATTTCGGTTTAGACATAATTTTCATTTTAAAGATATAGAAAGAGTATGTTTGTGATTTTTTTCCATCGAGCGAAGTTTGTCCAATCGTGTATCGGTATTCATCACTCCATAAATAGACACCCCAAGATTGCTATATATTTTTATCGGACGTTTAATTTTAGTAGTTAGTGCCGTAGCCTTAAGCCTACATGAATCATAATGATAAGCAAGATTGAGGGGAAGAGGCGGGTTGGCAGAAGGAAGAACTCGTGGCTCCGCAATATAAGGGAGTGGACAGCGATAGCCAGCGGCGAAGAGCTTTTCCGACTGCCTCAAGACAGAGGGAGATATGCGAAGCTGACGGCTAGCCTTCAGTAGTGGAGAGGCGGAAGAAGAAGACAAACATTGAACGTATCCGGCACGTAGCGTGGCAGACAAAATCATGTAACAATGTGTCTGTCCGCGTCTGCGCGGCACTGTACGGTAGATATTTGTGTATTTTGGGACGTTTTTGTCTTGCCTGACGACTGCTGCCGAGCGACAGCAACCAGGACCAACTGCTTAACGTGCTTTACAAAGCACAAAGGCAGACGAAAATGTCAACAAGCTAAATAAATGTTGGTAACCACAGTTCCTCAAGTAAATGTTTATCATAGAAACCGCTTTGTACCAAACGCCGCATATGAAATGCAAATTAGGTACAAGATTCGTCTGATTTCCCTAGAGTTGTACTCTCGGGTTCTATTCTATTTGACACGGAACACTACTATTCGATAGTACGTCAATGGTTAACAATTGGACTGTATGCCATACCTAAATCTAGTTTAACCCCACTTCGGTTAAGGCGCTATATCGTTGTCAAAAGCAAGAGTCAGACACAAGATACCCTGCAGCCGCGGAGTGAAGAGCACGGCGCAGTGCCTCGATATTCGTATTTTCATGAATTTTGGATGAATTTTGGCAGGGAATTAAAAATACGCCAATAAAACTCAGATTATTTTTTAAAACAAGCTCTCGTATTTATAGTACATTTTGATATATATTTTGTATGAATAACTATTTAGGTGTAGATATAATTTTCATTTTAAATGACATGGAAGGGGTATGTTTGCGATTTTATTCTATCGAGCGAAGTTTGTCCAATCGTGTATCGGTATTCATCAGTCCCTAAATAGACACCCTAAGATTGCTATATATTTTTTTCAGACGTTTAATTTTAGTACTTAGTGCCGTAGCCTTGATAGAAAACCTATAAATCCGTGCATACGAAGCCTTAAATGTTTTGTCACTTTCATACTTCGGTAAAAACTCGAATCAGTCCACTGCTGGACGTAGGCCTCTCACAAAGCACGCCACTCAACCCTACTCTCGGCCTTTTGCATCCTGTCTCTGCTAGCCAAAGTCATCCCTCCATCTGGTCGAGGAGCGTCCCACACTAGGTTTACCCGTTCGTGGCCTCCATTCGAGAACTCGTCTACCCCATCGGTTATCGGTTTTACGACAGATGTGACCAGCCCACTGACACTTCAGTTTGCTGATTCTATGAGCAATGTCAACCATTTTTGTTCTCTGGCGGATATACTCATTTACCTATTATTATATCCACGAGAGAAATTCCTAACATAAAAAAACGGCCAAGTGTGACTCGGACTTGCGCTCCGAGGCTTCCGTGCAACGCAACTTAACCCCGTAACTTTGCTCTAACGAAAAGATAAACTAAATTTAGAAACCAACTTATCTTTGCCATTATCAAAATATTATGTCCATACATCGACATACTCCTGATGAGTTAATCATCTGCAAATATAAGTTTGTAATAATACTTAATAATAAATATTTTTGGACGGATGTAATTTCACAGTTTTCGGATTTTTTCCTTTACTTGTACTTGTAACCCTAAAAACGTAAAGGTATAAAAATTGACAGTGACTTTTAACCCCCCTGCAAAAAGAGAGTTATAATAAGTTTAACTGTAGTTCCCGGCAGCTAAGTTGACCCAAAATGGCGGTAATTATTGAGCTGAAGTCAAGTTCAAAGTAAGCTTTCGATTTCACATTAAATTGGTCAGGCAAGTTATTAAAAATTCTTACCTGTTGGTAAGCTGATAAATAGCGACATAAATTGTTATTTTATGTCTCGGTAGTATGTATTCATGCTTTTTGGAACAATCTATTAGGATACCTAGTCTAATAAAACAATTTAAAACGTGTTCTTCGAGAGTTTATGCCGACAGTTTTGTATGCAGAACAGGGTCTAGCGTTGGTCCTTAAATGAGTTCTAATAGAATCTCTGGCTAACCCCAAGGGATATCATCCCGTGAATTATACGAAATAGTAGGTAGTAACAGTGTTAGTATGCACAGACCACTTACCCCATAGACCTGTAACAGGAGGGCGCCCGTGTCTGCCCGCACATGAGCGCAACATTGCTTCGCGACACGTGGCACCTAGAGATATCGACATGGACACATCTCTTTAACAGGGCACCCCTGTCCCCCGCTTCGTCTCTATGCGCTCATCGTTGACAGAATGTTTCGCTTGCAAATGACAATGCCAGATTCTGCCCCACCATCAACCGCTAGATGAAGGTACAAGATAACGAATAAGTGTAAAAATATCTCCGTTTTTTATTAAAATTATTAGTTTAAAACAAAGTTTTTACATCTAGCGAGTCGATAAAAGCAGCCTAATTAAGAATTCAGAAAATAGTAAGAAATCGAAGCGATTTATTCATTGTTTTTGTTATTCTTCTATAGGAGTTGCGAGAGTAGTAGAAAATGATTATGATTATGCAATATGAAACCTGTAATAAGTCCCCAACAAAATGATAGGTACAGCTTAAATGGTTACGTAGTTTTGTATGTGGGGCAAAGCTCCATTGACATGTGGCAATGTCTTTTGTACCGATTTCATGTCTATTGGGTAAGTGGTCTGTGGTTTGTTTGACATTCCCCTGTGACGAAGTAATCAAGACTTGTGGGAAAGTTTGCACAAGAACTGTTTACGGTGTGTTGAATTTGTCTAAGTTACTATCTCACAACGATGGAGAACGGAAATAGATATTTATGCTACTATTGTGCCAAATAACTAAACTAGGCTGTGTAAGCGTGGATTTTCAGTTTTTCTAAAAAATTTAATGCCTGAAAAAAAGTATATAGCAATCGTGGGGTCGATTTAGAGACTGATGAATACCGATATACGATTGGACAAACTTTTCCATGTCTTTTAAAATGAAAATTGTGTCCAAACCGATATAGTTATAGGTACAAAATATATATCAATACGAGAGAAATATATATATATACGAGAGCTTGTTTTAAAATAATCTGGTTTTTGTTGACGTGTTTTTATGTTCCAAAGTCTGCAACATATCTATATCGGCTTCAACGAACAGTAAATCAACTTATAAAATTGTCGAATCCGCCCCCTTGCCAGCAGTCAGTGGCTGATGGTATCCGTGGAGGATCCTGTTAATTAAAATTAAAATATCCCATAAATTATTACGAAAATGGCTGTCGTGGAACGCCTTGGGCGGAGGTTACACCACCATCCATTAGTGACTTAAATATATTTTTGCTATTTGCTTTTTAACAGGCGCTTTTGGAAATCCTTATAATTGGATGATTCTGTAGTCCCACGATCGATGGTATGGTATGTATCCCAACAGTTGGACATAAAAAAGAATCTGATGATGATTTGATTGATATAAGTAAATGTCATTTCATATTTTGTGCGGAATTATCCTATTTTCACCTATTTATGATGATGTCTAAATGAGTTGTACTTTTACTACTAACTGGTACGCTAACAGCAGATCAAGTGTAACTTTGGACTGTTCTTATTATCTGTGTAGTAAGAGTTAAAATCGTACTGCAAGTGTTACCATTGATTTGATGTTGTTACCTACCCAATCTTACACACTACTCTCAAGCTACTGAAAGTAACTAAACTATATAATGACCCCGCATGTGTTATGTTCCCTACTTAAACGTTTAACCCTGTTTAAGACTGACATTTAATTTTTATTATTTTTATTTGTATAAGTTGACTAAGTTATTATAATAATTATGAATTACACAGCGCATTGGTTTCTGACTGTAATGCTATGTAAGATTTTTTGTAAATAAATAAATAAATAAATAAACCCTCAGGTTTTCCTTTTTTCCTTCTGTAATATCCTATCCACAATAATACCTATATTAATTTACCTACCTACTTTTTTTTTAAATCAACACTAAAGTCCACTTAAAAGAATCCCACCCACTAACAATACATTAAATTAAATTAGAAATAAGTTCTCATGTCAGAGAAACGTATGTTTTTTAATGAGAATAAATATCTTTAAACACAATTTTCTTGAAATGAGTATTCTCTCGCAATGGATGGTTATCGTTATCGTTTCTCCCCCTTGCCTGAAGAGATTAATTTTCTATGTCACTGGTTACCTTAATTGCGCATTTTGCACCCGCCGCCATAACTACAGTCTAGTATGGTGCCAGCCTTCAAGGCTTCGTATGCGCGTATGCTCAGTTTTTCTACGAAGCCTACGGCACTAACTACTAAAATTAAACGCCTGAAAAATATATATAGCAATCTTGGGGTATCTATTTAGAGACTGATGAATACCGATACACGATTGGACAAACTTCGCTCGATAGAAAAAAAATCGCAAACATACCCCTTCCATGTCTTTTAAAATGAAAATTATATCTAAACGGAAATAGTTATTCATACAAAATACTACTAGTAGAGTACTATAAATACGAGAGCTTGTTTTAAAAAAAAAATGATTTTTGTTTACGTATTTTTATTTACCTGCCAAAATTCATCCACTGCGCCGTGCTCTTCACCCGCTGCCCCTGCGGGGTATCTTCTGTCTTACTCTTGTTAACCATATATCGCCTTAAGTACCATTCAAGAGGTTTCTGACGCCAAAAGCGTCATCATCATCAGGAGGAGCCTTTTTAGGCGCTCAAGTCATGTTAAAGTTTTTTTTTTAAATTTATTTATTAATTTTTAACAAAATTGCAATGTTACATCGGCCGCCGCACTGGAATGCAGTTTGTTGGCGTAGCTCTCTTACTTCTACACTGGCAGCACACTCGACAGCACATCAGTGGCAACACTCGCAGTACGATTTCTATGTACGCGTATGTATTTAGTCTGCGCGTACGAAATTTTAAGTACATACCGATTTCATGTCTATGGGGTTATCGCTTGTATTCCGGAATGCTGCGGGCTGATGTCATTATGGACGGGGAGGTACCTCTGCAATAGTCTTAAGGACGAAAGACCTGACTTCCCATAGCACAGGGAATCCAAATTCCAAGAATCCAAGCCAGGAGCATTATTGTCTTGTGCTATTTTTTTTGTGAACAACAATAAACATTTCGTTTCAGATCAATGTTCCACATATTAATTAGTAATCAAACGGCAAATACAATGGGTAATAACTATTTTCTATTTGACTTCCCAACCGATTCAGCAAACTAATTAGCGATGTTAATCGCATTGTGGTATATCTGCTAAATATACCAATTAATTCGCTAATAATTCATCAGATTACAATGGATTGTTGACCCGTTTAAGCCTATGTCAAGTTGGCCCAAAGAGGGCATGGCTTGACCACTGGCACACAACGCGATGTCAAACGCATTACTTGGTGCAATGGACCCAATTGACTGACTTTTAGCGGATGTTTTGGTAAATCGATAAATTATGAATCAATTATTGTTTCTGGTTTAAGCTTTTAACGTTAAGGGCCTTACATGAGCCAACTAGCGCCGCCAATCTTAAAAAAAAATCTTCCAATTTAAGAGCCTTCGTCGTCGGCGGCGGGGCAAGTTATGTCTAAACGCGCACAGAGGGCACTCATCCGCAGTGCGCGAAGAAACGTCAACGTCAACGGCGACGCGGGCGTGGCGCGCTCACCTTGAAAAAGACCGTCGAAATCGGTCGACTCTGTCGGTCTAATTGCCGACTTCAACAATATAAGTGAGTGATATCCGTTTATATATAATAATTTGTAGTAATGACTCACTATAGTTTTAATTCTAAAACACTAACATCATTTGAAATGTAGTACGTATATTAATAAAGCTAAAAAAAATATAATAGTCAATCTGTCTAAGAATACTTAGACCACATCACATCCTAAATAGAACACGTTAAACGAGGTACCGACATCAAAGTTAAGGGTGCCGCAACAAATATCTATTTATGGCTATATTAGGAATTTGTGGCCTTCCTTGTTTAATATAAGTTAGGCGTAGATGGTTCTATATTTTCTTTTAGATTTCGAATCGTTCTGATCAATACAAAATGGCACTACACTTAGAACTTTTATAATTTAGAAAAGGCACCACCGAATCGCATTGTATGTCAACATTTCCGTTTAATTGATCTAGTGTCCGACCGAAACTAGGTTTTATGGCTGAAACCGAAACCGAATTTCGGCCACAGTCCGAGTTTCGGCCGAAAACGAAACCGAAACCGAAACTTCCATATAAGGTCAAAGGTTCGTGGAAAAAATAAATTGGCAGTTATAATCGGTCAGTTTTTATTTATAAATCACATATTAAACAATTCAGTCTCTGGTATTCGAAGTAATCCTGAAGCACTACATATTAGCCAAGTAGAAATCGACACAAAAAAAGCTAAAATCGCAAAGCATGATGTTGTAGGGATCAGTCAAATTTGCAACTTCGAACAACTTGTGCTCGCTGCGCACCACGCGATAAACTGCGAAATTTTGGGACTTTTTTCACTTTTTGCTCTAATACTCATAAACTATGCATTTCCGACAAATAGTATTCAGTATTCTTACAAAGTCAATCAAATTATCAATAATTTAATCCAAACGGCAGCTCTATGAACCTCATCATCATCAGCCCGTATCAGTCCAGTGCTGGACATAGGCCTCTCCAAAAGCACGCCACTCCAAACGATTCTCGGGCCTTTTTGCAGTCTCTGTCACCTTGCACAGGTTATTCCTCCATCTGGTCGGGGGATTCCCACACTACATTTACCCGTTCGTGGCCTCGCCATGCTCTACATTAATAATTTAAGTTTAGTGAGTTAGTATGTAACTCCATTTACATAGTGATGGCCTAGTTTATAGATAGTTCCCAGTTACATAGAGTTATATACTTTGTAACTTAGTTACCTATGTAGTGTTAAGTGAGAGGCAGATGGCTGCACGTATCGATTTTAAGTGACTGCGACAATGTTCATAGCGGTATACCTTCGATTATAGTGTTAATATTGACTTTTACATTATACACCGAAAGAAAAGATTAGCTGTGGTTGTTAAGGCTTCGTATGCGCGGATTTACAGTTTTTCTATGAAGGCTACGGCACTAAGAAAAAAAATTAACTGAAAAAAAATATAGCATTCTTGGGGTGTATTTAGGGACTGATGAATACTGATACACGATTGGACAAACTTCGCATAATTATGTAAACGCTAAATTGTATCAAAATAAAGTACACACCCCACCAAGCAAATGTTGTACAAGGGGTGTGTACTTTATTTTGATACAATTTAGCGTTTACATAATTATTGGCCACAGTTTAGCATACTTATTTTTGCGATTTAAAGTTGTTACATGAATTTGAATTTTAAGGATGTTTCTATGTTATTACTCATGACTGTACCTATCATTTTGTTGGGGACTTATTACAGGTTTCATATTGCATAATCATAATTAGTATAATTTTCTACTACTCTCGCAACTCCTATAGAAGAATAACAAAAACAATGAATAAATCGCTTCGATTTCTTACTATTTTCTGAATTCTTAATAAGGTTGTTTTTTTCGAATCGCAACTTGTACAAACTTTATTTTAAACCAATAATTTTAATAAAAAACGGAGATATTTTTACATTTATTCGTTATCTTGTACAACTTGCGGTTGATGGTGGGGCAGAATCTGGCATTGTCATTTGCAAGCGAAACATTCTGTCAACGATGAGCGAATAGAGGCCAGCTGTTTTAGCAAAGAATTCAACAGGGAATGTGAATATAGCTACTACCTGACAACCTTATTTTATGCGGACCAGAGAAACGCAAAATGATTGAGTATCAAAATCATAATAACTAAACGCCCCCGGACCAGATGGAGAGATAACCTTCGCAAGGTGGCTGTCACAGACTGGATGCAAAAGCCTCAGAATCGGGTTGACTGGCATGCTTTGGGAGTGGCGTAGCCCAGCCAGGAGAATGATTTATACCTATTACTTTTTGACAAGAGCTCGGTGGCTCAATGGTTGGGTCAATGGACTTGCGATACGGAGGTCCCAGGTTCGTTTCACAGCCAGGGCAGCCATGAGTAATCCTCAGTTTTTTCGACGGAAAATCTTACGTACATTTACCGAATGCTCTCAAAACGGCGAAGGAAAACATCATGATGAAACCTGCATGCCGTAGAAGAAAAAATAATTCTAAGGCATGTAGAAATCCGTTAATCCTCACTGGGCCCGCGTGGTGCATCATGGCCCCAGCTCCCTCGATGTATGGGAAGACCTGTGCCCGAGCAGTGGGGCAATATAAATAGACTGATGATGACTTTTTGACATCATTGTTTTGTAAACCACATAAATCCACAAATAAATTTTCTGATTCAAAATTCTAATTCTTATGCCATCAAAATCCGTTCTCTCATTTGGGACCTACACCGCAGACAGAAACTAATAATACCTCTCTTTTTCCTTCGAGGGTTAAAAACGGTAGTAATTTCATCTCAGAGGTCCTCACACTATGAACCATTATCAATTGCTCAATTTGCTTGGTGAGTTCCGCAACGGAAGCGGCAAGCATTTACATTTTACTACTATTATTATGAAGTAGCACGTTGTTACTGCTCCAGCATATTCCTCGCAGAGCTCTCTCATTGTCAGTATCTACATTGTTTCAGTCTAAACTTAGTCGCTTGTATTTCCATTATAACTGTATCATTATAATAATATAATAATAATAATATTTATTTATTCAGACAACTAGGTCCATTTGTGTTAGTAACAATTTTCTTAAAAGCTAAGTTAGTACATTTGTCTTGGGTAGGTAGGTATATTGTAATCTACATCACTATCGACGCGGCGTTGGTAGGCCAAGTATGTTACCAAAGCCCACCAACACGCGCGCCCAGTGACGCATAATCGGGCAGTCGTACTTGTCGGCAATTACGCTCAGTATGCTGTTGGTGCTAGCCCGCACTCTGGCCAGCAGCGATGCGGTCTTCTTTCGCATGACGGCGTGGAAGCCGTCCGTGCGCGCCTCCGCGAACATGCCGGAGGCGCTGCAGAACCGAGGCAGCCCCAACAGCACCCTGAACGCATTGTTGTACTGGATGCGCAGGGCGTTGTAGGATCTTTGAGTGTAGTGGGTCCATAGGCCGCTCGTGTAGAAGGACTGGCAGTACGACTTGAAAAGAGTGATTTTAACTTCCCTCGTACAGCGAGCGAACCTACGGGCCAACATATTTGCCCTCACTGACAACGCCCTGCGCTCCCGCTCCATATCTGCGTCATCTTTTAGATCCTCCGTGACAATGTGCCCCAGGTATCGGAACTCAGAAACTTTATTTAGTTCAGTACCATACAGTTTTACCGGAGGCACATTGCCAGGTGGTTTGTTCCCCGCAGTAAAAACCATTAGTACACTCTTTTTGACATTATACCGAAGACAGTGATCCTCGGCATAAGTCTCACATACCCGTAATAGCTTTCTTAGCCCGTTGATAGACGGACTCAGCAGCACCATATCATCGGCGTAGCTCAAGTTATTCGCTTTTACGTTACCAATAGAACAACCTTCGTACATGCTGCTGAGTGCGCCTATCAACTGATCCATGTAAACATTAAATAGTCTAGGTGAGGTCAGACCCCCCTGCCTCACCCCACACTCTAGTTTGTAAACGTCTGATAGGGCATTCGCCCACTTAACCTGATTTATCTGATTATTGTACCAGTATTTAAATATACCAATCAGTTCTGGTGCCAGGTTAATGTCGGCGAGCTTTTTCCACAGGAGCTGATAAGAAACAAGGTCGAAGGCCTTTGAGAGGTCAAGAAAACAGGCATAGATGGGCGTCTTCCTAACGGTGTAGTGCCTGACAGTATGTTTCAAACCCAGAATAGCGCTCTCAGTCGACACACCCGCACGAAATCCAAACTGGGCGTCATGCAGGTGCATGACTTTCTCGAGGCAACTATTTAACAGACTGTCAAGCACTTTTGCCGTAATCGTTGCTAAAGAAATTGGCCTGTAATTGTTTTTCTCAGACACATCTCCTGTCTTACTTTTCACAATAGGAACGACCACAGTTCTCATCAGCCCCTTTATAAATGTGAACCAAGTTGCTTAATTCATCATTGGTGGGTTTTGGGCCAATCCCATTCGATCCCAAGTCCATAAACTTTATTAAAAACTTCACCGACGAGAGTTGCGCATTCCTACCGTGCCGTGGTGCTGTTTTTTAAAATGAAAATTATGTCTTAGTGCTCCCGCACACGGGCCACCGGCCACCGGCCACAAAACGCCGCCACTGGCATATTTCCTGTAATTTTCATACATTTTATATGGACTCGCCGCACACGGTTGTCGCCAGTGGCGGCCACACGCTACAAGCTTCTTGCTTCTCGTGGCGGCGTTTGTGGCTGTCGCGTGTGGCCCGTGTGCGGCGACACTTAAGTGACACGCACACGGGCCACCGGCCACAACCACAAAACGCCGCCACTGGCATATTTCCTGATATTTTCATACATTATAGGTATATGGACTCGCCGCACACGGTTGGCGCCGGTGGCGGCCACACGCTACAAGCTTGTAGCTTCTCGTGGCGGCGTTTGTGGCTGTCGCGTGTGGCCCGTGTGCGGCGACACTAAACCGCAATAGTTATACATACAAGATATATATCAAAATGAAGCGTATTATAAATACGAGGGCTTGATATAAAAAAATCTGACTTTTATTGGCGTATTTTTATTTCCCAGCCAAAATTCATCCAAAATTAACAAAAATACAAATATGGAGTCACTGTGCCGTGCTCTTCACTCCGCCGCTGCGGGACATCTTCTGTTTTTATGAACTTTGATGAACCAGTGCACTATTTAACGTTGTACTCGACCAACCATCAGCTGGCAGCCCACTGCCACTTCAGTTTGCTGATTCTATGAGAAATGTCGATCACTTTTTTCGAATTCGTTTCTTATTCTATCAACCAGAACGATGCCAAGCACAGCTCTTTCCATAGCTCGCTTAGCGACTATAAACTGATGGAAGTTTAATTTAGAGACATTTAGTTTAAATCGTGCGGAACTGGCTACATCTATACCTACCAAAAAGCATTTAACAAACTATTTCTTGATGAAATTTTTAAGTCTCTAAGTCAATTTCAAAACACATATTTTTCTTCCGTGATTTCAAAATAACACTTTGATTATATATTAACTAAAAAGACTTTGCCACATTTCAATTGAGCTTTGCCCCACCTACAAAACTACGTGTCCATTTAAGCTGTACCTATCATTTTGTTGGGGACTTATTACAGGTTTCATATTGCATAATCATAATCAGTATAATTTTCTACTACTCTCGCAACTCCTATAGAAGAATAACAAAAACAATTAATAAATCGCTTCGATTTCTTCCTATTTTCTGAAATCTTAATAAAGCTGTTTTTTCGAATCGCTACTTGTACAAAACTTTATTTTAAACCAATAATTTTAATAAAAAAACGGAGTTATTTTTATATCTATTCATTATCTTGCACAGCTTGCGGTTGATGGTGGGGCAGAATCTGGCATTGTCATTTATGACATATGTAAAATTCACGTTCATGGACAGTGGCGGCATATGCCGTACTTTGAGTATTCGGAAAATGACAGTACGGCGTATGACGTAGTATTTTGATGCATTTAAAAAGACACAACGGCATCTCCCGCGGCGTTCGTAGGCGGTTTTCTTTGTGGAGCGGTCCCACTGTCATTCTGTGTAGAAAATAGGTATGTGTACTGTCAAAATAAAGGTTGTAGGTACATTTTTGTCGGTCTTGACACGCACATACTTAGAATCCCCCACGGTTATGACAGTAGTTGAGAATGTTCACTGTCATTTCGTAATTTCTACTGTCCATGAACGTGTTAAAGTTTATGATCATATCCAGTAGAACATTGAAGATTTATAACTAGTTATACCTTTGACATATTGTGTTCAATGACTTGTATCCAGACATGACTAATGACTTTACCTAAATTATTCGATCGGTTTACCGACACCGATATCCAAGCCGTATAATAGGATCAATTAATCATGCTATATCAAACGCATAGATTACTCAACAATCTGAAGGTAGCTAATAATTAGTACCTAGTTGTCTGAAACATGAAACATATTGTTGTATGCTGCTGAAAGTTTTTGGCCACTTTTTCTCCTCAGTCTGAAAAAAAATATAGCAAACTTGAAGTGGCTATTTAGAGATTGATGAATACCGATACACGATTGGACAAACTTCGCTCGATAGAAAAAAATCGCAAACATAGGGTATGTGTGCTTTGTCACATGTCAAACAACATTTGATTTGTCACGAATCAACGTAATTAATTAATTGTGGTCTTAAAGCACAAGTAAAGGAAAAACTCCGAAAACTGTAAATTTGAAATTACATCTCCCCAAAAATATTTTTCATCTTATCACAAACTGCAGCAAATATATGCACATGATGAACTAATCAGGAGTAGGGGAGAGATGGGTAATTGCGAACGCGGGGTAAATCCGACCACAGTCCTTTAGGTATGCACTCATTCAAATCACAGCTCGGCTCACAAACAGTGCCGGACAAACGTCAAAAGGAAAAACTCGCGCGCGCCGTTCAAGGTAGGTATACTTTTATGTTTTCATTGTTTATCATGTAATTTTTTCATGACTTCATATGATTGTGTCTTACATTACGTAAATACTACATTATTGACTAAATTAAGGTAAGTTTATTATAAACCAAACAACGATTTACCGTGTTCATATTTTCGAATTTGATTTTATAACCTAAAAAGTAAATTTAAATTGTGTTTTTTTAGTGTGTGGGGCAATAACGAATGTTTTGATTGGGTTAATTCCGAACGTTCGCATTTACCCCAACAATTTGTTGTATTTAGTATTTCCCTTTTAAATAACTAAGTATCTATCTATTCCTTTATTGTAAGGTCAGGTGGGGTAAGAGGAACATATTTCATTTTAGTTTCATTGTAAAGAGCTGTTAATATACCAAGGTATTGCTTATTGTTGTTTAGATTATTTTGATACACTCTACGTAAATGTAGCTTTAAGTGATCTTTATTTGTATCTTATAGGTAAAGCGAGTAACATTTTATGAACAAAAGCATTTGCTTTGGGGCGACTGTCCCTCTTACCCCGAAGTTGGGGTAAGAGAAACAGTCATCATAATGTACATAAATAATGCGACTATAACATTCTTACAAGCGCGATTATGGCAGCATAAGCTAATAAAATCTAATTTGAACCTGGTGCAACGTTTTTATGGTTTGGGTTACAAACATCGTCTACGTAAATTATGAAATGTGGTTTTAGGTTATCTGTATTTAAACTACAATATAAAAAATATATACAAGAAAATTCTAATATTTCATTATAGCTGTTTGGGTTCTAGTAACAAACTATCAATTAAATACAACTTAAATTATATATAAAAAATACAAAACTTTTTAACATACATTCTTAACTTATTGAATTTATCAATGTTCCTTCAACCTCTTTGGGTAAAATTGGTGGCCCGGCAATGTATTTGACTTTAAGCCTTTTTGTTCGTAAATTTACCTATATTAGTTTACCAACATAAACTAATTTTAAATTGCATGTTAGAAAATGGTTTGTCATCCCTGACACGGGGTAAGAGGAACATATGATCCTCTTTACCCGCCATGGGTAGACCCTCTTCCCCCACTCGACGTTTTATAGGGCTCTATACGAAAAGTACAGAGCCCTATAATTAAAGATTCGATTATGTGCTACAATTGTAGCTTGTGGGCACACGATAAGTGAAGCGACGGCGCTAGCACATCCAGAGGCTTTGCGTGTGACTTTTACAAGAAGAAATGTTAACCAATACCTTGTTCGTATTTGCCCCATGGGGTGTTCGGATTTACCCCGCGTCTGTCGGGAAATTGCGAACAGCAAGGGTTTGCAATTTTAATTATAATTTAAGTTTGGGTTCACGTATCGCTAAAGTTCGTTTAATATTTTGTAGTAGACTAACTAATGTAGTATTTAAGAAATAAATGATAATTATACCTTTTATATTTTGACAATTATTTACCATCGGGCTTGGGTATTCGCAATTACCCCACTTTCCCCTAAATCGATGTATGGACATAAAATTATGATAATTTATTTTATTTATTTATTCATTAAAAGTACTATAGCATTACAGTTTATCACCTATGCTCTATACATTTCATTTAATCATTAATTATATTATTAGAACATTAATTCAATTATATTATAAGAACATTAATTCAATTATATTAGTATTACAGTTATATATTGTTATCACGCCTCATTATTATAATGGCAAAGATAAGTTGGTTTGTAAATCTTACTTACTTACTGACTTACTTACTCCGCTGGCTCAGTGACCCGAAGTGGATCTTGGCCTCCGCAACGAGAAGACGCCAGTCGTGTTCTAAATCTAGTTTATAGGAGGCTTCGCGGAGTCGGACTCGCGTACTGAGGCTTCAGTGCAACGCAATAAGTTGCGTTGCACTGAAGCCTCAGTACGCGAGTCCGACTCCATTTTCCATGAATATTACGAAGAGTAGGTAAACTATTACTTTATTTTATTAATGGACTCGACAGTTCGTCATTTGCCAATGTCATGTTACAGAAAATTCAATATATAATAGTCTTCTATCTTCCTCCAGAGGAGTCCCAGTAGAGTCTTCACCCTGGGTAGCCGCGTCTTCTTGTCTACATCCAGAGGAGACGCCGTAGCGTCATCACTCTGGACGAAGCAGCTCGACAGTCACGTTCACTCCCGAGCTTGTAGCTGGAACTCTTGATAAAAGCTTGAAACCCCAGATATTGCTCAAATTATCCAACAAATTCACCATACTGACACTCGCGAACATTTTCTGATTAATTTAACGTGATATTAATCCCAAAATAACCACTGTAGACAATAAAATAAAAATTATCAAATAATTTTGCCATTTTCAAGAGAACCATAGGTAAACTATTCTAAAACTAAGTGGAACCAAAGAAATTATGAGGTTGCCCAACCTAATCTTTCTCAGTAAGCTATTTAATTTACCACCGAACTTATTTCTGCCCCAGTGCTACATCCTTTATGTCACATAGAATAATGCTGACAAACAGTGTGACCTAGCTGGTAATGTTGTTTTGCACGAGAAACAAAAGAAAGCCATATATTAACTGCGGGGCCAAGAAGGTGGATCAACAGTGTCGGCTTCAGGGATGCAGGGGGGCCCCAGGGTACTGATCGCGAAGTTCTATCCTTAGGAAGTTGTCCCGCCGCCGGCGAGTAAGCGAGTAAATCCCGGCTATTTTCTCGCTCAAGAGACGTACAAAAGATAGTATATCGTCGAGTGTTCACACCGCGGGCGAGTACTCGTTCGGCTATTTTGTCGCAGAGCGAGTACATCTCATCGCTCGGCGACACTCGCCCACTCGCTGAGCTACACTGGCGAGTGCGAGTGAAGCGAGTAATCGCCCGCCGCTCAGTGACACTCGCTGATAGCAGATCTACAAAACTATACTCGCCACTCGCTGCTCGCCCACTCGTTTTATAGTTGATAGCTTTACTCGCTCATCGCCGGCGGTCGGACAACTGCCTTATCGTTTCAATTTTGAGACAAGGACTGCTGCCTTCCTTCGCGATAAATTGCAAAAATATTGCAGTACTCCGGCAAACATTTGTGCATCGTTGCAAAGTTATACAAACCATTGATAGCTTTGTACATAATATATGCCTACGACGTCTTCAAAAACCGTCAATGAACTAGAAATTTGTGCATATTTGCAAAGTTTTGCGCATAATGTCGGGTATCGGAGTAAATCGAAACTATAACGAATTAGAAATTTCAGGCTCAAAAAATTTAGCTTAGTATTTGGGGTGGTTACAAAATGGGTCCCAGATACCAGGACCAGGATGTTTTGCAGAACGATGAAGTAATAATTACTTAAATCGTGTGGGATTGTATTATTATTACGATCAACCAAATTCACCACCAGAGAGCTTAAAGTACGATTGGGTATGTATTTCGCCCTAGGCGTATCCCAAGTACATCCCTGTGGATAGGACATGATTTATACTTGTCCCTTTCAAGTGAATGCTTGGGGCAGAGGGCTTTTTATTAGGGTCTCTTTTGCACAATATTGTGTTGGTTTTTTCCCTAAGATGAAAGGCAAATCTCACAAAGAAAATGTCATGTGGAAAAGAGTAGGTGTATAATACGTTCTTTGAGTCAGATATCAAAATAGTTACTTTTGGCCAGATCAAGCGTAGTCAATTTGAGATAATTATTATCACCTACCATGCCAAGCACCATTTACTTCCGTTAACGCTACTTAGTAGAGTAGAAATACCAATACATTAAACAAAATAATTGAATTCTACCAGCTTTAAAGAAAGTTTCGCTAGAGATCAAATTGTATATTTTTCATTAATTTTACATAATTTGGTCTATATTGCCTTGAATTCATTCGACAAAAATGAAATGGATGGTTAGGCTTTGTGACATACATTAATTCTGCACAGTGTTTAACTAAATTAAACAATTTGTGGAAAAAGTTATTAACTAGATGTGCAATCATTACTGTGCTTTGGAGTTTTCTTTACATTTGAAGGACTTTTTCATTTTTTACAACGATTTCTTTCACTGGAATTTGACCCATAATGGTCATTTCTAAGGTCATTGTGTAACTTGTGACGTAGGTACTTAGTTAAATTTTTTTCGCAGATTTGATATACCATAAACATACCAATTTAATATTTATTATGGATGCAACCCCCAGTTTCAATTTGTCGACCCCACACTAGGTAAAACCTATATCGCGGGAGACCGAGTAGAATATTTTACCAGTATAGATTGCTAAACTTGGATTAAACTTGTTACCTGATGAATACATTAACTATAGTTTTTAGTGAAACTAGATAAACTTAAAATTGGTGGTACAAACTAATAGCGAGGCTGCATTCTCATTTAATTTAAGTTATCATCTGCCTATTTGTCGAAAAATCATTCACAATTTTAATCATCTTACTTACTATTACAATACTAAAACATGCTTCCAGTTCAGCCACTATATCACTGTTATACAGCATCTATAGCGACGAGCTGTTCAATAAAGCCATACATACCTGTATATAGGTGACATACATGAATATGTACGTCGGTAATCGGATGATGGGGCGTCTAGAGACGGTCTTATATGTACAATCGACTAGAATACTATAGCGTCTCTTAGAGGCAATTGCGGTTAAATGGGAGGGAATTCACCTGAAATCACTGTAGTGGCATGATTCTGAATAGTAGCAGCAAGGAATAGGTAATAATAATAGTAATTCTGGTGTGGTTTTTAAAAACTATCCTAAATCTGAGAGGTCTCGAAGAGAATAGGAAAACCAGAGGCAGACCAGATAAAATGAAATAAGATAAGATAAGATAAATATTCTTTATTGCAAAAAAATAAAAAGTATTACACAAAAGAAATAGGCTAATACAGTTAGTATTACAATTGGCGGTCTTATCGCTCAAAGCGATCTCTTCCAGACAACCTTTGGGTAGAGAATTCGGCGTATGAATAGGACTTGCATCAATGAAACCTTGTAGTCGATTCCACTGAATAACTAAAACAATAACCGTATAAAAACTAAACATTCGAAACAAATAAATTTAAAATATAAACCTAAACTCTGCTCTTCAAAGAGATGTTGCATCGGCAACAGGTCTAAATATGCTTCCTTTCCTACACCAAAGGTTGTCTGGAAGTGGTCGCTTTAAGCGATAAGACCGCCAATTGTGATACTAACTGTATTAGCATATTTTCTTTTGTGTAATTCCTTTTTTCTTGCAAAAAAGTATTATCAAATTTATCGGAAGGCACTACTTTTAGAACTGTCAAAATTAGATTAAAATTAGAAAATACACGACATCGACATAATGATGGAACTACTGATCCTAAATTAGTATCCCTAGTATCATTGATAGTACTACAGAATATAGATCAGTGTCCCTAGTACCATTGATGGTACTAGGGATACAAAGTTGTGTCACTTGTACCATTAATGGTACAAATCAATGGTACTACTGACACAGCGGCACATAATCACTCATGAATCATTGAAACTCATTTAAGCCATTTTGAGAGTATTGTAATTGTAACAATTTAATGTCACTAATGATGCTCACTTCACTTGTCTATTCGCATTCGCTATTGGATGTTTGCTGTATTTGCCAAATACTTGACGTACATACAAATAAGACGAATATTTTGTCACACATACCAACCACACATGGCAATTATGACAAATACGCAAATACGAATTGCCAAGTGAAGTGCCACTATAAAATGAACATCGATATTATAATAGGAGTGAAGGAAATAGTACTCTATATTCAATGTATTTATTGTATTCCATAAGTTAAACATTAATAATTAAATAGAGTGTGAATGCTGTAACAACTAAAACACACCTATAAAAAAGAACATATAAATCACAGCCGAGGAAAATTATTAACCTGGTTTTGATACTGATAAGGTAAATTATTTACGTTATACATCATAGGTACGAGTTTTAATCAAGAAAAAATTATAGTATTAGATAACACAGATAATGAATAAGATCGTGGTAAACAGGAAGGCACTGTGATCACCGTTGTCCTTGAAACTAGATAATAGGTAGTGCTATCAACAATAGAATCTAAAACCAATATAAGAATTGTCATTAAATATAAAAATAATTTAATGTCCTTATACAGAACGATCAGCTGATCGGTACAAAATGTATGAAAAGTGAATTAATTTTTAGCCTTTAAATATACTATCATCTGCCACTCTCTAATAGTAAGAAACACTGATTGCATTACCATTTATTTAAACATCCTTAAAAGTAAAGTTAAATGGTTCCTGCAAGTAATTTAAAGAACTTGGATTCACTTTAATCGGTGGCCCGAACCACTCCACCTTGAAATTCTGGATGAGTCTCGAGAGGAATGTTTCTATCTCTAGTTCTGCTATGCGGCGACCTGAAACAAAACATGGAAAATTAGTGTTTTTTCTTGAAATGAAATGAAAAATGAAATGAAAAATATTTATTACACATATTATACAAGGTGACCTTATTTATACACTTAGAGCTAACTTAAAATAATATGAGTAAAAGGCCTGTGATCAGCTGAAATGCTGTGCCCAGCCACTGGGGTGACTGGGCACAGCGCTGATTTTCATCACATCCCGTACTGTGTTCGTTCGCGGTGTGTTCTTGAATTAAATGTTATCTAAATATTCAGCTTTTACGAACGCTGCATATATTTATTTATTTAAAACAAACTAATAACATATTTACAGCTTATAATATAATAGCTTTTACTGAGTCTTGTTACTACCATACCTACTATTATATATTTTTTGATCGCTAAGGAGCCTTTGAAAAGGTGGATTATCTGAAGCTTAGATTCTAAGCGTATATTTTGGCTACGGTCTTCAGGCAATATAATATTAAATCTGTTTTTCCCAAATATCTGTTGCTAGTCAAAATGTTTGAGAAGAGAAATAAAAAAGCTGCTAAAATTAAAGGCGTACCTTAAGGGTCTATACTTGGACCGTAATTCTTTCCAGTTCATAAACTTTGCTATTATAGTTGAAGCAATATACGGTGTAGCTATGTATGTATGTAGTATGGGGAATATTATGAATTACCTGAATATGTTAGAATGTAAACAAAGTGTAACGTTTATATATAGGGTATACAAAATTGACAAAATATCTATGTAGAATGAACTGAAAGTGAGTGAGAGTGAGTAGGTATGTGCTGAAAGCTTAATAACCGAGCAAACAAGAAATCGCTGATTACATTAGAGTTCTGTTGAATAAAATTAGTAATGAAATACATACTGAATGTTAAAGCTTTTGGAAACGTGACATTCTAAGACCCGTATTATTAATTAATCACTTAGCTCAAAAGCCAATGTTGAGAACGACCTCAAGATGGCGTTCCTATTAATAAACGTAACTTAAGTGCGCGTTTAGGAATCGGGTATCACGTGAGTAACACCGTATTAATAAACAAAACTCAAGAGAAATGTAAAAATCACGCTTGAGAACGTATTTGCTGATTGCAGGTGAACCGTGACTTGAGAAAGACATCACGTGGTACGCCCTCAAGATTGGTTTAATAATAAATGATATACTTGAGATAGTGATCACGTCTTGAGAGTGTATCGGTTGAATTCACTCTTTAGGGCGAGTTTGAGCTTGATACAGAAACATTCGTAACTATAAGGCATAGGCAAGTTGAACTTCGGGTCAATTCGCTGAGTCAATTTAATGAATAAACATACCTATGCAACTGCGGACGCCGAAACCAAAGGGACTGTAGGCAAACGGGTGAGCACCCCCATAGTAATATGGAGAATCTTTATCAATCCATCGCTCAGGGACATACTCCTTAGGTTTGGTAAAATGTTCTTCCCTTAGTGATAAAAATTGGTGACACATTATCATTGACATCTGAAAAATAAACCAATATTAACTCCATAATTTCGAAATTTGAGACTTCCATTTATTGGATATTTTCCAAAAATCTCCTCATAAAACAATAGGTATATTAGAAGAGATATTTATAGTAGCCAACCGTATCGGCTTTATCTACTGTGATTGTTGAAATCTCTGATTAAAAGGTCTACCATTATCGATTTTCTAGGCACCATTTAATTAATCGATAATTTTCCTTGTTGGCTATACTTTTAATAAATGGAGAAAATTTTTCATCACGACCGGGATTCCAAGGACCTCGCTATTCCGTGGCACGCTCTATTGCAACAGAGCCACAGTGATATCGTACCCGGTCGTGAATTTCTCCATATTCGTCTTAGGGACAGTAGCGACATCTATCCAGTCTTAATTTCCTTACATCTTTTGGTATCTTATATCCCAGTATATTATAATCTTTGGTAGTTTTCCTCATGTTTCCTCCGACAACCGGCAATATTCTTAACGATTCCTTTATGCAAGCCTTCAAGTAAGACTTTGAGTCCTTTCCTGATGTAATTTCTTGTCTGAGTTTATCCTGTTTTTCTTGATTTGTTGCAAGGAGGTAGAGAGTTCCAGTAATAGTTGTTGCTGCCTGAAAAATAAAATATTTTAATCAATGTCCCATAATCCTCTGTTTTGTTTTGGTCAATTCTTTCCTGCGTTTTGTTTCATTGACATCTCTTTCTTAAACGCCACTTTACCTACTGAGCTTTAATTTCATTACTACTCCGCTACTGCGTTTTCCCATCTATGTTATTTATAACTATTTATTTAAAACTAACCTTTAAAAAAATTAAACTAAAAACTGTACAAAGGGTCGGTTTAACTATCTGAATGGTTTGCATTAAAGATAGTTCAACCGGTCCCCGTTGTCCGGCAACGTGCCCAAAATGCTGGCGTAATTTCCCCTCTGGATCGCTAGGCTGATCCTTTGGGCGAAATACAAGCCAGCATTTCGGTCACGTGTAGACCCCCGACTTCATTCGCTTATTAGGATATATTTGTAACCTTAAATTGATCTGCCTTATTCGAAATATCATGAAGTTTAAAAAATCTTGGCGTACCCACCGTGTCAACTCCAGCAAAAAGCATATCATTAGCCATAATAACTGCTACTTCTTCATTAATATCGAGTAGTTTTTCTAGTACCCCTTTTTCGTCATCAGATTTTGGTTTCGATTTAAGATCTTCCATTGCTTTGTGGACGAATTGTTTAGATATACTGAAATCATCATAAATATGAGTATTTGTTTGTTCCGAGATTGTATAAAGACAAATAATTGGGAAGGGGAATTATATATATCCCTATTTGCACTGGGCACAAAAAGTTTGGCTATTTAAACGATGAACATGCATGGTGTGTGTCGCCGGTTCCGCATGAAGGATAAACTTTAGATTACTAATAATTACTATTATTATTGTTGTGTAATACCTAGCTATTAAGTAATTGTGGTATCATATTTTAAAAGATGTGCTGCTGAGAGTTTCTTGTCACTTTTTCTCCTCACCGTTGGCACCTTTTCCTTGCAAAGTGATGTACTTAAATTCAAAAAATATGTTGATGTGCAAAAATGTACACAACGTGCTTACTTGCAATAAATAAATTTGACTTTGATGTAATAAAATAAGTAAAACAATACATAGCAAGTTTATTGTTTATCAATGCACTCACCTTTCTTGCTCTGCGTATACTCTCATAGCCTTCTTGTAGAGTGGCGTTGAGACGTATCTCCAGATGCTAGGCTTAAAATCCAGCTCATTGGCGATATTGAAAAAGTCATGGACACACTGTATCAATTTTCTGGCTGGAGAGTCTTCTGGCAAGTTAGGATCAAAGCAATTGAGGCGACTTCCTAAAGCCACCACAGCTATGGATTCAAGAGCCCATAAGTTCATTTCCACGTCAAATTTTGCATCAATCATGTTCTTGTCGTTGCGTTTGGACTTCATTCTGGAATTCACAAATGTTTACTTCACTCATTATGTTAGCTGATATCCAGCCATTGTTTAAAACCTCATCTTAATTGTGCATTGAACGCTGTATCTGTTATGTACATTGTTTATATGCCATTCTATTGTCCGATCAGGTTCACAACGTCCACTTCCTAGAATGTGTACTTCCTAAAAGATCCTTTTCCTAAATCGTCCACTTCCTAAGGTCTACTTACCATAGCGCCAAGCGTCAAGCGCCAATGCTTTGGCGATTTTGATGATTGATAATGATGATGGCGCTCCGTCCTCTCTGCCTACCTCGTGATCCTTTTCAGAGTGGACGTTATGGTAAGTAGACCATTTAGGAAGTGGACGTTTTAGGAATGGATGATTTAGGAAATGGTCTTTTTAGGAAGTGGACATTGTGAACCTGATCGCTATTATCTACCTATCGCCTATCAGCCTGTCACAATATAAAAGTGTAAGCAACCAAAAGTACACATCAAAGCACATCAAGTGTAGTTTGGGCTAATGTACCGTTCTTATTATCTGCGTCGTAGGTGTTGAAATTGCACTGCAAGTGTTACCATTGATCTGCTGTTGTCCGTACATTGGGCAGTATTCACTTCAACAAAAAATCTATTAACCTCCAAAATAATTTACTTTGCAAATCTTAAAATCTAAACAAGTTATGTTACTTTGTGTACTAAAAACATTTTAATCCGCTACGCCAATCCATCATAAAATATTTCCAGTTTTCGTTCCATTGGATAGTGTTAATTCTTACCTTGCAATCATATCCTGGGCCACATCATCCAAAATAGTACTGTACAGCTTAATAGTCTTTGGCTGCAGCATCACAGGATTGACCGTAGTACGAAACTGCCTCCAATTATCCCCATGACTAAAGAGAAACAAAACTATGTCAATTTTATGTGATGCATTTGCTAATTTTAGTATCCCTTCGGGCGATAATATGATAGTCCTTGTGGCAGAATATGCTGGTTGATTATATTTAAGATCCATTGTATGTACCATTTATTTATTTATTTTATTAATGGACTCGACAGTTCGTCATTTGCCAATGTCATGTTACAGAAAATTCAATGTATAATAGTCTTCTATCTTCCTCCAGGGGAGTCGCCGTAGCGTCGTCACCCTGGGTAGCCGCGTCTTCTTGTCTTCATCCACAGGAGACGCCGTAGCGTCAATCACTGTGGACAAAGTCACGTTCACTCCCGAGCTTGTAGCGGGAACTCTTGATAAAAGCTTGAAACGTCAGATCTTGCATAAATAATCCAATAACTTCACCGTACTGCTGTCATTCGCGAACATTTTCTGATTAATTTAACGTGATATTAAACACAAAATAGTCCCTGTAGACATTAAAAGGAAAATTATCAAATAATTTCGCAACCGTCGTTTCCCGCCATTTTCAAGAGAACCTTCTAGCAAATAAATATTTTGACTTTGATTAACAAATACAACCTTCATCTTCATCTAAAACAAATGAATTATTCCCAAAGAAAACAAAAAAGACTCATGCTTTTTACAGTTAGGTATCTTATACAAATAACTTAATACAAAAAACCCTAAAGACTATAGAGGCCACAAAGTTTAAAAAATGATCGTGTGTGTCTATTACAGAACGACGAGCATGCATGAAGAGATTGATGAATATGGAGGAAGCGAAAGTTGTCTAATAGGATCCCTCGTAGATGAAAAACCATCGTCTATATCTACCGCTAAGAGAGATACGCGTGAGCTTGTATATGTATGTACTTACTCAGTAATTAATCCAGTGAATTTCTTCGACTCTTCTCCTGATTTGTTGTAATGCTTTCTGTAGTACTCGAGAGAATCGAACCCTGAACGAATCGGCATCCAATTTTCACTGCGAAGTAACTGAACAAAAAGTAGCACTATCATTCCCAAACCATATCGATCCCGTAAGGGAAGGTCTGAAGACAGCGCGGCCGGCCGCTCAGGCGCTGGAGCGACGATGTTGCCAAAGCCGCCGGACAACGTGGACGCGACTCGCCAAAGACAGAAAGGCATGGGCAACGATGGAGGAGGCCTTCACCCAATCATGGGAGAACTCACACACTAATGAAAGGAAATAAATAAGAAAAGAAGCAACAACAGCAAATTCATTAATTAATCACATACAGATATATTTATTCAAATAATGCAATCTAATTTTCTAATATCTACTAAAATCAATTTGAATTTTAAAAACAGATTTCAAGTTGAGTTTAATAAAAGGCTTCTTATTTTCATTATTTTATTTTATTAATGGAAAGTGCCCGAGCAATGGGGACATTAAATAGACGGATGTTGATGACAAGACTGGAAACAGAGGTCTTCAACCAGTGTGTCCTACCAGTGATGACCTACGGAGCCGAAATGACGGTGAGGCTGGCACACAAGTTCAAAGTCGCTCAGCAAGCTATGGAAAGAGATAGATCGGCTTTTCTCTGGTGGATAGAATAAGAAAAGAGTAAGTATATCCGCCAGAGAATAAAAGTGGTTGGCATTGCTCATATAATCAGCAAACTGAAAGGCAGTGGATGGAACCCATATTTGATGGGGTAGACGGGTTTTCTAATGAAGGCCACGAACGAGCAAATGTAGCGTGGGACAATCCTGGATCAGATGAAGAGGGATGACCTGCTCAAAAGGCTGGCAGAGACTGGGCAAACGGCAGAGAACCGGGTTGAGTTGAGTGTCGTGCTTTGCGAGAGGCCTCAGCAGTGGACTGCATATAGACGATCATCACTGTCAATGTCCAATTAGTTTGAAAGCCCACACATGAATAATTTAAAAAGTATACTTACAGTAGCACAACTATCTGCTTCAAATAAAAATATGTTGGCTGGTCTACCAAAAATTCCATCTAATCTGACTATTGGACCGTAGATTTTATACATCTTGTCCATGAACGTCAGTTGATCGGCAAGTTCTCCTGGAAAGAACAAACAGATGAAATACTTTTGGGAAATATTGTGGGGAATTGGAAGAATTGTAATTGTGAAAAAGGGCGCCGGATCCTTACATTCTACCTCAATTCACGGTAAAGATATAATAATATGAGTAGTGCATGAATGGAGGTCGATACTAGGGTTCGAACCTGAGGTTCCGTAACAGAAATCTAGTGTCATAATCACAGAGCCACCCATCTACCTTAATTGGAGGGTCATCTGTTTCTTCATCTCCAACTTCTGACGGTTGGAAACCACCTATTATCTTATCAGCCAGGTGGCACTTACTTCGACCCATTGGGATCTTTTGTGCTCTCCCCTTTCCTTTATACTTCTATCTTCTCCCTAAATATAAAACTCAGTAGGTCAGCTATCATATGCAGCTCATGGCAAACCACCTCCTAATATTTACGTCACTCTCGCGAGACTGAACAACTCTGGGACTCTTGCGATGTCATTCCACCCCCAGCAATGTCAATCTCTAATAAACCATCATCGGCCAGGGCCGGATGTCCGTTGCTTCAATGTTGCAATCAATGACGAGCCTCATGCTTCATTTCTTTCACATCGCGGATGCAAGCAACGTTGTTTTGATCATTTTCTAAGACTACGACTATTCCCGCAACAAATTCTTCTTTTTCTGGAGACTATCCATCAGTCGGAGAATCATCTTTATCTTTAATAACATTCAGTACGCTGTTGCTATTGGTATTACCTACCTCCAGGTAAAAAGTGTCTCAGTTGCCCGATGATGGGCAATGATGATGGACCGGGAATCTCCTGCCATGGCTTCGCTTCTTGCGTCGATTCGATTGTATTCACTGATGCACTGTTGACTGCTACGGATCTGGAAAAGGTCAGCAGTGATGCAAACGATGAATGCAATAGACGAAGCGGGGGGCAGAGATGATATTAAATCCATGTCGATATCTCTACGTTACGCGTGTCGCGATGCAATTTTGCGCTCATGTGCGAGCAGACACGTGTCCTGTTATAGGTTTATGGGGTAAGTGGTCTGTGGGCAAAGCGGAGACACCTTTGCGTAGTACATGCAACCAGGTGGACGATGTGTATCACTTGTTGGTGGAGTTGGCGGCTCTGAGATGGCGCTTACTGGGAGACGAGACAGGGCGTAATAGCCAAGTTAACATTATACTGAGTGACTCAACTTCTGAGATAGCAAGAGGACTGTACGCACTCGGTAAGCGCTGTCTCACGACAGCAGGCTGAGCGCGCACGGCTGTGTGCTCCTATGAGGCTGGCATGGAACATAACAGACCCAAAAGTCAAAAAACAGATAGAAAATTGCAGCTCAAACGAAAATTGTAAAGAATCCTGGGCAGTTAAAAGATATGAAATCTAAATCTAACGGTATTATATAGGTACATAGTGTACGGTGGAACACAGAGAAAGGTGTACAGGAGAGTTTTTAAGGTTGAGGTTATCTCAAAAACTACTGGACCTATCCCAAAAATTCTTTCACTGTTTGATAGATAAAAGTTAAAACTAATTACTGTAAAATAATTATTAAATTCGGTCGAGTAGTTTTTGAGAAAATCTCAACCTTATAAAGGCCCTCTGTATACTTATCTCTGTCTTCGACTTTACCTATATAACACCGTTAGATTTAGACGATTTTTTATATATCCAACGTGTGAATTGTCAAATGATTTGTTTTGTCAGTAGCGTCGAATGCCTTCCGCTATTTGTCATGATCTCATCTCAGCCTTGACGAGAGCGGTCATTATATCTGCGTTAACATTGACAATGACCTCGAGACTACTTTATCATGTACTTAGGTACAGTAACTAACCTTGACTATATCAGAGGGTCTAACCAAATGCATTTGACTTTCATTAAACGCTACTTATAGACTATATTTATTTATCACAAATTATAATTTCACTTGCATTATGTAGGTACTATTGTCTTTCTGTAATAAAATTAAAATGAAATAATAAAAATATCAGTTCTAATATTGATCTCCTATAAACAACTAGATACACAGTCTGCCTTCTAAAAATGTCCGAGCGCAATGAAGGTCCAAACTGATGAATGGAATTTGATTTATTGGACATTATTTGGACGTTAACAATGGACCCTTATTTGGACGTTTTTTAAATTGTTTTAGTGATGTGATGTCAATGGTTAATACTGATAAAATTACCTTAAAAAGTTCCTGTTGAAAGTTTTCAATGCCAAAATTCCTCTTGAAGTTTGCATTTTGAAAATCCTTGATATTTCGATAACACACTTAAACTTTCATTTCCTTTTTCACTATTGTTTTCAATTTAAAAGTTAAATTATCACTATTGTTTTCAAGTTTTAAGACATGTCAGTACGAGATTACTTGTCATTCTGAGTTTCGTTATTTATTTTAGGAACTTTATTATCTTTATCAGTCTTTTTTTGTTTGTTACATAAATTATCTAATCAGGCGGGGAGAATGATGCGTCACTTCATTATAATCGCAACACACATTGAAAACCGATCGATTTGTTACTTACCTAATAAATATGAATCGAATCGAAACGCAAGTAATACGGTGGAACACAGAGAAAGGTGTACAGGAGAGTTTGTAAGGTTGAGATTTTCTCAAAAACTACTTGACCTATTGCAAAAATTCTTTCACTGTTTGATAGATAAAAGTTAAAACTATGTAACAAAAGGCTGGGAGCATTCCCTCCCTGTATTGCCAACGCAATACGTTGGCAGAGGTGCCAGCCCTCTGGTCGCCGGACTCCTCGACCAACCGCTTGGACAGCTCTTTAACTAGCTGTCGAGCGTCATCATTATAATAATTCTGTTGGATAGATAAAACGTAAAGCTATGTAACTGTAAAAGAATTATTAAATTCAGTAGTTTTTGAGAAAATCTCAGCCTTATAGAGGCCCTCTGGATACCTTATCTCTGTCTTCGACTGCACATATAGAGATTATCTAAATATTAATGGAAAATTACAAACGGTAACTTCATTCAATTATCATTTAATTAAGAAATACACCTCGTACGTATTTAAGAAGTTACCGATCTTGAATTTGACTAAATCATCACTGCTTCAGGAAAAAATACCTCCAAAAAACCATAAACTAAAATTGTTGTCTATGTTATGAAGTTACATATTTTGGAATTGATGAAAATCATTGTTATTCATTGATCTCCTATAAGAGATCAATGTTGTTATTCGAACAATTTCAACTTCATTTATACGCCAAAAAAAATTGTTTAAATTAAGTATACAATACTGAGCTTGAATTTGACAAAAAGCTTAGTAAGTTGCGTCCCGTTTCACACACAAAAAAAAGTTGTTATATTATAACTCTGACGTTATCACACATAACATAGCTTTTTAAGAAAACATTTCAGAAAATTTTCGGTAACTTTTCTATTCCAGATCTAACACCACAGAAATAACACTTTTATTTGTAAATGGTATATTTTTCTCACAACACGTTCACAGACGGCGTTCAGTCCACGAAACTGCGTATCGAACTAATAGTGTGACCTTGACGGTATATTTATCATGGTCAGGAAAGCCGCTACTAATGGAACTCGACCGATGTTTCCGTAGTAGTTTAATACTCATTTAATTTCAAACTAAGTTGAGCTTACTTAAGAACAATAAAATATTTCAAATTATTTTAACAGCTGTATAAAGTGTTGTTTTAACAACTTTAAAATAAATGAATAAATAAATAAATAAAGCCTTTATTGTGAATTACATGCATTACTTACAATTCAAATTATTACTATAAAATGTTATTATCTATTATACATTATTTATATTGTATTATTTTTTGATTTTAACTAAATACTATTATCGTGCTCTTCACTGTCTTTCGACATAGGCCTCCTCCAGCTTTTTCCATATGTCACTGTCTCTGGCTATTCGCATCCACAAATTTCCAGCAGTTTGTCTTAAGTCATCATTAACATGTTTTAAAGTTGTTTTAATCATGCTAAAGTTTATACCATGTAAACATCGGTCAGTTCCAATAGTAGAGGCATATATTTAAATCGTCAGATGGGCCCGTACATCGGCCAATGGATATGTATGTCCTATGTATATATACCGGAGCCCAAAACAAGTTTAGTGTCTTGTTTTGTAAACAAATATGATCGTCTAATTAAATTACCTGTTGTGATGTAACACTGAAGGAACTGATTGATTGTATTTGTACATTGTGAAAATAAAGTAATCCAATCTAATAATGTGTAAATAACTATGCAATAATAACCACAGAATAGCTTAAAATGTTAGTTTTTGTTTACAAAATAAGACACTTGATTTGGGCCTCGGTGAACATACATAATATGTAATTGTACAAAAAGCAGTCGCGTTTTGTTTATGTAATAATTCATTTATTCGTATACCTATTTAATTTACGTAGATAACCGCAAAGCAAGGAAACGGAAACTTTTCTATTTATAACTCTTTTGGTCAGGGCTTTCCACAGACTACTTAGCCAATAGACATGAAATCGGTACAAAAGACATTGCCACTTTTCAATGGAGCTTTGCCCCACCTACAAAACTACTTGACCATTTAAGCTGTACCTATCATTTTGTTGGGGACTTATTACAGGTTTCATATTGCATAATCATAATCAGTATCATTTTCTACTACTCTCGCAACTCCTATAGAAGAATAACAAAAACAATGAATAAATCGCTTCGATTTCTTACTATTTTCTGAATTCTTAATTAAGCTGTTTATTTCGACTCGCAACTTGTACAAAACTTTATTTTAAACCAATAATTTTAATAAAAAACGAAGATATTTTTACATTTATTCGTTATCTTGTACAACTTGCGGGTGATGGTGGGGCAGAATCTGGCATTGTCATTTGCGAGCGAAAAATTCTGTCAACGATGAGCGCATAGAGACGAAGCCAGAGGTGTCGTATTAAAAAGATGCGTCCATGTCGATAATATCTCTAGTCGTGTCGCAAAGCAATTTTGCGCTCATGTGCGGGCAGACACGGGCGCCTCCAGGGTCGGACTGAGCCGGAAGGGCTCGGGTGGGTCCCCACAAGCCCGGGGCCCGAGACTGTAGCTATAATGATACACGTCAAAATAAGTTGATACGGTCAAAAGTTATCGCCGTTTAGAAATTTCCAAAATTAGTTTCAGGGATGGCCTGCTCAGTTTCGAATTTTTCTATTTCATTTCTCTCAAATTTTATGAACGAACTATCTGATTTTACATTTAGGTCGCAAGAGGCTTGCCGCAAGACAGGGAGGTTAGCCGGCTGGCCTTTTTTGTCCTGTCAAAGCCTGCGCAGACGAAATTATTGTACAAATTTTCGTCAAAAATCTGACATTGACGGCTAGTAAAAATCGACGCGGCTCAGCCCCCAGGGCGGTAGGTAGGGTAGGGGGCCCCGCGCAGGCTGGGGCCCGGCTGGCTAGTACCACCTCGACTATATGGCCAGTCCGACGCTGGGCGCCTCCCTGTTACAGGTCTATGGGGTAAGTGGTCTGTGGGGCTTTCAAACTTCGTGCTAACTGCGGCCCGACAAAATAATTGCTTATTAAAATAAAAGTTACAAATCCTATCCCAAGTTGGCACGGACGGAAGTTGCGATGAAAGAAAATGGGCGTTAAACAATTTGCACTTCAACTTAATTGATATACCCTGTTGGCGTTTTAATTATGGCCGAAACTTGTTGAAATTGATAAAGGTTTCTGAAGTGTATTTAAGGTAATTAAGCTAGCTTTATATACCCCTTTTTTTAAATTCTCTAATGTTTAATAATACAATAAGTGGAGACTGCATATTTGTGCCGTTTGGTGTGGAGACCCTGGGACCGTGGGGACCAGGCGCACACAGCATCCACAAAGAGATCTCTGTGCGCCTGGTGGATGTGTCTAATGACCAGAGGGCTGGCGCGTACCTCGCGCAACGCATCAGCCTCGCAATCCAGCGAGGCAATGCAGCCAGCCTTCTGGGGACACTCCCCGCGGTCGGTGATTTAGGGCAAATTTTTTATTTATAGTTTTATTTGTATATTTACTGTTTCTTTAATATAATACTTTGTCGTTTAAAATAAAAATAATAATAATACAATTTATGTTTCTAACCGAATGTTAGACATGGTTGTCGGAATAATACTGCTATTGTCCGATAGATGGAATTGCGTAACATACCCTTTAAGTATCTATAAAGCGATGAAGATTTTCGTTGGGCGTGGCGTGGCCTGTGGTAGCTCAGTTGGTAAGAGCGTGTCACGGAATGACAAGGTCGCAGGTTCAAGTCCTGCCCACGGCAAGAATTTTTCATCATGTTCTAATAAATATATAATGGTTTTTGTAAATAAAAATGATAAGCTAGTTTATTAGGTCTACTTGCGTCAAGAGATAATGCGTGTATTGATGGTTTAACTATTATTGCTGGATTTCAAAATCAATTGCAAAATCAATTGTTTAACAATTAACAAAATTCAGCCATTAGTTAGGTACGCAGTATTTTACACAAAAATCGAAAAACAGAGGTAAGTATAGGGGGCCTTAATACGGGTGAGTTTTTCTTAAGAATTAGTTGACCGATTGTAAAATTATTTTACTAGTAGATAGTTAGAGTATACACTATAAAATTGTAAAGAATTTTAACAATCACTCAAGGTACTTAAAGAAAATATCACCTATATATAATATATAAAGAAATATTACCTATACTGTACAAGACATTTCTAAACGCCTACGATAATTCGAATAGCAAGGTTACTTGAAAGGTACTTGTTCTTACACAAAGTTCGATGAGAAAACGCGAAGGAGTCTGCACTCAACAGATGTGTACGACAGAGTTCTAAGTTGCCCCAATTCCCAAATAGACACCCCTTTATTATTCAAAATAGTTCTACCTCCAGTTTCAAAACTGATTACCATTTTTACGGTTCAACAATTTACATTTGGAGGCGACAAAACTTAGAGGCATCAAATCGGTTGGGGGTTGAATCCGAAACCGTATTTTTGGAATCGGCATTTTCTATAAGTACTTAGATAATGTCTGGGTTTAATTGCGTACTAATATTTTGGTGCATCTACTCGTAAGTATCTTCAAATATATGTCACGGAATGACAAGGACTCAGGTTCAAGTCCTGCCCACGGCAAGAATTTTTTCCTCATGTTCTAATATCTTCAAATGATTTACTGCATTGGTTTTTTTGTGTCTAATGAGAGGAAATATTGATAAACTTGGTTTAAATAATATTACCTAAGTACTAAAAATAATAAAAGTATACAAAGTGTAAGTTTGCTTAGATTAGCTCATTTCGTGAAAACCCTTTTTCACTCTAATGATTTAAACTGCATTCATTCATACTTTTCATGAACTTTTTGGCATATTTTGTTATTACATTGGCATGCAGGTTTACCACATAACATATGTGCTTTACGTTGTGGAGATAAGTGTTAAATGACATTGCCAGATTCTGCCCCACCATCAACCGCAAGTTATACAAGATAACGAATAAATGTAAAAATATCTCCGTTTTTTTATTAAAATTATTGGTTTAAAATAAAGTTTTGTACAAGTTGCGAGTCGAAACAACAGCTTAATTAAGAATTCAGAAAATAGTATGAAATCGAAGCGAATTATTCATTGTATTTGTTATCATTTTCTACTACTCTCGCAACTCCTACTGATTGCGATTATGCTATATAAAACCTGTAATAAGTCCCCAACAAAATGATAGGTACAGCTTCAATGGTCTCGTAGTTTTGTAGGTGGGGCAAAGTTCCATTGAAATGTGGCAATGTCATTAAATTGACGCTTCCATACGCTTCGACTCTGCGCTAGCATGAAGTAGGTACTCGTAAACGCCACTTGTCTATGACGGTCTAATATGGAATGACGATGATTACGAACCCTCCTCTTGGTTCGAAAGTCTTGAAACTGAATGTCCCACCTCTAGGCATAACTTGGCTAAGTCCGACATTTCATTATACAGAGACCTGGGTCTTCCACTTCTGTCGAATAAAAATGTAAATATAAAAATGTACGGAACCCCGCAAATGGCTCGCCTTATGAATTATTAAAGACCCCTGAATAAAATTACCCACCACTTTACCTGGGGGATAAAATTTACACTTTTTTTGGGAATTTGATCTGGGGATAAATTAATTTGTAAGTGATTTGGGGATGGGTAAGGAAAGAAAATGATGCGAAATCTTTTTTTTTTTTTTTTTTAAGTTCTTTATTTATGTAAATTATGCTAGTTACAGTATATTTCAGTTTTAACTAAAAATTACTTAACATCTTATAATATATTTTATAGGCTATAAATAATAAAGCCAATTACAAATATTTGCAAATCTAGTTTAGGGCAGTAGACTTAATTTATATTTTATTAAAACTAGTTTATAAATAGACTTATTATAATGTAAGATGAGCGCTTCTTGAATGGAAGTCGCACTTATTGCAGGACAAGAAGGCGGGAACATGGACAGGGAGATACGACGAGGTAAGTCCCTAATGTCAGTCCAACCCACCCAGCCCAATACCTAGGCTTACGTGAGTACATCCTTAGTTGTAACTACAATTAATAATATTTATTGGATTAGTTTAAGTTTTTAGGTTAAGTTTAAGTTAGTAATAATTAGGTAAGACTTGTAAATATATTATGTAGGTACACATCCGATGAGTCGAAGAGAAATAATCAACCATGCGAGCGTGATTGTTAGATTAGGTAAGGAAGGTAAGAAGATCGGTTAACCGTGCGGGTTTTGTGCGACTGCGGACCGGTTTTTAGCTATCGGACGGCGGACAATGGGTGACGTCGTCAATAGTGCAGTGCAAAATCCGATGATGTGGTAAACGATAAGTTTTATAGCTGTCGGCATAATGTAAGTTATGTAAACGTGTTTGGCCAATTGATGATATTAAAATATTTTTATGGTATTTATTTCGATGCAGGTAGAAGATTTTGGTAATTTTTAGTATGAATTCAAAGAGTTTTGGAAAGCCTATTGTGCGGTGTAATTTGTCCAGGTTCGTGTAAAATGGTGTATTATAAGAAGTTTTTAGAGCCTTATTTTGTACTACTTGTAGAAGATTGTAATTGGTTGAACAAGTACTACTCCACACAGGAGCCGCGTATGTAATGCACGGTCTGACCAGTGTCGAGTATATGGAGAGCTTGGTAGTCGGGCTGAGATTACTGCGTCTGTTTAGTATAGGGCCCAGGGCACCTAGAGCTTTTATTCCTTTGGACCTAACAGCAAGTACCTGTTGGGTCCAGTTTAACTTGCTGTCCAAAATAATCCCAAGATATTTGACAGATTTTTTCCATTCAATGGGGTGTCCGTCAATCTTTAGACACCTTGAATAGGTCTTCCTCCTACGTGTAAATAAGATGGCCTCAGTTTTTAGGTTGTTGAGTTTTAACTTCCATTTGGCAAAATATGACCGTAGCAAGGATATTGAAAGTTGCAACCTGCCTATGATCAGGTCAATATCTTTAGATGAGGTGAATGAGGCGGTGTCATCTGCAAAACATGCAAGCTGGGTGCGTGGCTGCACAGGCATATCATTGACGAACAGGAGAAAGAGATAGGGTCCCAAAATTGATCCTTGAGATGCGAAATCTAATAAAGCGTAAATGGGCCATGAGGGATCCGTGTACAGAATATGAAGAGGTTTCTTTCTGTACTATAGTTTTTCCATCAAATTCAAGTTTTACGACTTAAGTATTAACGATATAATGATATAATTATTTTTAAAGAAACTAGATTTCTATTTCTGATTTTCGGAATTTTGTTATAAAACAATAGGTAAGACTTTACATAGGGATCCAATAAAATATCGGTCATTCATTTGCAATTAGTTACGATATCAACCTAAAAACCATTTCCACTGTAATCCATCCATCTGGATCTGTGTGGTAGATCATGGTTCAAGCTCCCTAGATTTTAGGAAATACCCCAACTTTCTTTCTTTCTTTTTTTCTTTCTTTCTTTCTTTCTTTCTCTTTCTTTCTTTCTTTCTTTCTTTCTTTCTTTCTTTCTTTCTTTCTTTCTTTCTTTCTTTCTTTCCTTCTTTCCTTCTTTCCTTCTTTCCTTCTTTCCTTCTTTCCTTCTTTCCTTCTTTCCTTCTTTCCTTCTTTCCTTCTTTCCTTCTTTCCTTCTTTCTTTCTTTCCTTCTTTCCTTCTTTCCTTCTTTCCTTCTTTCCTTCTTTCCTTCTTTCCTTCTTTCCTTCTTTCCTTCTTTCCTTCTTTCCTTCTTTCCTTCTTTCCTTCTTTCCTTCTTTCCTTCTTTCCTTCTTTCCTTCTTTCCTTCTTTCCTTCTTTCCTTCTTTCCTTCTTTCCTTCTTTCCTTCTTTCCTTCTTTCCTTCTTTCCTTCTTTCCTTCTTTCCTTCTTTCCTTCTTTCCTTCTTTCCTTCTTTCCTTCTTTCCTTCTTTCCTTCTTTCTTCTTTCTTTCTTTCTTTCTTTCTTTCTTTCTTGTTTCGTGCTTCGTGCTTACTTGAAAACAGAACTAGTAATAAATAGTAGTAACAATATAAGTGAGTGATATCCGTTTATATACAGGGTGTAACGTAAAGGGTATATGAAGCCGAAGGGAGGGTGTTCAGTATCGGTAACTGAACAACTTTTGTTCTACGACTTTTCGATTTTCGCGAATTTATTTTTTGACTTTTCATACATTTCGTACCGGTCAGCTGATCGATTTGTATGAGACATTAATTTATTTTTATTTTTTATTCGAAAAGTCGTAGAACAAAAGTTGTTCAGTTACCGATACTAAACACCCTCCCTTCGGCTTCATATACCCTTTACGTTACACCCTGTATAAAAATATTTTCCAACATAGTTTAAAAATAAACCAGGCTCTTTGCAAGTCTACATTTGTATAATATATCATGTGCAATCGCAATATGTCACGATCTCGCTTTTTCCCGTCCCACAGTGAATAAGGTATAATCTGAAGTGAGTGACAAATGACATAATCCTGCGGTCAGTCCGTTGTCAACCCGCTTGTAACATGTCACAACCATGCAAGCAAAAACAATTGTAATGACTGCATTCGAAAAGCCTCCTATCCAGTAGGCGACATTTCACGAGCGACATGTTGCTCATCATGGTGAACGGCAACGATGGAGCTTGCGAATTGGTATCCTTGGCCATGTTGCGCGCCAGCTGCAACGTCGCGCGTTGTTGTGCAACGTTGCCGATTTTGTTGAGCGTCACATGTTGCGCGTCAATTGTTGCCTAGTGGATAAGAGGATAGGTTGAGGAGGATTTTCAGTTTTTCTATGAAGGCTACGGCACTAACTACTAAAATTAAACATCTGATAAAAATATATAGCTGATGAATACCGCTGCAAGATTGGACAAACTTCGCTCGATAGAAATTATAAACATACCGTTTCCATGTCTTTTGAAATGAAAATTATGTCTAAACCGAAATAGTTATTCATACAAAATATATATCAAAATGTAGGGCATTATAAATACGAGAGCTTGTTTGAAAAAATCTGTATTTTGTTGTCGTATTTTTATTTCCCTGCCAAAATCCATCCACAATTAATAAAAATACAAATATGGAGTCACTGTGCCGTGCTCTTTACTCGTGACGTCTCGTACTCGGGACGTCTTCTGTCTCGCGCTTAAGTTTGACAGCTGGCAGCCCCTTAATATAGCCCATTGGATTATTTTCTCTTATTAATACGAGAGCTTGTTTGAAAAAAATCTGATTTTTGTGGGCGTATTTCTATTTCCCTGCCAAAATTCATCCCAAATTCATAATAATACAAATATGGAGTCACCGTGCCGTGCCATTCACTCCGCCACTGAGGGACATCTTCTGTCTCGTGCTTGAGTTTGACAACCCCTTAAGGTGCACGCAAGATCTGCAGATTCGAGCTAGATTCTAGAGTCTCTCTACAGAGCTCGGGAGTGAACGTGACTGCTTAGCTGCTTAGGGTTGAAGATGCTTCTGTGGCTCCTCTAGAGGAAGAAATGAAGATTATAAGATTCTTCGTCCAGGGTGACGATGCTACGGCTAAAGTGGTGAAAATTTTAAGTCTAAAAAGTTAACGCAAAAGTTAGAAACAAGATAGATGGATACAGATAGATGTATTACTTAACTTGCAAAAAATTATATTATGAATCTGAATTTATAAATCTTATTTTAAAATGTTGAATACTTAATATCTAACAATGGGGGATAACATGGGGGAAACTAACTTTAGCCATTGTCATTTATGGTGATTACTGTAAAATTTAATAATAGTCCTAAAAATATAAAGTAGATAAACTTATAAACAGGAAGAAATATTTATTCAAATAACAATAAAATCTTAAAAATAACTGTTTTAAATAATGCTAACCTAATATATATATATATAAACGAAACTAAAAACTATATGAGAGCTCGGTGGCTCAGTGGTTGGGTCAATGGACTTGCGATACGGAGGTCCCAGGTTCGATTTCCAGCCAGGGCAGCCATGTACCAATGAGTTATCCTCAAAAACTTACGTACATTTACAGAATGCTCTCAAAACGGTGAAGGAAAACATTGTGATGAAACCTGCGTGCCGTAGAAGAAAAAATCTAATGCATGTGAAATCCGCCAATCCGCACTGGGCTCGCGTGGTGGATCATGGCCCGAGCTCCCTCATGTAAGGGAAGGTCTGTGCCCGAGCAGTGGGGCAATATAAATAGACTGATGATGATGATGATGAAAAACTATATGTACAAAGGGTCGGTTGAACTATCTGTATGGGCAGGGCATTACAGATAGTTCAACCGATCCCCGTTGTCCGGCAACGTGCCCAAAATGCTGGCGGCCTTTCCCCTCTGGATAAACTAAGTAAATTTTAATGTTTACCTACTACTTATAAATCCCTAAGCTTACTTTTGTACCCAATCGTTTTATTTTCACATTATAAAAGTGAATTAAACTCTCATTTTGTATGTGACGTGAATTATGTAGGAATGAAGGGGAGCTTTTTGTAAACTTTTTTCACTGTAACTTGTTCGGAGCTTAAACGCTTCAGCTCGTGAAAGATTCGTCATCCTTATTCTGAGTTCGTCATCGTGCTGAAACCTGTATGCCGTAGAAAAAAATCTCCTCCTCCCTAATCGTTGCCTCAGTGCTGAGGATCGTGACCCTCAACAGCAGGTGCCGTCTTGGCATGTATGAACTGGCGCCAGGAGACACGGTTTTGTGCTCTCACAGCCTCTTCCAAGGGCACGCCGAGGATTCTGCCAACCACATCAGTCCAGCGGGCTGGTCTCCGGCCACGTGGTCTAGACCCCTCAACTTTGCCGAGCAGTATAGTTCTCTCCAAGTTGGAAGGGTCCATTCTTATGACATGGCCGAAGTACCGCAACACATTTCGGGTAACCGTTACCGATAATCTGTCTCTACGGTTCAATTCAGAGATTATCGACATAGAAAAAAACTAAGGCATGTGTAATCCGCAGTGGGACCGCGTGGTGGATCATTTCCCAATGTAGGGGAAGGTCTGTGTCCGAGCAGTGGGGACATAAAAATAGACTGATTATTTTGATTCTGAGGGTCGTGATCGGTTAAATATCGCAAAAAACACTATTGCTGTCGCCATGAAGGAAAAACTTTCGCGACATTCCATGGAGAAAGCCTAAAGTATATTTTGTCTTTTCCATTGTCACTCTGATACTTCAGAAATAGATGTTTATTTTAAACTCAAGCGCGAGACAGAAGATGTCCCGCAGCGGCGGAATGAAGAGCACGGCACAGTGACTCCGATATTTGATATTTTGTATATTTCAGTTTAGACATAATTTTCATTTTAAAAAATACCCATGCAAGTGTAACAAATACGCAAATACGAATAGCCAAGTGAAGGTGGGAGCATTATAGTATGACCGTCTAAATCAGTCTTCGCCTGCGCGGTACAGGGATGCGGGGGAAGGCGACAACGGGGACCGAGAGAGGTGCGGGCGGCAGGCGCATTTCTGTTACATCCCCTCCCGCACCTCTCTCGGTCCCCGTTGTCGCCTTCCCCCGCATCCCTGTACCGCGCAGGCGAAGACTAGATCGTATTATCCAACAGTCGTAACGGGCCTCCAGTGCCGCACATAATAAGTTCGAAGCAAGAGTTTGTGTAGAAAAATACGTAAACGTTATTGACGGGAGAAACTTTTCATTCGTGGAAAAATGGAATTAAACAGTCTACTTTTTCTTTGAAAATTGGACTTTATGTTGTTTTGTAAAGAAATAATATTGAGTATTTGTTTATTACAATTTATTCGCCAACTAGTAGTGTAACTTTTCGTCTTATTTTATTAGGATAAAAGCGGGATAACATACACAAAATCAGACATATAGTTAAATTAAACAAGCCAGATATTAAAAGCCAGCATAGTTTTCACAAAAAAAATTGTTATCATAAGTATTTAACAATACTTCGCTCAAAAATAAATTTCATTGTAGGCCTTTTAGAAATTCGATTATACATATGATAAAATTGGCATAATATTAGGTCAGACTTTTGTCATAATTATCCTACCTAAGTAGCCCATCACTTCTTCTAAATAAAATAGAATCAATTTTATTAAAAAAAAACTCCTTACCAAATCTCTATTACGATAAATTCTATTTTTAAATGCACATTCACAACGTGGGTTAATTTCGGTAAATTGTAGCGAAAAACAGCCGTTTTTTTTTTCGTTGAAAAGTGGTAAACTTAGTGGTGTACTTAACACATTTAAAAAAAAAATACGACCATAAAATCTGAACGTTTGAAACTTATTGTGAACTAAATGTAGAATCATTCGTAGAAGGTAGTCTGCAGATATTTCGTTAAATTCCACCCTGAGCGCGAAACTTTGTATATTTTCCATCTCACTGTAAAGACTCGCAAAAAATTTACACCCTCCAAGCATTTACTGCTTCTCGAGCCAAACTTCGCGAAGCTCGGCTAAACTTTTTTCAAAGTTCCGCTCTTGAAGTATATTCGCCGTAGTGTTGGGAAAAGAACAGCGAAAGTAAACATCGTTCATCATCATCAGTCTATTTATATTACCCCACTGCTCGGGCACAGACCTTCCCTTACATCGAGGGAGCTGGGGCCACGATCCAACACGCGGGCCCAGAGCGGATTGGATTTCACATGCCTTAGATTTTTTTCTTCTTCTATGACATGGTTTCATCACGATGTTTTCCTTCACCGTTTTGAGAGCACTTGGTAAATGTACGTAATTTTTTCCGTCGAAAAAAACGAGGATAACTTATTGGTACATGGCTGCCCTGGCTGGGAATCGAACCTGCAAGTTTTGGTGTGTGTGGGTAACCTATTTCATAAAAATAAAATAAATAAATCCGCCAATCCGCAGTGGGCCCGCGTGGTGGATCATGGCCCGAGCTCCCTCGATGTGTGAAGGTCTGTGCCCGAGCAGTGGGGCAATATAAATAGACTGATGATGACTTATATAAACTAAGTGCTGTGATATTTTTTTTTAGGTTATAGATAATGTTTATTAATTAAATCACTAAAAATATAAACTAACTTACAATATTAAACTAAAAATAAAAGTACTAACTAAAATATAACTAAACTAAAATAAAACTATATGTACAAAATAGGTCGGTTGAACTATCTGAATGGCTTGTATTACAGATAGTTCAACCGATCCCCGCTGTCAGGCATAATAAATAATATATATTTGTGATATTTATTATGACAAATGAAAAAGCTGTCTCAACTATTGCATTTCTGATATAGGGGAGAGTGGGGTAATTGCGAATACCTAAGCGCGATGGTAAATAATTGTCAAAATATAAAAGTTATAATTATCATTTATTTCTTAAATACTACATTAGTTAGACTACTACAAAATATTAAATCAACTTTGGCGATATGTGAACCCAAACATAAATTATAATTAAAATTGCAAACCCTTGCTGTTCGCAATTTCCCGACAGACGCGGGGTAAATCCGAACACCCCATGGGGCAAATACGAACTAGGTATTGGTTAACATTTCTTTTTGCAAAAGTCACACACAAAGCCTCTGGATGTGCTAGCGCCGTCGAACACTTATCGTGTGCCCACAAGCTACAATTGTAGCACATAATCGAATCTTCAATTATAGGGCGCTGTACTTTTCGTATAGAGCCCTATAAAACGTCGAGTGGGGGAAGAGGGTCTACCTATGCCGGGTAAAGAGGATCATATGTTCTTACCCCGTGTCAGGGATGACAAACCATTTTCTAACATGCAATTTAAAATTAGTTTATGTTGATAAACTAATATAGGTAAATTTACGAACAAAAAGGCTTAAAGTCAAATACATTGCCGGGCCACCAGTTTTATCCAAAGATGTCGAAGAAACATTGATAAATTCAATAAGTTAAGAATGTATGTTAAAAAGTTTTGTATTTTTTATATATAATTTAAGTTATATTTAATTTATAGTTTGTTACTAGAACCCAAACAGCTATAATAAAATATTAAAATTTTCTTGTATATATTATTTATATTGTAATTGTTTAAATACAGATAACCTAAAACCACATTTCATAATTTCCGTAGACGATGTTTGTAACCCAAACCATAAAAACGTTGCACCAAGTTCAAATTGATTGTATTAGCTTATGCTGCCATAGTCGCCTTTGTAAGAATGTTCTAGTCGCATTATTTATGTACATTATGATGACTGTTTCTCTTACCCCAAACCTCGGGGTAAGAGGGACAGTCGCCCCAAAGCAAATGGTTTTGTTAATAAAATGTTACTCGCTTTACCTATAAGATACAAATAAAGATCACTTAAAGCTACATTTACGTAGAGTGTATTAAAATAATCTAAACAACAATAAGCAATACCTTGGTATATTTACAGCTCTTTACAATGAAATTAAAATGAAATATGTTCCTCTTACCCCACCTGACCTTACAATAAAGGAATACATAGATACTTAGTTATTTAAAAGGGAAATACTAAATACAACAAATTGTTGGGGTAAATGCGAACGTTCGGAATTAACCCAATCAAAACGTTCGTTATTGCCCCACACACTAAAAAAACACAATTTAAATTTACTTTTTAGGTTATAAAATAAAATCCGAAAATATGAACACGTTAAATCGTTCTTTGCTTTATAATAAACTTGCCTTAATTTAGTCAATAATGTAGTATTTACGTAATGTAAGACACAATCATATGAAGTCATGGAAAAATTACATGATAAACAATGAAAACATAAAAGTATACCTACCATGAACGGCGCGCGCGAATTCTTTCCTTTGACGTTTGTCCGGCACTGTTTGTGAGCCGAGTTATGATTTGAATGAGTGCGAGCTCAGCTGGACCTCTCTATCATACCTAAAGGACTGTGGTCGGATTTACCCCGCGTTCGCAATTACCCATCTCTCCCCTAGGTATCAATGTCTTTGCAATAAACGATAAAATTTATCGTTTTCTGTTTCGTTTTCGCTCTTAATTCGGCTAGCATCACATCTCTAATTTTGTAGTGTCCGAATGTATCGCTTTCCAAGTCTGTGTACGCCTTTGAATGTACTTACCTATTAAGTTTTCGTTTTTACCTGAAGTTTATTGAAAAAAAATCTTTGGCTTCATTTTTTACTTGAATGGCCGTACCATTCAAGACAGAGAAAGGTGTACAGTAGAGTTTTTAAGGATGAGATTTTCTCAAAAACTACTTGACCTATTGCAATAATTCTTTCACTGTTAGATAGATAAAAGTTAAAACAATGTAAAAAAATTATTAAAATCGGTTTAGTAGATTTAGAGAAAATCTCAACCTTATTGAGACCTGCAATGTTATACGGTGCCGAATGCTGGGCTGCTAAAAAGACACACGAACAAAAACTCCACGTGGCAGATATGAAAATGCTGAGATGGGCGGGAGGGGTGACGAGACTCGATAGGATTCGGAACGAGTATAAAAGGGGTAGTTTCAAGGTCGCTCCTATCCCAAAAAAACTTGCTGAAAGCCGTCTTAGATGGTACGGCCACGTGATGAGGCGAGACGAAGATCACGTCGTCCGCAAGGCTATGGCAGTTCCGGACGCACCGAGGGGTAGAGGACGCCCGCCGGCCACGTGGTTATCCACAGTTCGCTAAGATCTGGAGAGAGCCCAACTAACTGATCCGACAACCCAGGATAGATCGACCTGGCGCAAAAGAACGAGGAGAGCCGACCCCGAATAGACGGGATAAGGCAAAGGCAAAGAAGAAGATTGAGGCCCCCTGTATAGTTATCTCTGTCTTCGACTGTACCTACTTCCTTTCTTCCATTTGCCTCGTGCATTGTATATTACTTTGTTTGTTCTGGGAGGAAGATTATTATGCCAGGCACTATTATACGTTTCCGCGAGGCCTTTGTACAGGACAAATGCAATCTTCATGAAGATTTTACGCTACTTCGTAGTGTTTTTAAGAACACTGGAAATGTAAATGTTATTTTTAGCCGACTACCGAAAGGAAGAAGGTGTTGCTTTATGTATAACGTATATTGTATTGCCTCATGATAGATAGATATATTCACTTATTTCATACTAGCTGTACCCCGCAACTTCGTTTACGTAGAGGAGGAGGATGGAGACGATGGACGAGATCAGGAGGCAGATCTTCCTCTCTTGATCCTTGTTTCCACATCACATACCGCCACTTATAGCCTATGAGCTGTCCGGATATTTCAGCTATCTCCTAGTGAAACTCCCATCAAAATCCCTTCATTAGTTATGGCATGATACTTGCACAAAGTCACAGACAAACAGACAAAAATTCTAAAAATTAGTGTTTTTGGCATCAGTATCGATCCTAAAACACATTGAATTTGTTGGTAGAGTTGTGTGTTTATGAATTCTACATATAAAAAGTTAATGCACAAGAATTTTATATACTTATGCTGTTATTCATAAGCCTAGTTAAACCTCACTTCCCTTAAATCGTGTTGCTATCCCTTTCACACTTCGTTAAAAACGCTCAAGGTAGAAAGGGACAGGGGCATAAACGGTGGCATAACCTTAAATCACGTTTATGCATAAATTCGGAATATCCCATTACTACAAATTATTACATATAAACGGATATCACTCACTTATATTGTTAAAGTCGGCAATTAGACCGACAGTTTCGACCGATTTCGACGGTATTTTTCAAGGTTTCGAAATCAGTCGAGACTGTCGGTCTAATTGTCGACTTTAACAATATAAGTGAGTGATATCCGTTTATACAGGGTGTCCCGTTAATAGTGGTCCAGACTAAGGGTGTCGATACACAAGGACATGCTCTATCAGAATAATCAAACATAGGTTTAGTAAAAGTGTCACGGTTTTCGAGAAATTCGAATTTTTAGGATTATTGGAAAAATTAGTACCCTTGGTCTGATTTTTTAATGCCATTTTCTTAAATGAAGGAATTATTGTATTGTTTTTATTGATTATTATTTCTGATTACATGTGCTATGACTTGTGTATCACAGATTTTCAGAACATTTAACAGTTTCTCCAGGAAAAACTACCAAACTTTTAATTTTTGGTCTTGGCTTTTAAATGGTCCTTAGTCTGGACCACTATTAACGGGACACCCTGTATATAATAATTTGTAGTAATGGCTCACTATAGTTTTAATTCTAAAATATCCCATTACTATTATCGGTAATAGTGTTACTAATTTATACAGTCCACTACGACTGTTAACAGTTAGGATAGGTCAGCTGTGTGTCTGGTTTGTGTTAGCAAACTTTGTATTTACTTAACCGTGCTCGCTGCACCGCCATTGATCCAGTTAAAGTTAGAAATTTTGTTTAGTTTCGCTTGATGTGTTAGAAACAAGGTTAGTCGAGGTTTACAAGTTTGAGTTACTAACGAGCTGGGTACGTTCGTTAGGAAACTTCCGCTCAACAGATTTTTTGGTTATATGTTCACTGTATTTGTTGTATAATTTAAGTTAAAAGTTAAAAGCAAGTTATCTCTTGGTGGAATTTATTCTGGAAGTCAAGTTGACACAATTTTTAAAATTTTGAAGGACAGCGTATTTTCTTATAAAAATACAATTTTGATTACTATTCTAATGACCATAGAGGTCTAATAATGCTCGGAGACTACGGTGAGGTTCGACACCCATCACGTCTCAGACCACTTACCCCCTAGACCTGTAACAGGAGGGCGCGCGTGTCTGCTGAAAATTGTTTCGCGACACGTCTAACTAGAGATATTATCGACATGGACGCATCTCTTTAATACGGCACCGCTGTCCCCCACTTCGTCTCTATGCGCTCATCGTTGACAGAATGTTTCGCTTGCAAAATTGTATCGATTTCATGTCTATGGGGTAAGCGGTCTGTGCGTCTGGCCCACGTAGTGGCGAAAGCGGGTGGTGGATAGTTTGCTGCATTAAATTTTCGTGGAGGGATGTTTGATAAACTGGTTGAAGTATGTGTGTTATTGTATGTCAGAATTCATAATTCATAATTCATTTATTCCTTGCTTTATGTGGTAACATGGTTCTTCGATAGTACAGGAAGTGCTCACATAAACCCTGTAAGGGCACCGCAACATTAGACACTTAAACATTAAAAATTCAATTTTGTTAGTCAGTCAGTCAATAATACAAATAAATATTCAAGTAAATATAATAATTAGGAAGTAATTCTTATCCATTAAATAAAAAATTAAAATTGTCAACATATAAATTAATTTGCAAAATCATGTTCGAAATATGTACTATTGTATGCCAGCATCGCTTTGTGTGTTATTGTATGCCAGTATCGCAGCAGATGGAAGTCCAACGTCTCTGCCTGTCTGTGGAGAAATAAAGACGTGGAGCTTATGATGATGTTATTCACTGTGAGATAAGGGGTCCTTGATAGACTCTTTTATGTTCGTAATTATTAGGGCAGACAGGACTAATTGAAGGTTATTGAAAATTAAGGCTATTGAAAAGGCAGATGGTGGCACAAAAATATCGCTACTGTAATATTTTTTTTTCATGTCATCAGTAAACTTAGTGAGAGTAGAAAGAAAAACATTGAAAATGCGGCTAATATCTTGGTTGACATTGTTACTCCACCATATTTAGATGCATAGGCTATATAGATGAAGAGGCATAGATGTTTCTTGGATCTATATAAAGCATTTGATACTACGTTGATACCCTTGCTGCTTAAAATATTTGAGATTATTGGAATTAGTGGCGAAGCCTTTGGAATGGTTCATAAGATATTTAACGAATCGCTATTAGTTTGTCAAAACAGACAATACTCTTAGCCAAACGGATCATTTTTAATTCGGGGTTCCACAAGGAAGCGTGTTTGAACCTATACTGTTTCTAGTTCAGGTATTGGGTATCTATCTATAGTGAATAAATGAACACATAATATGATGTCTGATGTATAGTTCAAAGGGAAGATAGCACTAGGCTATCTTAGTTCAAGCTCGTTATCATACCGTGTATCAGGTATATATTCTGGCAGGGAAGAGGTGCATGTCGAGTCACAGCGCTGCACACCTCGGTGTCAGCTCAGCTGAAACATGCACCTTTTGCCACACCACTTAGCACAACTATATTAGATTATGACTTACTACTTGATTGATTTTTTGTAAGCTTATGTAATTGGTGTATGGCAATAAACATATTTTCTATTCTATTCTATAGTTTATTGAGGTTGAATCGTACTTAAAACATATAAGATATATCTTACCACTTCTATTTCCAACTATTTCGTTCTACACTTTATGTAATACTTATATAAGAGTGAAATATACGAATAACCATCATAAACTTAAAGTATTTGAACGAAACTTGAGCTCAGAATTCCAGCAAACATTTTGCGAGTACTGAATTCACCCAATATTTCCCGATATCTAAACAGCGCATCTAAACATGTCTGAACTTGCACAACAATGTTGCTGCTTGTCTGGAGCTTTTGTTCGCAAACTTTGTTGGCTCGGGATTGTTTCAGGACTTTCAGTAAAGCCCGGATCAGATGGGACAGTAATTTAGTACTGGTAATTTAGTGGGATGCATGTATTCGAACGTAATTATAAATGAAAATGCCAGATTCTGCCCCACCATCAACCGCAAGTTGTACAAGATAACGAATAAATGTAAAAATATCTCCGTTTTTCATTAAAATTATTGGTTTAAAATAAAGTTTTGTACAAGTTGCGATTCGAAAAAAACAGCTTAATTAAGAATGATAAATGATAGGTACAGCTTAAATGGTCACGTAGTTTTGTAGGTGGGGCAAAGCTCCATTGAAAAGTGGCAATGTCTGTTAAAGTGAGCTCCATAGCAGCTGACCTATGGAGTTATATCTTTAGGGAGGAGGAAGGAGTATAAAGGAAAGGGGAGAGCACAAAAGATCCCAATGGGTCGAAGTGCCGCCACATTGGCACCCAATAAGTGTAGATGGATAAGATAAGGTGTGCATTTTAATCACTAGAACATAACCGGTGATGTAGAAATAGAAATTACTAAATACTCTTCCATTGTAACTACACATAACAGAAGTAGTGGACATTGCCCATCGGATCAGCAAACTGACTTCAGTAAGCTAGAAGTGAACAGTCCACTGACAAGAACCGAGGGGGTAAAAGAGCTGTCGAACGGAGGCCACGAACGGGTAAACGTCCCTCAATCAGATGGAGGCATGACCGTAAGGCTGGCAGAGACTGGATGCAAAAACGCCGAGGATTTATTTTTATACGGCATGTTTCACGACGATGTTCTTATGTTCTTCATTCGAAGAAAAAAAACCGAGCAAACCTCTTTCCTTAAGGACGAATCTGGGACGTATTTATTGTAATAGTTCTAGGAATTAATTTTCTTCTTCTTATGGTGCCGTCTTCTTACGAAGGTTGGCGATCATTATGGCAATCTGCACTCTCGACAACGCCGCACGGAACAGAGACCTGGTACTCTTGCCGTACCATTGGCGTAAGTTCCTGAGCCATGATATTCTCCTTCTACCTGGCCTTCTTCTGCCCTGGATCTTTCCCTGAAGAATCAGTTGTAGAAGATCGTACTTTTTATTCCTCATTATGTGACCTAGATACTGGAGTTTCTGATTCTGGAGAATTAATTTTAAGTAATTCAATTTTATTTATGATATTAGAAACATAGAGTCCGAAGTAAACAAAACCTCAGGCACTTCTAAGTCTCAATTAAAACTCTCAGCATAGATACACAATCTACAAACATTCCCAGCTTAACCGTATTTTAATCTCCCAACTTATGTAATTTACAGTGTAAGTTAAATCGTGGTCAAACTCAGCTTAATTGGATCTAGCGAAAGCTTTGATCAAATTCATCAAACAAGAACTTGTTCAGAAAGAGCTTTGATGGTGGGAATTTTCTTTTGTTCGTCTTCGAGTACGTAAGTAAATTGAGCTATCTATTAGTGATGTAGTCGGAATTAGGACTCGGTTTCGGTTTTATCGTAAAATAAACTTTTTGGTATCTGCCAAATTCTTTTTAGATACAGTAGGTATAATACGTTTTAGAATTAAAACTATAGGCAAAACGCATTATACAATGTATAATATAAAATTCGCCTTGAAAAGAACAATCGAAATTTGTCAGTCAGGAATTAAATAGACAATTCCTATTTACCGTGTTTCATCTAAACAACATTATTAACTTTTATATAAACAAAAACAACACAAAATTTTACAGATTAATAGGAAATACATGAAAAAGACAAATAAGATTGTAACTTATATTACAGTGTAAAAGCAGAAATGGTCGCTTTATCCAGACATGGTACCTTTATCGTTACCTTATTAAAAACAAAATAGATTTGTCTCCATAAAAATCAAAGGTATTATATTTTTCTAAAGTTTAGTTTAGATATACTTGTGCCTGTAAGAAGTTTTGGTTTCTTTAAGTTTCGGCTTCGGTCCCAAGTTTTATCGACCAGGTAACAACACTATGTATTGAAGTTCATTTTTAAATACTGCAGAGTTGTTCTTCCTTTAATGTTTTCTACCTCTGCGATTGATAGGCATTATTCTTTGTGTTGAACGGGATAGTCGATGAAAGTGTACCTTCTATTCCTAAGTAATTAGTCTTCGATTAATCCACGTAATTTTTGCTTTCATCTCTATTTAGTAGATTAGGATCAAAGAGATTCTTATTTTCTTTGATAGATTCTGGACAAAGTAGTTAGGTAATACTTTGACGTAAAACTTTAGTAAATAATCTTAAGGCTTTTGTTTCGATCTGTTTATCTCAAAGATGAAGAAGAAACAGACTAATCTTATATTATTAGTGCTGTTTCGACTAGAATAAGGGGTACAAGACGAAGAGTGCGAGGGATAGAATGTGAAGATGGAGCTGGTATGTCTGTGTGATTTTAATTAGGGTTTTATTATTATCCTCTTTATTTAACTTGATTCTTATTTAATATATTTATACATCAGAATTTGAATTAAGCATTATCCATTCTCGGTGAATAAATTAGAACCTGCCCACGGCAATAATTTTTTCATCATGTTCTAATATTTATACATTTTAACAATTAAAAAAAAACAATTAGAAAAATATATAAATACTAGGTGTTGCATGGTGCGCGGGCCGCGCGCGGCCCGCGAGACGGCTTTGTTTTCGTGTTGTAGGCGCCGCAACTAAATACACATTATCCGGATTGTTCGCTGTGCAAATAATTCGTGCAAGCCATCCACTAATTATATCAAGCACCGCCCGAAAGTTGCAAGTTCAAAACTCTGTGAAAAACATTTATTTCGAAAAGAGTTTGCTCATTTAAAGTAGGTTATTGTTGTGATGTTTAAATCAAGCAACGCTCGAAATGCCCGTATGCCAGAAACTTAAAAAAAGTTTTCAAAAGCCAAACGTTGCTAGCTGTATACAATTTCCATAACTTTGTTCATAATTCGAAAGGCAAGGGCATCTTTTTCTTTGGTAGCGTGGGGACGCTCCGGGCTTCGCCCTACGCGGAGCTCGGCCTATGGCCTCGCAGCCCGGCTCGGCCTTCGGCCTCGCAAAAGTTACTTGGAAGGTAGGGAGTTTTTTCTGCTTGGCAAGGGGACGCTTCGGGCTTCGCCCTACGCGGAGCTCGGCCTATGGCCTCGCAGGCCGGCTCGGCCTGCGGCCTCGCAAAAGTTACTTGGGAGGTGGGGAGTTGTTTCTGCTTGGCAAGGGGACGCTTCGGGCTTCGCCCTACGCGGAGCTCGGCCTATGGCCTCGCAGGCCGGCTCGGCCTTCGGCCTCGCAAAAGTTACTTGGAAGGTGGGGAGTTGTTTCTGCTTGGCAAGGGGACGCTTCGGGCTTCGCCCTACGCGGAGCTCGGCTTATGGCCTCGCAGGCCGGCTCGGCCTTCGGCCTCGCAAAAATTACTTGGAAGGTGGGGAGTTGTTTCTGCTTGGCAAGGAGACGCTTCGGGCTTCGCCCTACGCGGAGCTCGGCCTATGGCCTCGCAGGCCGGCTCGGCCTTCGGCCTCGCAAAAGTTACTTGGAAGGTGGGGAGTTGTTTCTGCTTGACAAGGGGACGCTTCGGGCTTCGCCCTACGCGGAGCTCGGCCTACGGCCTCGCGGTGTTCTATCGCTTCGGGCTTCGCCCTACGCGGAGCTCGGCCTTCGGCCTCGCGGGAGGGTGCTCGGCCTTCGGCCTCGCTATAGTTACTGATAGATATTTACCGCACGCCAGTAATCCTTTCGTTTCGTATAGGAAAATATATTTAAAAAATATTATGGTTTACTGCTCGTCCGCCATTTTGTTTTTCCCAAAAATGACAATTTTCTGGTATACTGCATCATATGTGCTACGAAGTGGAATTGGTTGGATATTCCTCATGCGCTCGTGCTAGGCCAGCTAATTCGTCAAAGTTTGGTCTGAAATGTGCAAATTTTCAATCGGCTATATTTCCGCCGCCATTTTGTTTTTCTTTTGTTTTTCAATTTCATCACAAAGTAGGTCGACCATGTGACGCGTGTTCCAAATTTGAACGAAATCGGTTGGAAAATGGCGGAGATGGCATCACGTGACCCGCCGCCATCTTGTTTTTTTCACTTCCCTATAGTTTTCCTCTGGTCCAATCACTAAACTATACAACTCCCCCCTACATGACTTTCACCTCCGGGAACTCCTTCAGACTAAACGGGACGGTCAATCAGTGAGTCAGTCAGTCAGTGGTAATCGAGCTATATATATTAGTAACTAGGTGTTGCATGGTGCGTGGGCCGCGCGCGGCCCGCGAGACGGCTTTGTTTTCGTGTTGTAGGCGCCGCAACTAAAGAAACATTATCCGGATTGTTCGCTGTGCAAATGATTCGCGCAAGCCCATCCACTAATTATATCTAGCACCGCCCGAAAGTTACAAGTTCAAAACTTTCATAGAGTCAATTATTTCGAAAAGAGTTCATGTAAAGTTGGTTATGGTTGTGTTTTATAAAGCAAGCAACGCTCGAAATGACCGTATGCCAGAAACTTATTCAAAGTTTTCATAAGCCAAACGTTGCTAGCTGTACACAATTTCCATACCTTTGTTCATAACTCGAAAAGCATGGGCATCTTTCAGCCTTTGGTGGCGTGGGGACGCTTCGGGCTTCGCCCTACGCGGAGCTCGGCCTATGGCCTCGCAATAGTTACTTGGAAAGAAGAGAGTGGTTTCTGGTCGGTAAGGGGACGCTTCGGGCTTCGCCCTACGCGGAGCTCGGCCTACGGCCTCGCAAAAGTTACTTGGAAGGTGGGGAGTTGTTTCTGCTCGGTAAGGGACGCTTCGGGCTTCGCCCTACGCGGAGCTCGGCCTACGGCCTTCGGCCTCGCCGGGGGGCAAAAGTTACTTGGAGGGTGGGGAGTTGTTTCTGTTCGGCAAGGGGACGCTTCGGGCTTCGCACTACGCGGAGATCGCCCTTCGGCCTCGCCGGGGGGCAAAAGTTACTTGGAGGGTGGGGAGTTGTTTCTGTTCGGCAAGGGGACGCTTCGGGCTTCGCCCTACGCGGAGCTCGGCCTGCGGCCTCGCAAAAGTTACTTGAAAGGTGGGGAGTTGTTTCTGTTTGGCAAGGGGACGCTTCGGGCTTCGCCCTACGCGGAGCTCGGCCTTCGGCCTCGCAAAATTTACTTGGAAGGTGGGGAGTTGTTTCTGCTCAGTAAGGGGACGCTTCGGGCTTCGCCCTACGTATAGCTCGGCCTTCGGCCTCGCAAAATTTACTTGGAAGGTGGGGAGTTGTTTCTGTTCGGCAAGGGGACGCTTCGGGCTTCGCACTACGCGGAGATCGCCCTTCGGCCTAGCCGGGGGGCAAAAGTTACTTGGAGGGTGGGGAGTTGTTTCTGTTTGGCAAGGGGACGCTTCGGGCTTCGCCTTACGCGAACCTCGGCCTTCGGCCTCGCAAAATTTACTTGGAAGGTGGGGAGTTGTTTCTGCTCAGTAAGGGGACGCTTCGGGCTTCGCCCTACGTATAGCTCGGCCTTCGGCCTCGCAAAATTTACTTGGAAGGTTGGGAGTTGTTTCTGCTCGGTGAGGGGACGCTTCGGGCTTCGCCCTACGCGGAGCTCGGCCTACGGCCTCGCAAAAGTTACTTGGGAGGGTGGGGAGTTGTTTCTGTTCGGCAAGGGGACGCTTCGGGCTTCGCCCTACGCGGAGCTCGGCCTACGGCCTCGCAAAAGTTACTTGAAAGGTGGGGAGTTGTTTCTGCTCGGTGAGGGGACGCTTCGGGCTTCGCCCTACGCGGAGCTCGGCCTACGGCCTCGCAAAAGTTACTTGGAGGGTGGGGAGTTGTTTCTGTTCGGCAAGGGGACGCTTCGGGCTTCGCCCTACGACCGAACCGCGGTACCCACCGCGTCCCCACCTTCCAAGTAAATTTTTCCGAGGCCGAAGGCCGAGCTCCGCGTAGGGCGAAGCGCGAAGCGTCCCCTTGCCGAACAGAACTCCCCATCGTTCAAGTAATTTTTGCGAGGCCGCAGGCCGAGCTCCGCGTAGGGCGAAGCCCGAAGCGTCCCCTTACCGAGCAGAAACCACTCCCCACCTTCCAAGTAACTTTTGCGAGGCCGTAGGCCGAGCTCCGCGTAGGGCGAAGCCCGAAGCGTCCCTTTACCGAGCAGAACCCACTCCCCACCTTCCAAGTAAATTTTGCGAGGCCGAAGGCCGAGCTTCGCGTAGGGCGAAGCCCGAAGCGTCACCTTACCGAGCAGACAGCTCCTCACCTTCCAAGTAAATTTTGCGAGGCCGAAGGCCGAGCTTCGCGTAGGGCGAAGCCCGAAGCGTCCCCTTACCGAGCAAATACAACTCCCCACCTACCAAGTAACTTTTGCGAGGCCGAAGGCCGAGCTCCGCGTAGGGCGAAGCCCGAAGCGTCCCCTTGCTGAACAGAAACAACTCCCCATCTTTCAAGTAATTTTTGCGAGGCCGCAGGCCGAGCTCCGCGTAGGGCGAAGCCCGAAGCGTCCCCTTACCCAGCAGAAACCACTCTCTTCCTTCCAAGTAACTTTTGCCCCCCGGCGAGGCCGAAGGCCGAGCTCCGCGTAGGGCGAAGCTCGAAGCGTCCCCTTGCCGAACAGAAACAACTCTCCACCCTCCAAGTAACTTTTGCGAGGCCGTAGGCCAAGCTCCGCGTAGGGCGAAGCCCGAAGCGTCCCCTTACCGAGCAGAAACAACTCCCCACCTTCCAAGTAAATTTTGCGAGGCCGCACGCCCAGCTCCGCGTAGGGCGAAGCCCGAAGCGTCCCCTTACCGAGCAGAAACCACTCCCCACCTTCCAAGTAAATTTTGCGAGGCCGAAGGCCGAGCTCCGCGTAGGGCGAAGCCCGAAGCGTCACCTTACCGAGCAGACAACTCCTCACCTTCCAAGTAAATTTTGCGAGGCCGAAGGCCGAGCTCCGCGTAGGGCGAAGCCCGAAGCGTCCCCTTACCGAGCAAATACAACTCCCCACCTACCAAGTAAATTTTGCGAGGCCGAAGGCCGAGCTCCGCGTAGGGCGAAGCCCGAAGCGTCCCCTTGCTGAACAGAAACAACTCCCCATCTTTCAAGTAATTTTTGCGAGGCCGCAGGCCGAGCTCCGCGTAGGGCGAAGCCCGAAGCGTCCCCTTACCGAGCAGAAACCACTCTCTTCCTTCCAAGTAACTTTTGCCCCCCGGCGAGGCCGAAGGCCGAGCTCCGCGTAGGGCGAAGCTCGAAGCGTCCCCTTGCCGAACAGAAACAACTCTCCACCCTCCAAGTAACTTTTGCGAGGCCGTAGGCCGAGCTCCGCGTAGGGCGAAGCCCGAAGCGTCCCCTTACCGAGCAGAAACAACTCCCCACCTACCAAGTAAATTTTGCGAGGCCGAAGGCCGAGCTCCGCGTAGGGCGAAGCCCGAAGCGTCCCCTTGCCGAACAGAAACAACTCTCCACCTTCCAAGTAAATTTTGCGAGGCCGCAGGCCGAACTCCGCGTAGGGCGAAGCCCGAAGCGTCCCCTTACCGAGCAGAAACCACTCTCTTCCTTCCAAGTAACTTTTGCCCCCCGGCGAGGCCGAAGGCCGAGCTCCGCGTAGGGCGAAGCTCGAAGCGTCCCCTTGCCGAACAGAAACAACTCTCCACCCTCCAAGTAACTTTTGCGAGGCCGTAGGCCGAGCTCCGCGTAGGGCGAAGCCCGAAGCGTCCCCTTACCGAGCAGAAACAACTCCCCACCTTCCAAGTAAATTTTGCGAGGCCGTAGGCCTAGCTCCGCGTAGGGCAAAGCCCGAAGCGTCTCCTTACCGAGCGGAAACAACTCCCCACCTTCCAAGTAACTTTTGCGAGGCCGTAGGCCGAGCTCCGCGTAGGGCGAAGCCCGAAGCGTCCCATTACCGAGCAGAAACAACTCCCCACCTTACAAGTAACTTTTGCGAGGCCGAAGGCCGAGCCGGACCGCGAGGCCGTAGGCCGAGCTCCGCGTAGGGCGAAGCCCGAAGCGTCCCCTTACCGACCAGAAACCACTCTCTTCTTTCCAAGTAACTATTGCGAGGCCATAGGCCGAGCTCCGCGTAGGGCGAAGCCCGAAGCGTCCCCACGCCACCAAAGATGAAGTGAAAGACGCCCATGCTTTTCGAGTTATGAACAAAGGTATGGAAATTGTGTACAGCTAGCAACGTTTGGCTTATGAAAACTTTGAATAAGTTTCTGGCATACGGTCATTTCGAGCGTTGCTTGCTTTATAAAACACAACCATAACCAATTTTACATGAACTCTTTTCGAAATAAATGACTATCAAAGTTTTGAACTTGCAACTTTCGGGCGGTGCTTGATATAATTAGTGGATGGGCTTGCGCGAATTATTTGCACAGCCAACAATCCGGAAAATGTTTCTTTACTTGCGGCGCCTACAACACGAAAACAAAGCCGTCTACCGCACGCTAGTAATCATTTCGTTTCGTATAGGAAAATGTATGAGGAAACTGTAACTTTTTGGAGAAGTCAATATTCTGGCCGCCATTTTGTATTTTAAAATATGTTAAACTTTATAATTAATGTACAGGATAGCATCTAACATGTGGCATTTAAACCGTTACGATAGCCCAAAATTTCTTTAACAAAGTTAGCGCCCAAACATGACTCTGACCAAAACTTTCATGCCCCATAACTTCCAGTGTTGCCAGGCGATTGAGATGAAAATGTTCAAATGTCATTTGGGTGAGGTGCCTTCATCGAACTGCATACCCAAATTTGGTTAAAAAGCGCTATTTCCATTTTCCCCATTTTTGGGCTCTGGAGGGTAAATTACCTTAAAAGTTGGGAAACTTTTTTTTTATTGCAACACCATTCATCGAGACCTACAATTGTCCCATACAAGACATTCCACTAAAATGTTGCCATTCACCCGAAAAATGAGATTGAAAATCTTGCCAAATTGTAATGAAAATATTATGGTTGACAGCTCGTCCGCCATTTTGTTTTTCCAAAAATTGACAATTTTCTCGTATACTACATCATATGTGCTACGAAGTGGAATTGGTTGGATATTCCTCATGCGCTCGTGCTAGGCCAGCTAATTCGTCAAAGTTTGGTCTGAAATGTCCAAATTTTCAATCGGGTATATTTCTGCCGCCATTTTGTTTTCCTTTTGTTTTTCAATTTTATCACAAATTAGGCGGATCATGTGACACGTGTTCCAAATTTGAACGAAATCGGTTGGAAATTGGCGGAGATGGCTTCACTTGAGTCGCCGCCATCTTGTTTTTTTCACTTCCCTATAGTTTTCCTCTGGTCACATCACTAAACTATACAACTCCCCCCTACATCACTTTCACCTAGCGCGACATTTCTTTAACAAAGTTAGCTCCCAAACATTACTCTTACCAAAACTTTCATGTCCCATAACTTCCAGTGTTGCCAGGCGATTGAGACGAAAATAGTCAAATGTCATTTGGGTGAGCTACCTTCATCGATTTGCATACCCAAATTTGGTTAAAAACCTCTATTTCCATTTTCCCTGTTTTTAAGCTCTGGAGGGTAAATTACCCTAAAAGTTGGGAAACTTTTTTTTTATTGCAATACTATTCATCGAGACCTACAATTGACCCATACAAGACATTCCGCTAAAATATTTCCATTCACCCTAAAAATGAGATTGAAAATCTTGCCAAATTGTAATGAAAATATTATGGTTGACAGGTCGTCCGCCATTTTGTTTTTCCAAAAATTGACAATTTTCTGGTATACTACATCATATGTGCTACGAAGTGGAATTGGTTGGATATTCCTCATGCGCTCGTGCTAGGCCAGCTAATTCGTCAAAGTTTGGTCTAAAATGTCCAAATTTTCAATCGGCTATATTTCCGCCGCCATTTTGTTTTTCTTTTGTTTTTTAATTTCGTCACAAATTAGGTGGACCATGTGACGCGTGTTCCAAATTTGAACGAAATCGGTTGGAAAATGGCGGAGATGGCATCACGTGACCCGCCGCCATCTTGTTTTTTTCACTTCCCTATAGTTTTCCTCTGGTCCAATCACTAAACTATACAACTCCTCCCTACATCACTTTCACCTCCGGGAACTCCTTCAGACTAAACGGGCGCGTCAATCAGTGAGTCAGTGAGTCAGTCAGTGGTAGTCGAGCTATATATATTAGTAATAAAGAATAGCCACCCGCCGGCAGCGAGATGCATGCGCATCCAAACTGCCGGAGGTTAGGATCCCAGAATGAGGAACCTCCTCACAATGCGTGCCGTGTCCAGCAGCACTGCCTTCTGCATCCGGCTCTTGACCCAACTGTCTAGCTAGAATATCTTAAGGTGTTGGTCGAGACTCTTCGCTATTAAACCATTCACGGTTACAACTATGGCGGTAATCTATTATTATTATTAGAGTTTATATTGTATTTAAATAGTTTTTACGTCTATTATTTTATAAGTTTCTGGTATTGTACATATTTTAAATAAATGCCTTATTCATTATAGACTAATCTTATTATATGTATGTTTGTATGTCCGATAAAAAATCGATAAATGACGGACAACAACAGATCAATGGTAACACTTGCAGTACGATTTCAACTCTAATGACGCAGATAATAAGTACGGTCCAAAGCCCAAAGTGTTACACTTGATCTGCTGTTAGCTTTACATATCAAATAATTTAATCTCTACATTATAAATGTCAAATGCGTCTTGAACTGTCAAGCTTAAAACTAATACAATAATATACTTATAACTAAATTATCTAAATGTCAAATACATTTTATTACTTCTTAAATCCAAGCGAACTCATTCAGACAGAAGAATCTAATTCCACAAAAGCTTTCAGATGCGAAAATCGAACCTGTGCTCTATGCGCCGAAGCCTCACACCCTAACCACTGAGCTATTGCGGCATATATCCTATTTACTCTTTCACCAAAGGGGTAGACTTGACGATCCTCGCAAAAATAAAACAGCACTCTTTCCTTGAAATCCGTGAAAGCCTTATTTCAAGTTCTCGGAGGATATTGGCTCCCGAATGGCTGGCAAGCCCTCTTGAAAGATACCTTATATATGTGAGGATAGAATGTTATGATAGTATACAGAGGTACGGTAGGGATACTACATTTAACAGTTCAACTTATTAGTCAAATAATCAAGGTATCACACACCGCTATAAACACCACATAAACTCTATACATATACACACTCATACAAAACACATACATCTCCACACATCACATTACACTATCTATGATACACACAACGTAACCATTCCATACGTTGGCCATTCGATTCAGTAATCATTCGATACGTTGACCATTCGATATTACTCTACACTATCTGTGTGCACTCACACAAATGTAAACCTGAGCTTACGCCTCGCGTACTGTACCCTCTTACGTATAAAAAAACAATAATCAAGCACTGAGAAACATATTAACTAATCATTATTTAAACTCTTAATAAGTGATTAACCTTTATTTTACTTATAAACGTTATTTAAGCAATGATTAGCTAATCGTCATTTTAAACACCAAAAAATATTTAGGTAACACTGCTGAATGAATTCAAAAAAACAACGAAAATTTGGCCTAAATTGGGGTAATGCATACTCCAAAGTCCTTAAAAAAGTAACATCAGTATCAAATGGAATCAGCTGTTCCGAATTCGGTCCGCCATTTTGTTAATTAAGCATACGACGTTGTATAAACTGTCAGCTACTTATTCGGTTCTTCAGGAGTTGATTAACTTTAAATAGTGTTTATAAGTAAACATTTTTTAAACCTATGTTAAACAAGGTATTAATTTTAATCATCGATTATAAGTAAGGCTGTTATTGTCAAAATAAGAGACTGTAAAAGACCGTATCAAATAAACTACTAAACTATATACTGACAAGATATTGAATATTCTCTACAAAATCGTCCTTTGTGTGATGTAATTAAGTGAACGACGCATGTCCTTGTTAGTATAGTGTGGCCTGACGTCGCCTTTGAGACGAGGCAAGGCATAATACCCAAGTAAAGATCATACTAGGAGAACCAACATTAATTTAAGAGACAATTTTTTTTATTTTGATGATGATTTTAATTAAAAAGTGAAGGGACAGTGTACAGTTTTAGAATTAAAACTATAGTGAGCCATTACTACAAATACGTCACATATGCCTCAACGCTACGTGTGTAACCCTACTATATCCTTATACTGTAGCAGCTACGGCGTAGACGCTACGGCTTAGAATGTGGCATCGTCGTAGAGTCGCAGACACTTGAAATACCTGCTGCGCTGAATACGAATTGCAAAAATGTTTTAGAATATTCTAAGGTAGAGCAAAGACGATGCTTCAAGGTCTTGGTATCTGCGTCAGAAGAAATATTGTTATGCGTAAAAGTATGTACACAGGTTTTTACGGAAAGGGTACCTACTTAAGGGCCTGATATGAGCCAACTAGCGCCGCCAATCTTGAAAAAATAATATCTTCCAATTTAATCAATTTTATTAAAAATGCTATTATTACCAAACTATAAGACCAAAAAAAATGTGGGTCAGCTAGCCTATTGTTCATTACCATTTTGTTCAAAATTAATATACTTAATTTACATTAACTTCGATTTCCAATATGGATCTAGTCCATGGTTGCCGTAACATCTTTCATAAGTTGACATCTCTCGAACCTTTAACACATCGCTCGCAGTCAACACAATCTTTGACATGTTGCTATTGGTAAGTAGGCAATATCCGTCGACACGCCCTTGGGAATATTGACATCTTTGCGAAGTGTGCAGTAATATCTCGCGGGAAATGGTGCACAGGTATTTTCAATAAGTTATTCGAGAACGATGCCCATAGACAGATTATTATATAGGTATTTAAATGACAATGCCAGATTCTGCCCCACCGTCAACAAGTTGTACAAGATAACGAATAAATGTGAAAATATCTCCGTTGTTTTTATTAAAATTATTGGTTTAAAATAAAGTTTGTACAAGTTGCGATTCGAAAAAAAACAGAGAGTAGTAGAAAATGATACTGATTATGATTATGCAATATGAAACCTGTATTGTGTAAGTATACAGGGTGATTGGAAATTCGATACATTCCTTGAAAGGGGTGATACTAGAGGTGGTTTGCAACAAATTAGGCCCTATTAACGAGGGGCTGAGCGATAAGATGTAGTCGGTCGGCGACAAAATAGCCGAGCGAGTACATCTTATCGCTCGGCGACACTCGCCCACTCGCTGAGATACACTGGCGAGTGGGTGAGTGAAGCGAGTAATCGCCCGTCACTCAGCGACACTCGCTGATAGCCGAGCTACAAAACTATACTCGCCACTCGCTGCTCGTCCACTCGTTGTATAGTTGATAGCTTTACTCGCTACTCGCTCATCGCCGGCGTTGGGCAACTGCCTGTATGACAGAGTTCATCGCCGCTCTTTGAGGCCTATGGTATGACCGTCTAAATCAGTCTTCGCCTGCGCGGTACAGGGATGCGGGGGTAGGACGACAACGGGGATCGAGAGAGGTGCGGGGGCGAGCGAACTGAGTTGTAACAGAAATGCGCCTGCCGCCCGCACCCCGTCCCCGATGTCGTCATACCCCCGCGTCCCTGTACCGCGCAGGCGAAGACTGATTTAGACGGTCATACTATAACTAGTACCATGCAATGTAATTACGGCCTATCCTATCTTAAGATAATGACATAATGTTATAATACCTACTTTTGCTAATGCCTTCGTACCAAAGGCTTTGTGTGAATAAAATTGACATCATAAATATGGAATAGCCCGCAAAATGAATATTAATCGACATTTAGCTCCAAATATAATTACTTGTAAGAGCTGAGACTGGCTATTAAACAAAATTATGGTCCAAGTCAAAAGAGATAGATAGATAGATAGACTCTTGTACAAAAATTTTACATTACACAAATTGCTACAGATTATATTATTGTACAAAGGCGGCCTTATCGCTCAGAGCGATCTCTTCCAGGGAACCCCCGGCGAAAGGAGATGCATAACCACGAACAGTAGTATAGCGCGGGAATCCACACATTACTCTGATAATTACAGTTATTGGGCAAACCAAATGCAATAAATGTATATTATAAACATACTTAAATAAGTAGACATACATTATACAATGTAAATGCTAACACTAAAGAGATAAGAGATTTGTTGAATTAAATCTACAGGGTGGCAGTGTGATGACCGTACCTTGAAACTGGATAATTAGGATCAGTAATTATAATCTTACTTACCTCGCGAGGCTCACGGACGGGTGTTGGAGCGAGAGAGTCCTCTACTGGTACCCCAGAGAGGATCAGAGGGCACGTGGTAGAAAGGTTGGCAAGAAAGAAATCCGCGCCATGGGGTGGTACGAGGCGGTGCCAAGCGTACCGGAGTGTACGAAGTGCAGCCGCCGCCTAAGTAAGGGCCCGGGCCCACGGACGCAGTGCGCGAACCGCACGGCGCCCGAGCGGCTCGAGGCTCAGACGGGGAGGAGGAAGGTGATGGATGAATGGATTATATATTGTGGGCTGGTACAGCCCACAATGGGGACTGCTCGGGCGCCAGTCGGGTCAAATTCAAATTCAATTTATTGCTACCATATGGTTAATATTAGGTCTTAATTAACAGAGTTCGCATATTGTACCCTGTAAGGGCACTACAATATTGTCAGAGGCACTACAGTTTTTGTTACATTCGATCGCGGATGTATCGCAGTTCCCGGGGCTCGGCAAGAATGGCACGAGTTGGAACACCCCAGGACGTTTAGTCGGTATGCTGCCCCTTCAGGGCGGTGAGCCTGACATAACCAACACGCTCGTGGTGAAACATGTTTTACCTGGGTAAAAAAAAGGGCACGTGGTATACCAAGAAGACGCTGGTGCGACGACATCGTGCAAGTTGCTGGGCACATGTGGACGAGACATGCAAAAGATCGGGAAACATGGCAAAGTATGGAGGAGGCCTTTATCCAAAAATGGGTGCCCAAGGATTGAGAAATAATTATAAATTACATAAATGACTGCCCCACCATCAACCGCAAGTTGTACAAGATAACGAATAAATGTAAAAATATCTCCGTTTTTTCATTAAAATTATTGGTTTAAAATAAAGTTTTGTACAAGTTGCGAGTCGAAAAACAGCTTAATTAAAAATTCAGAAAATAGTATGAAATCGAAACAAATTATTCATTGTTTTTGTTATCATTTGCTACTACTCTCGCAACTCCTACTGATTGTGATAAGCTATATAAAACCTGTAATAAGTCCCCAACAAAATGATAGGTACAGCTTCAATGGTCTCGTAGTTTTGTAGGTGGGGCAAAGCTCCATTGAAATGTGGCAATGTCATTCCAAACAAGCCTTTCCCTTCGAGGGGTTTTCTACTCTAAGCATAAAATCGCTTACGCTCAAGACTTGAAGCAGGTACTCCGTGACATCAATATTCTCCACAGCGAAGCAATTTCGGTCGAGTTAGTACTTCAGCTCTAGAAGTTAGTGATGGATTTGCAATACAATGCCCGCCTAGAAACTTCTTATTCTTACTTTAAGAGCTTCCCAGAGCCAACTAGCGCCGCCAATCTTAAAAAAATCATATCTTCCAATATAATCAATTTTATTAAAAAATCTACGTTCACATTGTTTATTGCTATAAATATTATTTCTTAAATGCTTATTTGTAACGTGATTCAATGTAGGTAAGTTGTAGTTCACATAATTGCGAAAAACGGCCGTTTCTGGCATATTTGTGAACTACAACTTACCTACATTGAATCACGTTACAAATAAGCATTTAAAAAATAATATTTATAGCAATAAACAATGTGAACGTAGCTTTTTTAATAAAATTGATTATATTGGAAGATATGATTTTTTTAAGATTGGCGGCGCTAGTTGGCTCATGTCAGCGCCTTAAGTTATTGCCGCTTAGAAAGCAGATTTTATAAAATTAAATGATTTATTACTTATTCACGAAATTACAAATTCACGAAATTCGGATATCACTTATTAAGAGTTTAAATAATGATTAGATATTAACTAATCATTATTGAATTGCTTATAAAAATGACAAAATACGATCATCCAGTATTAAATAACGTCAATTAACCCTTTACATCCGTCATAGTAGGTATTCATCAATGCTATAGTAAAAACCCCTCAACAAGAACTCCATCATTATTTAAACTCTTAATAAGTGAGTAATCTTTTTTTACTTATAAACGTTATTTAAGCAGTGATTAGCTAATCGTCATTTTAAACGGTAACACTGCTGAATGAATTCAAAAAAAGAACGAAAATTTGGCCTAAATTTGGGTAATGCCTACTCCAGTCTTTAAAAAAGTAATCAGCAGTATCAAATGGAATCAGCTGTTCCGAATTCGGTCCGCCATTTTGTTAATTAAGCATACGACGTTATTTAAACTGACAGCTACTTATTCGGTTCTTCAGGAGTTGATTAACTTTAACTAGTGTTTATAAGTAAACATTTTTTTAAACAATTGTTAAACAAGGTATTAATTTTAATCATCGATTATAAGTAAGGCTGTAAAGAGTATATTAAGGGCGATCACTTGAAATTGGAATGTATGACATAACCAAGTGTTCCATAGAGCTCCTAAGGTTGAATAAATTAAGTATTGAAGTACAAGTTCACTAACAAAATGAAAGAAAATGTAGGTACTTACATACTTGCATCTACATTTTCTAGTTTGCGCAATAGATGTGCTGACGACTGTACTGTCTAACACAGAGAAAAGTATACCTACAGAAGAGTTTTTAAGTTTGAGATTTTCTCAAAAACTACTGGACCGATTTTAATTATTCATCACTGTTGGAGAGACAAAACTTAAAACTATGTAACTGTAAAATAATTATTACAACCGGTCAAGTAGTTTTTGAGAAAATCTCAACCTTTAATGAGGCCCCCTGTATACTTATCTCTGTCTTCGACTGTACGTCACACCTAATACAAATATTTCAGTGCTATTTCCATCAATAAAAATGCCTGTCGATTCAGAATACTTGAACATTTGTCACTGGTGGCTTTTACGAGGTAATACTGGGACCGTCGCTGATGGTCCGTTCTCTCCCCGTAATGCGGGATTCGTCGTAAAGTTAGAAGACAAATTCTAGAGAATTTCTTTTATTAAAATAATGAATTAGTAAAACAGAATTACAGAATGATTAAGAAACTTTAGACCATATAATAATTTTATTATAAACTTGACTAAAAGTAAGTAAGAGAAATATTCTTTATTGCAAAAAAAGTCAAATTACTTTATTGCAAGTAAGAAAGTTGTGTGCATTTTTGCATGTCAACATATTTTTTAATTTTTTTTTACACCACTTTGCAAGGAAAAGGTGCCAACCCTAAGAAGAAAAATTGGCAAAAAACTCTCAGCAGCACATCTTTTAAAATAATAATCACACAATTACTTAATAACTAGATATTACACAACGAAAAATAAGCTAATACAATTGGCGTTTTTGAACATTTAAATCAGCGGTAACGGTAGAGTCAAAAGTGATTTACAGTTTCAAAACTCTAAAATCTAAATCACTTTTGACTACTAAAGTAAACTTCTTAGTTTCTTGATCCTTGAATAATGTTGCCGCTAATTTAAATGTTCTTCAATCCCTAACAAAATGTGCCCTACATCGCTTCACAGGCTGATTTATGTAGGCTTTTATCTGGACGGAACACGACCGTTCCAGAGCCACTTAATTACCGCTGAAACTGCACTCTACTGTGACATGGAACGAGGTATCTGACAATTTATTAGCTGGTGATGATGATATTCGGGTGTGAGTGTATTGTCGATGGTTAAACGGAGAGCACTTGACACGAAAAGTTATATACTGAAGCCAAAAACAAGTGTCTTATTTTGTAAAAAAATAAAAATATTTTAAGCTTTTCTGTGCTCGAAAGCCGTGTTTGTGAAGTTTTGTGCTCTTAGCAAGGATTCCTTGCATAACTCGATGATTACGTGGATCGTTGAGTTATTTCGTTTAGGTGTTTGGGAGGGTTGTGCGTAGGTTTAGGTTAGGTTATCTTCGTATGAGGCGGTGCTCACGTTTTGTGACACCGTCCTTTCACAGAAGGAGGCGGCGGAGAGGGACCGCGAGAACGACTCACTCGCGCTTCCAATTCGCCGCCGGCGAACGGGCCGCCGGCGGTTGGCTTATGCCCACCGCCTGCCGCCCTAACGGGGACCTTCGGGCGGAGGATCGGGGGATCCGCCGTCCGAATAAAGCGGTCCCGAGCTGGAAGGCGCTCCACGTGTTCCGGAGCGCCTTCAGCGGAGAAGGGGGGGGCGCTAGGCCCCCCGGAGTCGGGCCCGAAAGGGCACCCGCCGACAGGGCCGCGGTAGTTTTCGAAAGAGTACCCGTGGTCCTGTCCATGGTGGCGAAGAGGAACACCCCAGGAGTTTTAGTTGGTGCAAGTCCAACATAATCGCCCGTTCCCCCGGACGGGCGGTATACATAATGTATTTCTCCTGGGTAACAAAAAAAAAAAAAAAAAGGTTATCTTCGTATATATGTGTGTATTTATACGAATTCAGACATTCTATTCACATCAGACCAGGCTGTATGGGTCAATTTTAAAGGGTGGCATCTCACCACCATAGGTGAGATTTTTGGAGGGTGAGTTGACCAATCTTATGTACAGTCGACAGCAGATCAATGGTAACACTTTTTACTTTTGACAGTTCTTATTATTTGCGTCGTAAGACTTGAAATCGTACTGCAAGTGTTACCATTGATACTGTCGACTGTACGATATAAATAAATGACAGCTCATTACATTTAATTATTTAGTTACTATGTTTCATTTTAAAATCAAATAGTTAGCTCTTCAGAAGGAAAACATCGTGATGAAACCTGCATGTCGTAGAAGAAAAAAAAAACTCTAAGGCATGTGAAATCCGCCAACCCGCACTGGGCCCGCGTGGTGGATTATGGCCCGAGCTCCCTCGATGTAAGGGAAGGTCTGTGCCCGAGCAGTGGGGCGATATAAATAGACTGATGATGATGATGAGTTAGCTCTAACTGGAACTTTCGGTCTAGATAGAATTCAGAATATATTGCTTAGTTCGATTTTTGTGTCTTCGTTATACCAAAAATAAAATTGAAATATGAGTGTAATAACCAATTTCATGGTTAGGCCTGAGTGCACACGCGCTCCACAAGGAGCTCAGCAAGCGCCTGAGGGAGGCGACGGGTGACCCTCGTGCTGGCGGCTTTCTCGCGCAGAGGCTGAGCCTAGCCATCCAGCGCGGGAATGCCTCCAGCGTGATGGCCACCACCCAAGAGGGACGAGTTTTTTAGAATGTATTTTTAAGTATTTTAGTTTTAGTATATTTGTTTGTAAGATTTCAGGGTTATAATCTCTGTACACAATACAAAACAAGCAGCCGTTTTTTTTAAAATAATAACTATCAAAAAAAAAGGCTGCAAGAAAAAACTTGCTACAATCAAGACTAATCTACCGACACGGCTTTTTGAAAATGGCGGGAAACGACGGTTGCGAAATTATTTAATAATTTTCAGTTTAATGTCTACAGTGGGTGTTTTGTGTTTAATATCACGTTAAATTAATCAGAAAATGTTCGCGAATGACAGTATGGTGAAGTTATTGAAGAATTCAAGCAGTATCTGAAGTTTGGCGCCATGGTCAAGATTCCCACTACGAGCTCGGGAGTGAACATGACTGTCGAGCTGCTTCGTCCACAGTGATTGACGCTACGGCGTCTCCTGTGGATGAAGACAAGAAGACGCGGCTACCCAGGGTGATGACGCTACGGCGACTCCCCTGGAGGAAGATAGAAGATTATACATTGAATTTTCTGTAACATGACATTGGCAAATGACGAACTGTCGAGTCCATTAATAAAATAAATAAATCTATCGACACCTCATATGTTAAATTCCATCAAGCCGTTTAGGCTGCAGGTCGTGTCAAAGATTTAGACAAACATACATACCTACATACACTCGAAAAACATAACACTCGGGTAACAACAGTTATCCCTTACAAATAATTTCGTAAAAATAAAAGGAATTCCAATAGTCGTTACAAATCAAATCAAATCAAATCAAATACATTTATTTGTTAGAATACACAAAATATGAGGTGTTATAAAATTAAATTGTCATGGTATTCAGCCTATTACGAGGCATACAAATGTTATCACAATTCATATTATATTTAAATAAGTCAGCTAATATTATGACATGCAATTACCTAATACTTATATTTTAATTATTTTACATTTTTAATATATTTATTTATTTCCACATTATTATTATATTGTCATATTCATTATATATTTTTGTAAAAAATTATGTCACACTATAAATTAATTAATTATTATTAATATTGACTTTATAATTCATAAATTCCTTTACAGAGTAAAAACAATGTTCCAAAAGCCATGCATGTAACTTATTCTTAAATTCATTTCCTTCCAACAATTTTATATCATCTGTTAGGTTATTATACAATACTATACACATATTATAAGCATTTCTTTTGTATATATCGGACTTGCATGGCGGTTGATGTAGAAGATTCTTATACTGAGTCCTTTGTGTCCTTGTTGTAACATCTACAAGATTGTCAAAATAAGCCGGGTGCGACTTCTTGAAAAGGCAGATCTTTTTTATGTACATGCAGGGCAATGGCAATATTTTTAATTTTTTAAAAAGCGGTCTACAACTATCCGTGTACCAAGAGGCTGTAACAGCACGAATACATTTCTTTTGTATCCTAAAAACCCTGTCCATGTCAACGGAGTTGCCCCACAAAATTAGGCCATAGTTAAGGACCGATGATACATAGCCGTAGTAAGCTGTGGTAGCAGCCTCGACAGAGACTATTTGTCTGAGTCTTCTCAAGGCAAATACAAAACGATTAAGTCTATTACATACCGACTCGATGTGGTCTTTCCAATTAAGGTTTTTGTCAATGACTAGCCCCAAAAACTTACAACTAGCAGCGTCCTCTAAACTGATGTTGTCATAATTTACATTTAATTGCAATGGCTTTGTTTGATATGCATGAAACTGCATGAACTTAGTTTTTGCTAGATTTATATTAAGATTGTTCATGTTTAGCCAAGAGATTAAATCCTTCAGTGCTTTATTTATCCTACATTCAAACGTATTTTTCGAGTCTTTTTTCTTTATAATCAGTGTAGTGTCGTCTGCAAAGAGAATACATTTATGCAATATCGCTGCTTGGGGAAGATCATTGATGTACACAAGGAACAACAATGGACCTAAAATACTTCCTTGTGGAACACCTGAACTATTGTTACGAAAATTAGATCTGTATGTATGCTTTATTAAACTATTATTATTGTTCGAGTTCTCAATTTTTGATACCTCAGTACATTGCTCCCTATTTATTAGATAACTTTTTAGCCAGTCGCACGCTAAGCCTCTGATTCCGTAGTGCTCCAATTTCTTTAACAGGCCCGAGTGCCGAACGAAGTCAAAAGCCTTACTCATATCTAGGAAAATAGAAATTACCGGATCTTTTTCATTCAGCGACTCAGTAATATACTTCACCAAATCAAAGCATGCCAATTCAGTCGAGTAACCCTTACGAAAGCCATACTGTTCCGGTTGCAATATGTTATATTTGGTTAGGAAGTCATTCAATCTCACGCACATAGCCTTTTCTATGACCTTTGAGATTATGGGAACTAAAGTTATTGGTCTATAGTTGTGCGGGTCAGTGGGATCTCCCTTCTTAAACAACGGTTTCACGATGGACAGTTTTAACTGATTGGGGAATACACCCTGACTAAATGATAGATTAATTATATGCGTTAGAGGATGGCTTATGGCTGCTACATTTAATTTTAAGATACTGGTGGTAATGTTATCCACCCCACTGCATCCACTATTATTCAGAGACATAATTAAATTAAAAGTTTCCGAGAAATCAATTGGTTTTAAAAACATTGTACATTTATTACTTGTCAAATTAATTACCGAGTCATTTATTTGAGGAATTTGTGTATTGCCGGTATTAGTCAAATCAATGAAGAAATTGTTAAATAAATTAGATATGTCAGATGGATTGTCATATGTCATATTATTAAATTTTAAAACATTAATGTCATTATTGTAGGTATTACTTGAAATTGCTGATGATATAACATGCCATGTAGCTTTAGCTTTATTTTTATTCATATTGATATATTTGTAATTATTAATCCTTTGTGATTTATTAATGCATTTTCTTAGAATGACATTGTAGGTTTTAAACCTCTGTTTATTTAAGATTTTATCCTTCCCCACAGCTCTATATTTCATATACAATTTGCGTTTCATTTTGCACGACTTTTTTATACCTCTCGTAAGCCATTTCGCCTGCTTATGACAGTTACTGATTTTAACCCTAATGCTAGGGAAACACAAATTGTAGAACAGACAAACCAATTCATAAAACGCATTGAAAGCATGCTCCAGATCATCACTGTTTAGAACCTCAGAGAAGGATAAAGCTGACATGGATTGTTGAAACTTACGTACATTGTCTACGCTGTAATCCCTCCTATATTCGAACCATGTCTTAAACAATTTGCGTTTGTCAATATTGAGAGATAAAGTTTGAGCCGTCTCGTGGTCCGATAGACCTAGATGGTGAATCTGCTGATTGGCTTCTTTTATGTTACTAGTTATTTGATCTAAGCACGCATTTATTCTTGTAGGTGATCTAATATGAATAAAGAAATTATGGGTCTGCAACATATCTGTTAGATCCTTAGAGAAAGAGCTCTTTTTCAAGATATCTATATTCCAATCACCGCAGACTACTACCTTCTTTTTCCTATATTTCGAAGTTGTATGGTGGAGTAATATATCAAGTTTGTGTAGAAATATCCCCACATGTGACTTGGTTTGATTGGGTATTCTGTAAATAACTATAATGATTAAATCTATGCCTACAATTTCGATGCCACAGCACTCGAAATAAAAGTCAGTAGCCAGTTTTGATACGAAGTTTACTGGTTTCGCCTCTAGTGTTTTCTTAATTAGTACCGCCGTACCCCCTCTACTCTTACCACGGCAATAAGACGCAGCCAATTTAAAGTTTGACAACTTCATATTACTTTCCGCACCTTGTTTTACAAATGTCTCACTGAAACAGAGCACATCAATCTGTTCATTTCTGCTATTAAATTCTGATAGGGTAAACTCTATTAAATCCAACTTGTTAAGTAATCCTCCTATGTTTTGATGGAATATCCTAAATGTGTTTGTAGCTGGGAATATGTTATTTCTATTATCTAAATTCGGTTTGGGGCAGGTACTATTTGGTTTGTTAGGCATAATGTTGATTTGGGCGACGAAAAAATTTTTCTGCATCAGTGGATTTTAGATTATTTAACTTCCTATTTTTATTTTCACATAATATTTTTGACACTATACCTTTAGCCAAACACTCACTTTCATAACGCAAGAAGTCGATTTCAATATTTAATTTAAAGATCAAGAATTTTAACAGTGAATGTCTGGAAAAATTGTTAAAGTTTCTGTTTTGTTGTGTTTCTATGAATTTACAGTTCGAGAAATTTTGGCATAATATTTTTAATTCAGAGTTAAGCAGTGAGTCATTTAAGTACTTGTTATGACCAACACTGAGAATAAATATTTTTTGATTTTTTAGTTTGGATAGAGTAGTACACACATTCGTAAAAAAATTATATGGGTTTTTATCATTACAACCAACAGATAATATAATAATGTCATCATTTCTCACTGTCCCTAACATGTTATCTAGACTCTGTAGTATACTAGAACTTGGAGCGTATGGCTTGACCACACTAGAAACATGATAGGTGTCATTCCACTTGCCCGATCTTGATTGGTGTATCTTGACCGCAAGACCACAAACCTGTTGATCACCAAATATGTGAATGGATCGTTTAGCCTTACGAATATTTGACACAAGGGCGTCAGAGTTTGAAGTATTTTGATGGTATGTATTCTCCTGTGATATCTTCTGTACGTTTTCCTCTAGAGTTATTTCTGAGTCTCGATTCGATTTCAATGTTTGTGGAATATTGAGCAGATCGAAGCTCCGCTCCGGTACACTGCAATCGAATGGCATTGCCGGTCGACAATCATATTTTAAACTGTTTGTACGTTTCTTTATTTTACTAGTAGACTTAATTTTCTGTGCAGACTTGCATATTCTAGTCAGATAATTCGTTTTTTGTTCATATGATTCGACTTTTTTTCTAAGACTGACATTTTCTTGTAACAAATTTTCAATCTCCGCGTCCGAAGCCTGTAATTTCAGTTGTAAATCCTGTACGATTTTGTGCAATTCCTCGTACTCCTCTCTGTAGTTGACTTGGAGTTTAGGGCAACTTCTATTTAATTCATGACGAGACAGGTTGTTTGAGTCATCATCGTCTTCGATAATCAATGACTGGAACGAGTTTACGGTTGAAACGTTTATCCTATATCTATTACAGCAGATGACAGTACGGACCAGGACGAGCCAGGCTTCTAATGACGATGAATTCAATTTTGTTTTATGGCACGGAAAGGTAATGCCGAGGACACGTGTTACGTTACGAATTTAGGTACGGACCCAGATTCTGAGACTGAGATTTCAAGTAGTCAAATAAAAAAGTATTAAAAATTCACTAAGTCCGTCACAAGTCACACAATGACCTTAGAAATGACCATTAGGTCAAATTCCAGTGAAAGAAATCGTTGCCAAAAATTAAAAGTACCTTAAAATGTAAAAACTTAAAAGCACAGTAACGATGCACATCAAATTAATAATTTTTTTGATAGTTGAATTTATTGTAAATATTTTATTTTTATCCAAATTGTTTAATTTACTCAAACGCTGTGCAGAATTAATGTATGTCACAAACCCGAGGATATTAAGACTCTCTCACCCAAGTGCATCATACGATTCCTGAAGGACGTTGGCCTTGGGAGCGAGATATAAGAACTCGGTGCGCGGCCACAATAGACCTTGACTTGAGGTCGCAGCGACCCTTGGGCTTGTACCCCAACACCCTGATATCAAATAATAATAAATGTCACAAGTCCTACCACCCATTTAATTTTGTCGAATGAATTCAAGACCAGCCTGTATAATTAAGAAAATATAGCACTTGCAATCCAATAATGTAATGTCCGAATGTTTTGTTCTATATTTAAATTATAGATATAGGTATAATCATGGGGGGGGGGGGGGGGGGGGGGGGGGCAAAACAGATTTTATATAAGCTAGGCGCTTATAGAAAGAACGAACGCGCCGCGTAATTTTTAGTTGTAAAAATATTGTATTGCAAACAAATGGCAAAAAATTCGTTTTCTTAATTTTTATCTATAAAAGTACTAGATAAGATACTTAGTAGGGACGTCAACATTATCCCCCCCCCCCCCCCCCCCCCCCCCTACCTGGGTACGCCCATGGTACAATATAATAATTTGAAACACTGGCTCACTATAGTTTTAATTTAAAAAAATCGCTGACCCACTAGTTGGACCACGAGGGAGACTTATTTCTCGAAGACCCACTGCTTCATCGGTCTGAATTGGATTACTGTTGATAAAGGACAAAGCATAAGGTGTGACTACGGATCGGTCAAGGTATACTTCCCGAGTAGTTGAAGAGCTGAAAACTTACTACTACTTAAACCAATATTATCAATCAAAACGTCGTCAGAGGATCAAAGATGTGAGAAAGGGGAAGTGAATACGAGATCGAATATTCTGATGTCTGGGTTCCGCACGGTTCCGTTTCGTTCCACGAATTAGACTTAGAACGGGAGCCAATGTCCAGATTTTATTATTCATTAATAATATTTTGTACAAAACCACAAAAGCCCGATAAGATAGGACTGCAAGCGTCGTCGTAGCTATGACCTCTGTACTATCCAAAGCTAATATAAGCTTTTATGTTATAGCTTCATTGGAGTAACCAAGGAGAAAATTAGCAGGTATTGATAATATTAACAAAATAAATTAGAACATGATGAAAAAAAAATTTTTTTTTCATTATGTTCTAATTGATAATATACTTTTGTTTTCTGTAATAATTATTGAACATGAATTAAACTTTTAGGGTGGTCGGTATTTAGACCGATAGTGTAGCTAATTATTACTACTAGTCTAGCGGGAACGAGCGGATCGCCTCGCTTAGAGGCGACTAATACTAGATTGATCGATTTCAACGACCTTTGTCAAGGTTAATAAGAATTGTCCTTAGCAAAGGCGGTTCCACTCTTCCCCCCTAGGGGGGACAGCTGGTAGGGACTAGTGGAATAGACCGGAAACTGTTCGCTTTGCACTGTGTGTATCCGAAAACGCGATTCAATTTTTTCCGGAAAATTTATTTTTGTGTCTAATTCAGTTTATCTAATGCCGCAAATACATTTGGCAAAAAATATTTACAAATATCGATATCGTATGCTGTAACAAATACCCATACATGAGACCAATATGACCATTTTCTAATCTGACTTAGGTGGCAACTCAGGCAAGCAAAGTCTTGGACTATAAGAATGACAAACCAGACTCCTTGGCTATCCGGTTACAGTGAGTAATTTGCTAGAAAGGAATGCGAATAATGAGCAGGAAGGAACTCATTAGACGGGGGCCTGAAATATAGGTACGTGGAATAACAATAGCAGGCCTTATTAGCTCGGCGTACTGACTTTATCTGTTGGGATATTGCATAGACTTATTGTATATGAAAGGTTGGGTGAGGCAGTGCTTAGTAATAAACAGTCGATATCTAGGTTCGATTCACAGTCTACAAATGAGTATTTTCTGATTTCGAAAATTAGTTAAAACTGGCGTGCGGCCTGAGGCCAATTGAAACGCATCCCCGCCCTATTTTCTAGGTAGTGGATTGCGGCCCAGGCCTCAGATCGCTACCTACTGGACGTTAAAATGCCTAGAAAATGGGGCGGAGCATGCATTTCAACTGGCTGCAGGCCGCAAGCCGCTTGAAGGTCAACATTATTCGACTCGTAGTAATTTAATCTTTAATAGGTGTGACTTACATGGAAGCATTCCAAGGTGTGACCTAAGTCTACTGAGACCAAGGTGGAATAAGTCGGCTAACATTACTGATCGGAAACCATTAAGTGGTGTGACCAAAGTTGACTCGTGATATTTTGAACTTTATTATATGTGTCGAAGACAGAGATAAGTATACAGGGGGCCTCAATAAGGTTGATATGTTCTCACCACTGGACCGATTTTAATAATTATTTTACAGTTACATAGTTTTATCTTTTATCTATCTAACAGTGAAAGAATTTTCCAATCGGTCAAGTAGTTTTTCAGAAAATCTCAACCTTAAACACTCTCCTTTACACCTTTCTTTGTCTTCGACCGTAGGTACTCGGAACCATTCCAAGGTGTTCTCGCGCAGAGGCTGAGCCTAGCCATCCAGCGCGGGAATGCCTCCAGCGTGATGGCCACCACCCAAGAGGGACGAGTTTTTTAGAATGTATTTTTAAGTATTTTAGTTTTAGTATATTTGTTTGTAAGATTTCAGGGTTATAATCTCTGTACACAATACAAAACAAGCAGCCGTTTTTTTTAAAATAATAACTATCAAAAAAAAAGGCTGCAAGAAAAAACTTGCTACAATCAAGACTAATCTACCGACACGGCTTTTTGAAAATGGCGGGAAACGACGGTTGCGAAATTATTTAATAATTTTCAGTTTAATGTCTACAGTGGGTGTTTTGTGTTTAATATCACGTTAAATTAATCAGAAAATGTTCGCGAATGACAGTATGGTGAAGTTATTGAAGAATTCAAGCAGTATCTGAAGTTTGGCGCCATGGTCAAGATTCCCACTACGAGCTCGGGAGTGAACATGACTGTCGAGCTGCTTCGTCCACAGTGATTGACGCTACGGCGTCTCCTGTGGATGAAGACAAGAAGACGCGGCTACCCAGGGTGATGACGCTACGGCGACTCCCCTGGAGGAAGATAGAAGATTATACATTGAATTTTCTGTAACATGACATTGGCAAATGACGAACTGTCGAGTCCATTAATAAAATAAATAAATCTATCGACACCTCATATGTTAAATTCCATCAAGCCGTTTAGGCTGCAGGTCGTGTCAAAGATTTAGACAAACATACATACCTACATACACTCGAAAAACATAACACTCGGGTAACAACAGTTATCCCTTACAAATAATTTCGTAAAAATAAAAGGAATTCCAATAGTCGTTACAGCAGATGACAGTACGGACCAGGACGAGCCAGGCTTCTAATGACGATGAATTCAATTTTGTTTTATGGCACGGAAAGGTAATGCCGAGGACACGTGTTACGTTACGAATTTAGGTACGGACCCAGATTCTGAGACTGAGATTTCAAGTAGTCAAATAAAAAAGTATTAAAAATTCACTAAGTCCGTCACAAGTCACACAATGACCTTAGAAATGACCATTAGGTCAAATTCCAGTGAAAGAAATCGTTGCCAAAAATTAAAAGTACCTTAAAATGTAAAAACTTAAAAGCACAGTAACGATGCACATCAAATTAATAATTTTTTTGATAGTTGAATTTATTGTAAATATTTTATTTTTATCCAAATTGTTTAATTTACTCAAACGCTGTGCAGAATTAATGTATGTCACAAACCCGAGGATATTAAGACTCTCTCACCCAAGTGCATCATACGATTCCTGAAGGACGTTGGCCTTGGGAGCGAGATATAAGAACTCGGTGCGCGGCCACAATAGACCTTGACTTGAGGTCGCAGCGACCCTTGGGCTTGTACCCCAACACCCTGATATCAAATAATAATAAATGTCACAAGTCCTACCACCCATTTAATTTTGTCGAATGAATTCAAGACCAGCCTGTATAATTAAGAAAATATAGCACTTGCAATCCAATAATGTAATGTCCGAATGTTTTGTTCTATATTTAAATTATAGATATAGGTATAATCATGGGGGGGGGGGGGGGGGGGGGGCAAAACAGATTTTATATAAGCTAGGCGCTTATAGAAAGAACGAACGCGCCGCGTAATTTTTAGTTGTAAAAATATTGTATTGCAAACAAATGGCAAAAAATTCGTTTTCTTAATTTTTATCTATAAAAGTACTAGATAAGATACTTAGTAGGGACGTCAACATTATCCCCCCCCCCCCCCCCCCTACCTGGGTACGCCCATGGTACAATATAATAATTTGAAACACTGGCTCACTATAGTTTTAATTTAAAAAAATCGCTGACCCACTAGTTGGACCACGAGGGAGACTTATTTCTCGAAGACCCACTGCTTCATCGGTCTGAATTGGATTACTGTTGATAAAGGACAAAGCATAAGGTGTGACTACGGATCGGTCAAGGTATACTTCCCGAGTAGTTGAAGAGCTGAAAACTTACTACTACTTAAACCAATATTATCAATCAAAACGTCGTCAGAGGATCAAAGATGTGAGAAAGGGGAAGTGAATACGAGATCGAATATTCTGATGTCTGGGTTCCGCACGGTTCCGTTTCGTTCCACGAATTAGACTTAGAACGGGAGCCAATGTCCAGATTTTATTATTCATTAATAATATTTTGTACAAAACCACAAAAGCCCGATAAGATAGGACTGCAAGCGTCGTCGTAGCTATGACCTCTGTACTATCCAAAGCTAATATAAGCTTTTATGTTATAGCTTCATTGGAGTAACCAAGGAGAAAATTAGCAGGTATTGATAATATTAACAAAATAAATTAGAACATGATGAAAAAAAAATTTTTTTTTCATTATGTTCTAATTGATAATATACTTTTGTTTTCTGTAATAATTATTGAACATGAATTAAACTTTTAGGGTGGTCGGTATTTAGACCGATAGTGTAGCTAATTATTACTACTAGTCTAGCGGGAACGAGCGGATCGCCTCGCTTAGAGGCGACTAATACTAGATTGATCGATTTCAACGACCTTTGTCAAGGTTAATAAGAATTGTCCTTAGCAAAGGCGGTTCCACTCTTCCCCCCTAGGGGGGACAGCTGGTAGGGACTAGTGGAATAGACCGGAAACTGTTCGCTTTGCACTGTGTGTATCCGAAAACGCGATTCAATTTTTTCCGGAAAATTTATTTTTGTGTCTAATTCAGTTTATCTAATGCCGCAAATACATTTGGCAAAAAATATTTACAAATATCGATATCGTATGCTGTAACAAATACCCATACATGAGACCAATATGACCATTTTCTAATCTGACTTAGGTGGCAACTCAGGCAAGCAAAGTCTTGGACTATAAGAATGACAAACCAGACTCCTTGGCTATCCGGTTACAGTGAGTAATTTGCTAGAAAGGAATGCGAATAATGAGCAGGAAGGAACTCATTAGACGGGGGCCTGAAATATAGGTACGTGGAATAACAATAGCAGGCCTTATTAGCTCGGCGTACTGACTTTATCTGTTGGGATATTGCATAGACTTATTGTATATGAAAGGTTGGGTGAGGCAGTGCTTAGTAATAAACAGTCGATATCTAGGTTCGATTCACAGTCTACAAATGAGTATTTTCTGATTTCGAAAATTAGTTAAAACTGGCGTGCGGCCTGAGGCCAATTGAAACGCATCCCCGCCCTATTTTCTAGGTAGTGGATTGCGGCCCAGGCCTCAGATCGCTACCTACTGGACGTTAAAATGCCTAGAAAATGGGGCGGAGCATGCATTTCAACTGGCTGCAGGCCGCAAGCCGCTTGAAGGTCAACATTATTCGACTCGTAGTAATTTAATCTTTAATAGGTGTGACTTACATGGAAGCATTCCAAGGTGTGACCTAAGTCTACTGAGACCAAGGTGGAATAAGTCGGCTAACATTACTGATCGGAAACCATTAAGTGGTGTGACCAAAGTTGACTCGTGATATTTTGAACTTTATTATATGTGTCGAAGACAGAGATAAGTATACAGGGGGCCTCAATAAGGTTGATATGTTCTCACCACTGGACCGATTTTAATAATTATTTTACAGTTACATAGTTTTATCTTTTATCTATCTAACAGTGAAAGAATTTTCCAATCGGTCAAGTAGTTTTTCAGAAAATCTCAACCTTAAACACTCTCCTTTACACCTTTCTTTGTCTTCGACCGTAGGTACTCGGAACCATTCCAAGGTGTGATCTAAGTCTACTATGACCAAGGTGGAATAAGCCTGTCATTTAATATATATCTGCCTATTTATTTTTGTATGTAGCCTAGCAAGTAACCTGGAGAAATCTTTGTGAGCATTAAGGTCGCTTTTGTACATATTTCAACTTTATCTTAATGTGGCCCATATACCTACTTTTATCTTATTTTATTTTACAATTTTGGGAAGACCAACAGCTATATAAATAAGTAGTCATGAAAATAATAACAGGAAGCCAATAATAGGTCCCCACTATTACATATTTGAGGCACTAAAAGTACATCATCTTAAAACTAATATAATTGATAACATAAAACAGCACAGCCAAAACACCACAAATATAACAGAACGGTTAATCGCAACTAAACGGTTTAATCGTCAAAAAACCGACTACTTATAAGTCGCTTTGCCTTGCCACAACCGGTATTAAATAGATCCAGTCTGTAGACAACTGATTGAAGCTCTCCCCCGCTGGCAGTAGGAAGGAGTTCCTCCTGTACCTGGTTGAGGCTAGTGGAGTAGAGAGAATAGGGTTGTGTTTAAAGGTATCTTAATTGTATCTCTACCTAGACAGTATTCCTAACTTTACACCAGGTGTTAGAATACCTATTTGTACCTAAATCAAAACCTGATATCCGTAATCGCCTGTCTGACAGTTACCTACAGCACATCTTGGCAGAAAATTGGATTCCGCCAAGAGGCTCTGCCGTGCGACCCAATGGACCAGGAGCATGATGGCTGTTTCTGGAAGTATGGTAACACAGAGATAAGTGTACACTTGTACAGGACACACTCGTGTACAAGTGTACAGGTTGAGATTTTCTCAAATAGTACTCGACTGATTTTTGAAAATTCTTTACAATTACATTTATTTTATTCAATAGGTTACCCACCCATCAAAACAATTACAGTGTAATAATTATGCTGTCACCCCAATTATAGGCAACAACGGTTTGCTTAGAAATACAAGGATAAGGTTAATGTTATATCGATCTTAACAATAAAAATAAACTGCATATTCTAATCAATTCAGTCCAACCTTTTCCAGCGAGAAAATGCTGCCAGCGTCATGTTCACAGAACGGAGATTTTGACGACGTATTCGTTCTTTAGTATGTATTTAGTTTTATTTTATAAGTATTATATGTTATTTTTTAGATAGGTTATTTTATCGAATAAAATACCTATCCTATACAGGGTGATTGGAAATTCGATACATTCCTTGAATACTAGAGGTGGTTTGCAATAAATTAGGCCCTATTAACGAGAGGTAGAAAATGAGAAATTCAAACCTCGTGATTTATGACCTTTTATTTTTGAGTTAAGGGGAATATTGGTCTCTAAAAGTAGAGATAAAGATCAGCTTTCAGAAAAGTATTAGTTCAATGCTCAGAGTGGAGCAGTTTTTTAACACATTTTTTTGTGTACAAGTAAATAAAATTAAAATTACCGTAACTCAGAAACCACTCATTTTCGACCCCTCGTTAATAGGGCCTAATTTGTTGCAAACCACCTCTAGTATCACCCCTTTCAAGGAATGTATCGAATTTCCAATCACCCTGTGTAGTGTCCAACCTTTTTGAAATATAATATAAGTATTTTAGCTCCCGGTGTACGCTTATACGTCATATTGGATCACAGAGGTAAAGGCACTGATTGTAGACTTGTGGCTGTGATACGTGATTCGGAAAATTCTTTTGAATTTCTTCGTGTTACTGTAAATATCTGTAGGGTTTAGACCCGAATTTATACCTCGGGAAAGGTCGGTCAATCACGATATATATACAGGGAGTGTTTTTGATCAGCAACGCCCAACTCAGGGGTGGTAGTCTAAATAATCTTAGTTCCTAAAATTGTATTTTTATTATTTTTAACATAAATAGGGTAAGTCCGGGGGAGATGGCCATACGGGATAGATGGCCCACCGAAATATTTCCGAAACTTATCACCAGATGTCGCCTGTTAGCGCTCAATTCGCTTCACATAGTGCCTAAGTGCAACGTCACAGGAATATTTTGGCGAAAAAAATACGATAAATGAGTAAAATCCTTCTAATTTGTTCCGTATACTACTAAACATTTTTAGATGGTTTATGTTTTATGTCGTGGTGATAAGATTTTGTGAAAATAAAGGGTTTTTATGTATTTTATGCATAGTTCATGAACGGTGTCGTGTTATAACCTCAAAATTTCATATGAATTGTTTCTACTTGTTTACATTATAGGTATGGCCATCTGTCCCGGGCAATTAGGAGAGATGGCCATGTATAGTAGGTGTATGATGGCCATATGTCCATCTAACGCTGATACACTTTATTTTTTATTGTGTTGTTCTATTATGTATGAACTATTGACATCTGATGTACATATTGAAACAAGGAGGTGTGTAGAAGAGAAATAAAGATTGAAAGACCAAAAAATAAAAATAAAGTAAGATTGAACCTAGTCAGTCGGGAAAAAAAACCGAGTACGGCGAGGAAGCGAAAGTCAATTAGAAGAATATCTGACAGTAGTGAAGAAGATGCCGAATTGGTTTTGTGTGATGTATCAGACGAAGACGGCAATAAAGAAGATGACAAAGTATACAATTAAGTACTGGTCATCTCTCCCCTACTCATATGGCCAACTCACCCGGACGCTACGGGAGAGATGGCCCACTGAGATTTTTTTTTTAAATTACTTTTAAGGTTCATCTCGCTACAATTTGTTACTATTGTGATATGTATCCAAAATATAGAAGTCCAAAGTTTATTTTAAAATAAAGATACATACAATAAAGTCCATACTTTTATTTTGACGGCTCTTCAAAAAAACTATGGCCATCTCCCCCGGACTTACCCTACTATTAAAAAATCTATGCTCAATCATCATCATCATCAGACTATTTATATTGCCCCACCGCTCGGGCACAGACCTTCCCTCACATCGAGGGAGCTGGGGCCATGATCCACCACGCTGGCCCACTGGATGTTTTCTTTCACCGTTTTGAGAGCACTCGGTAAATGTACGTAAGTTTTTCCGTCGAACAAACCGAGGATAACTCATTGGTGCACTCGTTGGCTGCCCTGGCTGGGAATCGAACCTGGGACCTCTGTTTTGCAAGTCCATTGACCTAACCATTGAGCCACCAAGCTCTCACCAAGCTATGTTCAAGTTATCTTGAAATTATCGCAGCGCATGGGAGTATATCCGCCAGAAGACAAAAGTGGTTGACATTGCTCATAGAATCAGTAAACTGAAGTGGCAGTGGGCTGGTCACATCTGTCGTAGAACCGATAACCGATGGGGTAGACGAGTTCTCGAATGGAGGCCACGAACGGGTAAACGTAGTGTGGGACGCCCCCCGACCAGATGGAGGGATGACCTTCGCAAAATGGCTGGCAGGGACTGGATGCAGAGGGCCGAGAGTAGGGTTGATTGGCGCGCTTTGGGAGAGGCCTACGTCCAGCAGTGGACTGATACGGGCTGATGATGATGATGATGATGGGCGCTGTCATTGTGCGGTATGGAATACGCCCGATCACGCTGTCAGTGGTCCGGCCGACGAGCCATGAGTGTATGTAACAACGAATTTTATTATTTGTGGATTTTTGCATGAAATATTAAGTTACTTAGACTTTTTTATATTTTATTGGCACCAGTATCGAGTATATTATCACCCCTGAGTCGCTCGCCGTTGATCAAAACCACACCCTGTATATTTCAATTGTGAAGGAACTTCGTCATGCTCTATGGAGAGAGCCTAAAGTACATTCTGTCTTGTTGTCACTTTCACTGTTCGTCAGAAAGAGACCTAATGTTTTTATATATTTTTTTTAAATTTATTTATTAATTTTTATCAAAATTGTAATGTTACATTTGTCGCCAAACTGCAATGCAGTTTGTTGGCGTAGCTCTCTTACTTAGTAGTTTTACATTGGTAGCACACTCGACAGCACATCAATGACAACACTCGCAGTACGATTTCTATTTAATGGACAGATAATAAGGACGGTCCAAAGTACAAAGTGTTACACTTGATTTGCTTTCGTTTGTGCAAATACCTACTTAATTAAAATTTTACTTAATTTAAGAATATATTCCTTATTTAAGGATATGTTGGCTTCTATTGGAAATTTAAACGATGGATAAACAAATGAGTGGCAGTGATGTAAAAATTTGCCATGATAATTGTTACATTAGTTCGTTCTACAAATCAATGTTAGGTACAGTCGACAGCACATCAAGTGTAACACTTTGGACTTTGGACCGTTCTTATTATCTGCGTCGTAAGACTTAAAATCGTGCTGCAAGTGTTACCATTGATCTGCTGTCGACTGTACCTATCAGGCGGTGGCCGAAAATCAGTACTAAGTATTTGTATTGCATTAAATGCTGCATTTAGGATTTTTTTTTCTTGATTCTATTTAATTTTTTTCCCCCGATTTATATATTTCGGGGTCCTTGAATGTATCATTAAATGTTATTATAGACCATTGTACAATTCATGTATACAATTCATTTAGGACTGAGTCACTCTTAGCCTTTTTGCCACAGTGTACGATAGATGCAATGTAATTATTTGTGTTAACTTTTATGTATGAATAATGCGGCAAATAAATAAATAAAATCAATTTATTACTTCACGTGGTACATACATAGTGTTACATTTTAATGACTCTCACACGAACCCTGCAAGGGCACTAAAACTTAACATACCTATTTAATAGTTTTACATTTTATAGTTCATTTTCTCATTCCAATAAAATTCCATATAAATGGCAATAAATTAATTATTTAAATTAAAAAATTAAAATAATCTTTTATTTTATTATTTAGTTATTTTTATTACGAAGTCGATTTATCAATCTAGACATACTGATAATCTGTTTTCGTTTCTATATAAATGTATAGACTCAAAGTGATACAGTTAATATGTATATTTGAGACGAGAATTAAAAGTAAACATTTGTGCAGTATAACCAGTTTAGTATAACGCGTTTCATACAAGATGAATTCTAAAAGACGACGAGCGAAAACAGACACAAATTCAGGATCAACTGCTAAATCAAAATTGAAATCATTTATAAAAGTTGTGTTAGAAAGAGACAGAACCAGTACACGCTGTGACGTTATACTGAGGTAGCATAGCACCATACAAACTTCATACTAAAGACCGTTTTGCTATAAAAGAAAGGGTCTAGTTCAAGACATCGAAGTCGCTACATCGACAGTAACTATATTGAATCATTAACGTTACATCGACGGGCCACTGCATCGACAGTACACCATATCGACGGGTCACTGCATCGACAGTACACTATATCGATGGTACGCTGCATCGACAGTACACCATATCGACGGGTCACTGCATCGACAGTACACTATATCGACGGGTCACTGCATCGACAGTACACTATATCGACGGGTCACTGCATCGACAGTACACTATATCGATGGTACGCTGCATCAACAGTACACCATATCGACGGGTCACTGCATCGACAGTACACTATATCGACGGGTCACTGCATCGACAGTACACTATATCGACGGGTCACTGCATCGACAGTACGCCACATCGACGGGTCACTGCATCGACAGTACACTATACCGATGGTACGCTACATCGACAATACACCATATCGACGGGTCACTGCATCGACAGTACACTATACCGATGGTACGCTGCATCGACAATACACCATATCGACGGGTCACTGCATCGACAGTACACTATATCGACGGGTCACTGCATCGACAGTACACTATATCGATGGTACGCTGCATCGACAATACACCATATCGACGGGTCACTGCATCGACGGGTCACTGCATCGACGGTACACCACATCGACGGGTCACTGCATCGACAGTACACCACATCGACGGGTCACTGCATCGACTGTACACCATATCGATGGTACACTGCATCGACAGTACACTATATCGATGGTAAGCTACATCGATAGTACACAATATCGATGGTACGCTACATCGACAGTACATCATATCAACGGTGACGGTACACTAAGAAATGCCCCCACCACTTGACTTAAACGCTTAATATCTTCGGTGTTAATTGAGATATCGATAAACTGATTTCACAGTTCTCTTCAGTAGGAATATGAGAGTTGATGCAATAAAAATATTGAGTCAAAGTGTGTGAAGGATTTTTAGGCAAAATCGTTTATAAATAAACATCCCTGACTTCTCTCTAGTGTTTCCAGTTTATTAAAGTGTCGTCGAGATGTCTCTGTGGCGTTGTTTGTTGTTACGTTTTATGATCCGTAATAAAAAGTTATCAAAGCGAAAGTTACTTAATAAGATTGCTAAAGTTACGAGACTCTAAGGGTGCAGACATACCAGCGATAATAAGCTTACTGTAGAAAAGAGCTCGGTGGTGCTGTGGGTAGGGTATTCGGCTTGCATTATGGAGGTCCGGGTTCGAACTCCAGATCGGCTATGTACGGTCTAACACAGAGAAAGGTGTAGAGGTTGAGTTTTTTCAAAAAAAAATTGATGATACGCACCGTCGTCGGCGGGACAAGTCATTTCGTAACGTGCCCAGAGGGCGCTGATCCGTAGTGCGCGAAGAAACGTCACTCACCTTCGAAATCGACCGAGAAAGACCGTCGAAATCGGTCCAAACTTCAACAATATAAGTGAGTGATATCCGTTTATATATAATAATTAGTATTGATTTTTGAAAATTCTTTACACTTATCTACATAGTTACTAGCAAAATAATTTTTACAATCGTTCAAGTTCTTTAGAATTTTTTTACGAAAACATGGGAAATATATCTGGGAACAAGAAAAAAATAAGACAAGCGTAATCCACCAATAAGCACAGCAATCATGCATTTGCATGTGATGCACAATGCGGGACTAGTGTAGATTAGTAGACACACACCTTATATTTTTAATAGCTGGTCTTGAAGCACGATTCCGGAATCTTTGCCGACAGACATAGCTTTTGACCGACTTCCATTATCTGGGTTTCTGGGGTGCGATATTAGTGAACCCCATAGCTCACTCCATAACTGTCCTGATTTAATGTAAACTGCATCGATTCCGCACGACGTTGCCTTGCACAAGAAAATGCGGTTCTTCAAGGCAGTGACACTATATGACATGAAACTCCATTATAAATAAAGCCTTATGTAGAGAAAAACATACAGAGTCTTCATTAAAATGAATGTTCCAGACTGATTTTAATACAAATACAGGTTTTAATTCTTACCTAATATAATCCTAACCTACGGTACCTAGACATAGTCATTGACTAAAGATCAGACGTCCAAACTCAAGGTCTGCCAACGCGGAATGGAACGCAGCATATTGGGCGTGAGGAGAACGGACCGTGTTCTGCGATCGATCACTGGCGTACCATACGTGGCCCGCAAAGCAGCTACATTAAAGTGGAACTGGGCGGGCCACGTGTTCCGCATGCAGCCGAACTGTCACAGAATGGGTGCCATCGGATGGTCGCCGGCGTCGGCGTAGGTGGAGAGACGATATCGTTAGATACAGGGATGGGTGTCTGGAAGAGGCTCAGGACAGGGATGGATGGAAGAGGAGGGGGGAGACCTTTGCCCATTAGTGGGACAATTTATAAGTTTACAAAAAAAATATAATTAAATGTAATGAGCCAAAATACCAATTTTCAGAATCCTTGTCGGTTTATCTGTATCAATGTCCGGTCATCACGCCAAAACTACTGTAAGCATTTTGATGGGACTTTCACTAGGAGAAAGCTCAAATATCTGGGCAGCACATGAGCTATATGCCATTGCGGTATGTGATGTGGAACTACGTGACCAGATAGGAAGAGATGCCCTCCAGTACATTGAAAGTACTTTGTGGAGGTCTATAGTAACCAGCGACTTCTACGCAAATGAGGAAGCGAGAAAGAATCGGCGAAAGGACGGCAAGTAATATTAAGTATCGGCTAGCGGAATCTCCAACCTGCAGAGCCTGTGGTGACAAAACTGAGTCCATGAAACACTTACTGTGTGAATAAGTCTCCTGGGGTCAGCCTATCCGGAACCAGAAGACTACAGACTCCTTCCCATGAGCTGCATAGCGGACCTATTGAGTCCTATTGTCTTTAGGGAGAAGGAAGGAGCATAAAGGAAAGGGGAGAGGACAAAATATCCCAATGGGTCGAAGTGACGCCACATTGGCATTCTCAGGATAATATAAGTGTCTTCGGCTAATGGTAGAAATCTATTTATTACAAGAAAAGGGTTTTATTACCATCTCTATTCTAAATAACTCTGGTTGAATCCGGTTTGAACTAGTTCAAGTAGCGGCAATAATTTTTGAAAAGGCTTTGCTATTCAGCGAATAGCATCGTTATAGTTTTCAAACTGCAATCGATTGAAGCCGCATTCCAATTAGAGAACTCTTGATGAATTCATTGACTCATAATGAATTGGATGCGCTTTTCAAATTAATGATATAGAATCGACCTAAGAAATTACTTCACTCGATGTTAATGCATATTTAGTCATAAGTACACCGATTTAATATTTTGATAACTTAACTTTTTACAGCCGTCGAATGTGCCGGTGACTTCCGAACGCGCCCATCGAGCGTGTCTCCGTAGTGCGCGACGGAACGCCACCGGCGACGCGGGCGTGGCGCGCTCACCTTGAAAAAGACTGTCGAAACTATCGGTCAAAAAAGTGAGTTTATTCCGTTTAAATATACTAACTAATAATTCGATTTTACATCATTGAACCACAGTAATTGTTAATTTTACCTTAGTAAAACAGTCTTATGATGATGACGAATTTCAAAGAGAACTCAGTGGCGCAGTGGTTGGGTCAATGGACTTGCGATACGAAGGTCCCATTCCCGGAGGTTCGATTCCCAGCCAGGGCAGCCATTTACTAATGAGTTATCCTCGGTTTTTTCGACGGAAAATCTTAAGTACATTTATCGAGTGCTAACAAAACGGTGAAGTAAAACATCGTGATGAAACCTGCATGCCGTAGAAACAAATCTAAGGCTTGTGTAATCCGTCAATCCGCAGTGGGCCCGCGTGGAGGATCATGGCCCGAACTCTCTCAATGTAACTGGAGGTCCATCCCCGAATAGTGGGGATATATAAATAGACTGATGATGATGATGAATTTCAAAGATTTTAATTAGCTATCTGTTCTAATTGGATAAAGTTTAATATAAGAAACACATACGTAACGCTGTAGGAGCTCGGCTGCAATATTTCCCGCCTGTTTAAACTTTAATTAAAACTCAATAGACACTATCGCAAAGTTTCATGCTAGTTTAGACAAGTAGACCGGGAGCCCAATATCTGATTTTAAACCTGGTAAAGTTATTACAGGGCGAGTTTAGGTACTATAGAATTAAACGCAATTATCTGGATTAACTTGATTTTAATGAGTAATAAATTAAATAAAAGTACAGTAGGAAATCTTGGAAAAATGAACCAGTCAGAGAGAAAGGAAATCGAAATAATCAAAAAGTTTAAGGGTTATATTGCTACTTATTTCATAATGTTAGACGGCCAATATTTAAGATGCAGTCACTGGATGTTGTGGTGGACCCTAACATTGGAGAAACTAAAGCAAGCTCGACTCCTCTGGCTTGGTCACGTGGAGATGATGGGAAAGGAGAGGGCGGCGAAGCGAGCATATGTCGGAAAATTCAGGGGATGACGGCCGGTCGGACGTCCTAGGTAGCGATCTTCTGCGATAACAATATCATCCTGAAAGGACGATCGACGAAGACTTTGTACATTGACTGCAAATACACATGTGGATTTATGCTAGACATAAAATGGAGCATAGAGTCGCAAAATCTTATTTGAAAAATTGACTGACTTGCTTGCAAAGGAGGTAATTGAATCGAATTATGCATACATTGCATGAAGAACTCCAAAATTTTGAAGAATTCGGTGAGGAATCGCTTCGTTTCTGTAATTTAAACTTTTCAACTTGCATACCAACCACTCGTAACACAAGTTAGATATTGCTTATTGCAAAAATAACAACACAAAGAAATTAGTATATGTTTGTGACATAATTGACAGTTTCAAAAGTCGTAGTTAAGAGTGTTCCATGAGCCAACTACAAATGTGCCAGAAACGGCCGTTTTTCGCAATTATGCGAACTACAACTTACCTACATTGCATCACGTTACAAATAAGCATTTAAAAAATAATATTTATAGCAATAAACAATGTGAACGTAGCTTTTTTAATAAAATTGATTATATTGGAAGATATGATTTTTTTAAGATTGGCGGCGCTAGTTGGCTCATGGAACGCTCTTAATCGACGGCGATGTCACTCTTTTATGAACTAATAAATTGAAAGTCAGACTCCCGTGCTACCAGGTAGAGGAGTAATAAGGTGAGTTTTAATTAAAACTAGTTCTAATTGGAAGTTCCAAGCCGTACAAAAGTTGATGATAAGGAAAATGACAGCGAAGATTGGAATATTCTGTAAGTACAGACGTCTTGGTTCGTTAATATTCCACAATAGCTAAGGGTGAAGGAATGAGATTGACGCGTAAGTATAATAGGAACGATACCCATCTTAAGGCTGTGGACCCATTAAAGCAAATAGTTCGCGGTTGTCGAAAAACTACTGTAAAAAGCCGTAATATATGGCAGGCAACCAATAAGCCCGTAGATTGAAGAAGAAGAAGAAACATACACAGGCTGGTGCAGGAAAATCTGGAAACAACAGAAACCCAATGCGGCTCATAGTTGGGGCGGGACGGGGCACCATGCAACAAACGACCTGTTCCACAGGATGGGACTAGAGGAATCTCCAACCTGCAGAGCCTGTGGTGACAAAACGGAGTCCATGAAACACGTCCATGAATGTGACTCACTGGCTAGAAAGCGAATGAATCTACTTGGGTCAGCCTATCCGGAACCAGAAGACTACAGGCTCCTTCCCATGAGCTGCATAACGGACCTATTGAGTTATATCTTTAGGGAGGAGGAAGGAGCATAAAGGAAAGGGGAGAGCACGAAAGATCCCAATGGGTCGAAGTGCCGCCACATTGGCAATCAGGATAAGAATAAGAAGCCTGGACTAATGCTTCCACAGTCTTAGACTATTGTGATGGATCTGTCCTAATACTAAGCTAAGTTTAAATACTTGACGAGAAAATTAGTTTAAATGATGAAACATTTCTAGTCGTGGGCAGGACTTGAACGTGCGAACTTGTCATGCCGTCACGCTCTTACCAACTAAGCCACCATAGACCTTAGTATGTATAATAAATACGATGAAGAAGAAAAAAGTATATTCAAAGCAATGTACGCTACAAAAGGTCCTCGGTCTCCATATCGAAGGACACACTAGCGAACACACATAAAAAAAATACGGTGAAGAATTTTGGTGATCTGACGTGGGCCTATGGTGGCTCAGTTGGTCAGATAAGGTCGCAAGTTCAAGTCCTACCCCACGGCAGAAAATTTCATCATGTAAAGTTCGCAAAGCACGGCATGATGCATAAAAACAAATTCTGAGAAAATGAGTAGTAATAATATTGCCATACTATATTCCATTTTCTAACAAAACTTGTTAAAATGTACTTGAAGTGGAATCATCTTGTGACTGAGGAATGAATAGCAGAGGACATTTGCCATGTTAAGGAATGAACTATTAGGAAAGAGAACGCCGTGGTCTAAAAGAAGATGATCTAATGAATGAGAGGAGAAAGAGACTAGCGATTGAGATACATAGAGCCAAGGGCGTCGCCAGCCAATGGCCCAGAGGAGGGCAAGTCGATATAAATTACAGCTCTGTGTGAGAACAGGCGACGACGCGTCCGCGTGGACGGAATAGGAGAGACAGTAGCACTCTCCTCTCCCCGCTCGCTCTCGCCTCATCGCCTTGCCAGTAACTGACTAAGGACTTTGCATTGGGCTGGATATTTTTTCTAATCTCTAGGGGGGGGGGGGGGCAGCTGCCTCTACCTGCCCCCCCTTGGCGACGCCCTTGCATAGAGCTAAAGCAGAAGGTATTGTAGAGATAAACGCAAGAAGTAGGCATAAGTCGATCAAATTGACGATGCTTTAAAAGTGGGCAAGTTTCAGAATACGTTAAGCATGAATGGTGATAGTGATAAATGGATGAAGGTAGTGGTACCAGGATCACATAAAATAGATTTGTGGATAGTTTATAGTTTTTTATTATTAAAAAAATTATTTCGAAAAGGAACAATAAAAAATCAAAAAGAGACATTCAACATTTAAAAAACCTAAACTAAACTATTAATAAAATTTTGAGTTATAGGAAGAGTGCCCAAGACACTGGCAGCGTTACCTCGCTGGATCGCGATGCTAATCCGTTGCGCGAGGTAGCTGCCAGCTCTTGGGTCACCAGTGGCATCTACTACTCCTTTGCTTATCTCGTTATATAGCGACCAAGTTATAGTTATTTCGAATTTGAATATAGTCTGAGCTAACATGCGAAACGCCCACGTCTCATCAACATAATACAGGATATGAATCCCTGCTCATCAATCCTCTCCCACCTCAGCATATAACACGTGTAAATTAAAATTAACGACGACTCGAGTTACAGCCTTTCCCAAGATAAGCAATTAGGCAAGAAATCGAGGGCACAGAATTTAGAAGACTTTTGTGATCGTGGCGGTCATAGTTACCTAGAAATACCGCAGTAGCGTCTCGTCAACTTTTCCCTGCAAAGTGGTGTACAAATGATTATTTCGTGATGGAACCCCAAATTTTCAATTTTCGTTTTTATTCCGATCCGAACACCTAGCTTTTTGCCAAATTTCATGATTATGGTCAACTGGAAGTACCCTATAGTTTTGGTTTTCTTGCATTTTCATACAAATATGTGAGAAAATGCGACATAAACGGCCATATCTTCTGATTGCTTGGTTTGAAGTTGCAGACTTGAGTCATCATCATCAGTCTATTTACATTGCCCCACTGCTCGGGCACAGACCTTCCCTTACATCGAGGGAGCTGGGGCCATGATCCACCACGCGGGCCCAGTGCGGATTGGCGGATTTCACATGCCTTCGATTTTTTTCTTCTACGGCATGCATTTTTCATCACGATGTTTTCCTTCACCGTTTTAAGAGCACTCGGTAAATCTACGCAAGTTTTTCCATCGAAAAAACGGAGAATAACTCATTGGTACATGGCTGCCATGGCTGGGAATCGAAACTGGGACATCCGTATCGCAAGTCCTTTGACCCAACCACTGAGCCACCGAGCACTCAGCAGACTTGAGTATTTGGTATTAATTTCAACTGGATCCGTCCACGCGTTTCTGAGATATAGGTCTTGACAGACAGACGGACAACAAAGTGATCCTATAAGGGTTCCTTTTCTGCTCTTGAGGTTCGAAACCCTAACAACTTGAGAATTGTAATGTCTTCGAATTTCTATGACATAGGGGTACCCTTGAGAAGTTAGTCACAGCGCTAGCTACGCTGTAGCAGTTAATACTGTGCAAACAACAAGTTTGATGTCACTTGCCTTTAAATTATGAAGTTTGTAATGTGCCTAGATGTTCCTGTATTATGGAAACAGATTGTTTTACCAGGATGTGCGAAGCAGGCGTAATTTCATTTGTTTAGGATATACAACTGATGGATTATGCATTGTGGGCTATTACAGCCCACAATGGAGAGTGCTCGGGGCGCCAGTCAAGTCTCGGATGTATCGCAGTTCCCGTGGCTCGGCAACAGCACGAGGTGGAACACCCCAGGAGGTTTAGTCGGTACTTCGCCTCTTCAGGGCGGCGAGCCCGACATAATCAACATGCTTCCCCGGGCGTGGTGGTACATGGTTACATGTTTTACCTGGGTTAAAAAAAGGATATACAACTGAACGCATATTTCCATATAAAGGGAGATGATGAACTTCCATCTGCTGCAGTCCTGGCATGCAACTCTCGTTTCCTCCACGTTCATCAATCTCGTCATGAACGCTCGTCGCAGTTAGTGCATATTTGAACGGTGTCGAAAGCGGGTCATTGTTCATAGAACAGGACCCTTTTTTGGTTCCAGGTAAAACACGGTTACGTGTACCACCAAGCCCGGGGGAGCCTGTTGATTATGTCGGGCTCGCCGCCTTGAAGGGATGGAATACCGACTAAACTTCCTGGGGTGTTCCACCTCGTGCCATTGTAGCCGAGCCACGGGAACTGCGATACATCCGCGACCCGACTGGCGCCCTGAGCACTCCCCATTGTCGGCTGTAATCGCCCACAATTCATCATCCATTAATCATAGAATAGGACCCTGGCATTCATTTATATTGTACCAATACCAAGCACATCCCCAATGAAGGACAGGTGGTAGTCTGTCGCTAAACTGTGAAAGACCCTACTTTTTCTATCATTCGCTTAAAACCAATCGCTTAAAGACAAAGAGAGAAAAGATCCACTTCGATCACTATGTCAGCCTATAACCAATAAGATTTGCAAATGTACATCTTAAGTAATTAATAATTCTACATGTACTATGGAACACAGAGAAAGGTGTACAGGAGAGTTTTTAAGGATGAGATTTTCTCAAAAACTACTTGTCCTATTACAACAATTCTTTCATTGTTAGATAGATAAAAGTTAAAACTATTTAACTATTAAAAAATTATTAAAATCAGTCCAGTAGTTCTCGAGAAAATCTCAACCTTAATGTGTTCCCCTGTATTCTTATCTTTGTCTTCGACTGTACCTACAATATAACTGATGTTATCTCTGCTAACTTCATAAAGGTATTTATTTCCAACATGCGTGTATAACTTTTGAAATGTGTATGTGTATCATCAGGAGTTTTGGCAGCTCATTAATTTGAGTCTAACCAGTTTAATTTGCTATTAAACTAAACTACACTATGACAGTGATTTTAGAAATATTCACTTTTAACCTCCAGCTATATTTGGATTGCCCGACCAACGTCCATTTTGTTCATTCTGGTAATTATACTCATTTCGGTAATTCATGATTCATTTATTCATGGCCTTATGTGGTACAATATGTGTTAAGGTGCGTCATAGTGCTCACATAGGGTCAGAACCCACTGGTCTCCTGAAATTCGCACCCTGTGCCCACTCGTCCCCTAAAATATTTGAGGTTTCCACTCGTCCCCTGAACTGTTTTTTTTAATAATTTATATTTCCTCGCGCTCTACTATTTTAGAGATTTCTAAACCCTGAAAGGGCACTGCAACGTTACATTTATTTTATAATAATACCTACAATTTATAATAATTCAATTCGGTCTTAAATGTCACATTATAATTATGTTATCTATCTAGCTTACAAAAATACATAATTCTTTTCTTCCTTCTTCTTTTACGTTTGTTCGCTTTCGTTTTTCTTTCCCTGTCTTTCCTCTTCCTATCTCTTCTTTCCCTTTCTTTCCGTTTCTTTCCTTTCCCTGTCTTTCCTCTTCTTTCTTTTTCTTTTCACTTATTTCCATTCTTTCCTTTTCTTTCATTTTCCTTAAATCCTATCAAAATGACATTGCCAGATTCTGCCCCACCATCAACCGCAAGTTGTACAAGGTGAAAATATCTCCGTTTTTTATTAAAATTATTGGTTTAAAATAAAGTTTTGTACAAGTTGCGATTCGAAAAAAACTGCTTAATTAAGAATTCAGGAAATAGTAAGAAATGGAAGCGATTTATTCATTGTTTTTGTTATTCTTCTATAGGAGTTGCGAGAGTAGTAGAAAATGATACTGATTATGATTATGCAATATGAAACCTGTAATAGGTCCCCAACAAAATGATAGGTACAGCTTAAACGGTAACGTAGTTTTGTAGGTGGGGCAAAGCTCCATTGAAATGTGGCAATGTCTTTTTCAAGATTAAAGAGCTCGGTGGCTCAGTGGTTGGGTCAATGGACTTGCAATATGGAGGTTCCGGGTTCGATTCCCAGCCAGGGCAGCCATGTACCAATGAGTTATCATCGGTTTTTTCGACGGAAAAACTTATGTACATTTACCGAGTGCTCTCAAAACGGTGAAGGAAAACATCGTGATGAAACCTGCATGTCGTAGAAGAAGAAAAAAAAAATCTAAGGCGTGTGAAATCCGCCAATCCGCAGTGGGCCCGCGTGGTGGATTATGGCCCGAGCTCCCTCGATGTAAGGGAAGGTCTGTGCCCGAGCAGTGGGGCAATATAAATAGACTGATGATGATGATGATGATGAATGTCTTTTTCATTACGTCATGATATCAAAATCTAGATTACTCGTATTGAGTTCCTTTACGAGTCCCTTGTGACTTTCTTATTTAAATCTATAAACCAGGATTTCATTACTTACTTAAAGTCAACTCCAAAATTAACATATCAAATTACGTTGATACCATTAATTTGCACTGGAAAACAGCCTGCGAGATATTAAATATCTCAAAGACATTAATTTATGAAGTTGCGGAAACTTCTCCGGTGTTTTATGGAACGAATATTACGGAAGACATATAAATATTTTGTTCAAAAACAGGTGTTTTGTTTCGCAAAAGTTTATGGGTAACGTTGTCAATGCCGTTTCTTTGATAAACAAGCCGTGGGTGTTGCTCTGTAGAAGTTGTTATCGCACATGTATGTTCAAAGTTGATCAAAAGTTCTGTAAATTAGAAAGTTTTGTTGTTCAATGGTTGTGGCACTGGATTCGCAACTGGAGTCCCAGGTTCGATCTTAGTTTTGACTGATGCACCTTCTGGGTGAAAAAGATGTGTTGATGCTGAGATTTTTAAGCCACTTTTATCTTTCTATAACCTTTTCCTTACAAAATGGTGTAAATGTTAAAATATACACAAGATTAGAATTAAAACACTGATCACCAAACTTTTTTTTGAAGCCCATATCATAGAACCTATAAATTGTCCCACTGCTGGGCAAAGGTCTCCCCCCTCCTCTTCCATCCATCCCTGTCCTGAGCCTCTTCCAGCCACCCATCTCTGTATCTAACGATATCGTCTCTCCACCTACGCCGAGGTCTGCCCCGACGCCGGCGATATATACCTATATATAGTCAATTATTTGCTTTATTTGAAAAATATGTAATTTATAAATAGGTATAAAACTAACTCTAAAAATATAAAAAACTTAATTATCTACATATAGGCACGTCGTCGTCTAGGCCCGTCCCGCGCGGCAGGCGGTAGGGTGCCCAGCGCACTGGCCGCATTGCCCCGCTGTATGGCGAGGCTCAGGCGCTGGGCAAAATACTCACCAGCTCTGAAGTCCCCCGAGGCGAGGAGCAGATAAATATATATCATTTAAAAAATAGTATTTATCATAATAAACATTATGTACGGTCGAAGACAGAGAAAGGATGACATTTTCTCAAAAACTACTTGACCTATTGCAAAAATTATTTCACTGTTTGATAGATAAAAGTCAAAACTATGTAACTGTAAAAGAATTATTAAAGTCGTTCCAGTAGTTCTTGAGAAATGCTCGACCTTTATTGGGCCCCCTGTATACTTATCTCCGTCTTCGACTGTACATAGCTTTTGTAATAAAATTGATTAAATTGGAAGATATTATTTTTCAAAGATTGGCGTCGCTAGTTGGCTCATGGAAGGCCCTTGCAGCTGCTTTGCGGGCCACGTCTGCTACGCCAGTAATCGATCGCAGGGTTGTGTTTCGGACACAACATTTTTCATTTCATTTCTTGTACAATTATTATTGTGTCGGAAATCAATTAGTAACTAAAATTTATAATTAAAAAAAAAAAAAAAAATTTAACAAGGCCTATTTAAATAGGTATTATACAATGTCAATATTTAAAATTTAGCGTCTACTTATAGTTATTTATATAATATGTATTCAATTTCATTTTTACAATTAAATTTAAAAATCTTAATCATATTACATTAATTAGTCATTACTTATAATTTTTATTACAATGTCACATCACACACCACTTCCTGTATACCTAGTAAAAATATAGGTAAGTATTTCCAAACACAAAATCCAACAAGATTCTTTTACAAACCCCTCAATCATCTCATAACATCACACAACACAACTCTCGTCATACGCAAAAGCATCCAATTTACCCGTTGAAAAAAAATTGATTAAGAACCCTTACGATTAAAGGGCCAATTTCGTGAAGTGGTCCCTTCCTCTTAAGGCTCGCGTTTGGGCCACATTTGGGCTTATTTTCGGCTTAAACCTAAGTAGGCTTTTACCTTAAGAGGCTATTTGCCACTGAGAGCCTTACCTTCGCTAGTAGAAGGACACAGGTAGGCAACTCATTAAATAAAGTGCATACTTGTTGGATGTTTGGATGTTAATATTTTCTTTGGGTTAAATGTGTGTTGATAATCATAGACAGATTTGAGTATGAATGGAATTGAAGGCGCTATATGGTTGTCAAAAGCAAGAGTGAGACAGAAGAGAGAGCAGCGGCGGAGTGAAGAGCACGGCGCAGTGCCTCAATATTCGTATTTTTAAGAATTTTGGATGAATTTTGGCAGGAATATAAAAATACGACAACTAAAATTAGAGTTGTTTAAACAAGCTCGCGTATTTATAGCACCCTACATTTTGATGTATATTTTGTATGAATAACTATTTCGGTTTAGATATAATTTTCATTCTAAAAGACATGGAAGGGGTATGTTTGCGATTTTTTTTCTATCAAGCGTAGTTTATTTAATCGTGTATCGGTATTCATCAGTCTCTAAATAGACACCCCAAGATTGCTATATATTTTTTCAGACGTTTAATTTTAGTAAAACTGAAAATACGCGCGCGCATACGAATCTTAAGTTCGGTCTTACAAGTGTTAAACTTCATACAATTTTGACGGTCGTAAGTGCGAGCTCAAATAAAAAAAAATCACGGCTGCATTAGGTTGCAGACCTGAGTATTTAGTATTAATTTCAACTTGATCCGTCTACGCATTTCTAAGAGTCCATTAACAAAGTAAATAAATAAGCTACCTATCTGGCCATTACACATAAATGAATGTTCAGCTGTCATCATAGTAATGTTAATTTTACTTACTTTGAACGATGAACATGCATGGTGTGTGTCGCCGGTTCCGCATGAGGGATAAAGTCTAGATTACTAACAATAGTAATAGTTGTGTAATACCTAGTTATTAAGTAATTGTGTATTATTATTATATTATTTTAAAAGATGTGCTGCTGAGAGTTTTTTTGCCACTTTTTCTCCTCAGCGTTGGCACCTTTTCCTTGCAAAGTGGTGTAAATGTAAATTCAAAAATATGTCGACGTGCTTACTTGCAATAAAGAAATTTGACTTTTGACTTCTTTTTTTTGACTTTAACTACTACTAGTTTCTTTAACATGGGATCAAATCGTTGCAAACTCATGTTATTGGTAAATATTGAAAATACCTCTCTCCATTCCCGACTCCATTTGGCCAGATTAGAGTGCTGACTCGAAGGGCACTTAAATCAAATCAAACATGGAGGGATGGGAATGGCCTAGAAAATGAAGATGGCCGCGCAAACGGGTTCAAGCTTTTGAAGTAATAAGTAAACCAGAAGGCCTTTAATATTATACAAGTGACAGATGAGAGATGTTGATGGAAAGTTGGTTAATTTTTAGGGTTCCGTGCCTCAAAAGGAAAAAAAGGAACCCTTATAGAATCACTTTGTTGTCCGTCTGTATGTCAAGACCTATATCTCAGAAACGCGTGGACGGGTCAAGTCCAAATTCCAAATACTCAGGTCTGCATCTTCATGCATCCGTGAAAAAATCTAACTTCTACGTCAACGCAATCAAGAGATATGGCCGTTTATGTCGCATATTTGTATATTTTGTATGAAAATGCATGAAAACCAAAACCTATAGGGCACTTCCCGTTGACCTAGAATTTAGTAGATAATTAGTCATCAAAATTACACCTCATTCCCATTAGTCAGAGGGCACAGAAACTGGAGTCGATATCGTTCTTCATATTTTATGTAATTCGAACATATCGAACATTCCCTAAGTACTGCAGAATCGCGGCAGCCCCATCAACATCCTGAATCCGTTGTTATATTGGACGTGCAGGGCAATCTAATTAGAGCAATCTGCGTACTTGTAACCGTAACATGCTAGGTTGTAGTAAGCGCACTCGCTCATACACAGTTTTAGGTCTTCTCTATAACAATGTAAGTCAATGTTTGAGGCAAATAGGTTCGTGAGCGCAAATACTGAATGTTTGCCGACTCTACTGCAACTGGTAGGCTGTTAAGTTAATTAAGAATTCCAAGTGTAGATGACGAGAACGACGTCTGACAAACAGTATCAGATTTATATATCTTTATCGCAAGTAATGTAATTATAACAAGTTGCCAGAAAGTGTCTGGAAGTTGACAGAGAGGAAATTTAAAAATTTCATTAAAGGAACACTTGTTAAGAAGGCGTATTACAGGATAGATGACTATTTAAACGATGAACATGCATGGTGTGTGTCACCGGTTCCGCATGAGGGATAAAGTGTAGATTACTAACAATAGTAATAGTTGTGTAATACCTAGTTATTAAGTACCCAATTGTGTTATTATTACTTTAAAAGATGTGCTGCTGATAGTTTTTTTTGCCACTTTTTCTCCTCAGCGTTGGCACCTTCTCCTTGCAAAGTGGTGTAAATGTAAATTCAAAAATTTGTTGACGTGCAAAAATGTACACAACGTGCTTACTTGCAATAAAGAAATTTGACTTTGACTTTGTAAGAGTAAGCGAGATGCCTTGCTTAGCGACGATTAAAATTAGCCTGCTGCACTCTGGAATATCTACAACTGTTATCTTGAATTAAAAAAAAAAATCTTATTCTGTGTCAGTTATAACATAGCAAGTTAGTGCTTGCTTAATATCACAACATAACAATAATATACATTTCTAGTCTCTATATTATCCAGCTAGCCTTTGTTTTTTGATTTTGTATTAATGTAATAAATTAAATTAATAAGTGTTAATGAGTGTCAATGAGTGTCAATGAGTGTCAATGAGTGTCAATGAGTGTCAATGAGTGTCAATGAGTGTCAATGAGTGTCAATGAGTGTCAATGAGTGTCAATGAGTGTCAATGAGTGTCAATGAGTGTCAATGAGTGTCAATGAGTGTCAATGAGTGTCAATGAGTGTCAATGAGTGTCAATGAGTGTCAATGAGTGTCAATGAGTGGCAATGAGTGTCAATGAGTGTCAATGAGTGTCAATGAGTGTCAATGAGTGTCAATGAGTGTCAATGAGTGTCAATGAGTGTCAATGAGTGTCAATGAGTGTCAATGAGTGTCAATGAGTGTCAATGAGTGTCAATGAGTGTCAATGAGTGTCAATGAGTGTCAATGAGTGTCAATGAGTGTCAATGAGTGTCAATGAGTGTCAATGAGTGTCAATGAGTGTCAATGAGTGTCAATGAGTGTCAATGAGTGTCAATGAGTGTCAATGAGTGTCAATGAGTGTCAATGAGTGTCAATGAGTGTCAATGAGTGTCAATGAGTGTCAATGAGTGTCAATGAGTGTCAATGAGTGTCAATGAGTGTCAATGAGTGTCAATGAGTGTCAATGAGTGTCAATGAGTGTCAATGAGTGTCAATGAGTGTCAATGAGTGTCAATGAGTGTCAATGAGTGTCAATGAGTGTTAATGAGTGTCAATGAGTGTCAATGAGTGTCAATGAGTGTCAATGAGTGTCAATAAGTGTTAATATTAATAAGTTTTAATAATATTGACGTGACCAAGTGTATGGAACACTTGGTTACGTCAATATTATTAATATTATGAGTACCTAAGGTGTAATTACCTCTAAATTAATACACACACACACACACATATATCTCTCTAACTCATACTTTCTCTCTACACGCATGCACACACTTAAAACAGTACCACTCCTATTCATCCCAACACTACTACTGCGCATCACTTATGGCACTATCTATGTTCACCGGAAGGATTGCTGTACCTACAACACAGGTTTCCCTAGTGTAGGTACAGCCGCGACACCTGCTACAAGGCCTGATCGCATCAAACAGATTGTAACTACACTAAATAATGTACTGTATTAGTATAGATAATCTTTAGTATTAGGTTATAAATCCTTTTGTTTTTGCTAAATAAATACATTATTATTATTAATAATAATAAATGAGTATTATGAGTATTATTAAAATTATATAATTGTTCTGCCAATATCACCATGTATATTCCAATGTTAGGTTAGGGCTTAAGTAAATAGGGCTGTTACTAATTTGCATTTTAGGACTGTCAAAAGAGCGGAATTTCACGTAATTAGACACTGTGTACGCCATCCCTAATTCCGGTTAGGGTTGGCGGAATATCGTTATGCAAATGAATATGATTTAATTTGACGTTTCAATGAATTTTGACGAGGCGTTTGATTCGGGTGGCAGGGTTGTGCCAAAGTGCAGACAATTTTACGGGTTTAAACATGATGGAAAATTTATTGCCGTGGGCAGGACTTGAACCGGCGACCTTGTCATCCGTGACACGCTCTTACCAACTGAGACACCAGATTTTCAGTGGTCGTGGCGTGGCCACGTTCATGGACAGTGGCCGCATATGCCGTACTTTGAGTATTCGGAAAATGACAGTACGGCGTATGACGTAGTAATTTGATGCATTTAAAGAGACACAACGGCATCTCCCGCGGCATTCGTAGGCGGTTTTCTTTGTGGAGCGGTCTCACTGTCATTCTGTGTAGAAAATAGGTATGTGTACTGTCAAAAATAAAGGTTGTAGGTACACTTTTGTCGGTCTTGACACGCACATACTTAGAATCCCCCACGGTTATGACAGTAGTTGAGAATTTTCACTGTCATTTCGTAATTTCTACTGTCCATGAACGTGTTAAATTTGTTCACCGAGCATGGATAAGGCGTAATACAAATTCTGAATTTTACGGGTGTGCCCTTTAGCCGAGAAGGTCCTTCCTTACCTATACCATAAATTTTATCAATAATTAGACTATAGACTATATATTAGGTACCATTCACTAGGTAACAGGTTCAATCCAGGTTTAGAAATCTATACTGGTAAAATGTTCTACTCGGTCTCCCGCGATACAGGTTTTACATAGTTCGAGGTCATTTTACAAACAGTATTATGTATGTAAACTTGTTGGAAATATATGATTTGATTTGATAGAAATTATATTATTATTATTACCTATATCATAAAGGAAATTTTAATCATTTGTAATGCATAACAATAACAATTTTGTAACTCAATTATTTTGAAACTAGTAAATAAATACTGTTTTTTTATCTGCATATCGCTTGGCATCAAAAAGAGTTCGGTATCTCTGTGGTTAGGAGGACTCTGGGAATCCATTACAGAGGTCTGAGTTCGAACCCCAGGTTTCCTAATGAGTTTTCCTCAGGTTCCGAAAATAATTTACTTACATTACCGATCATTCTTGAATTATTCTTACTTTGGATTCTTAATGATTTTTTCTACAATATATGTGATAATTGATACACCCTTGGATGATTTCACCGAAGGACGCCGAATTGATCGAAAATGTATGAGGATTGAGAACCGAGTCAATCAATGGGGGGTTGACAAAGACCTACCCGATATCTAAATACTAGTTTCATATGTATTGTATAGTATTAAGCTTAATTCATAACATAGGATTATAATTTAATGTTTACCGGAAGTAAAACGGAACGCACATCAAAAAGAACAATTACGAATTGTCTATTATAGTAACGTCACTTCCTCTCTGCCTTTTGCCTTTTTTTCAAAACCATGCTATACGTGCTGTGCAATTAAAATTACTTATTAAATATATGAATGTCGTTTGGGGTAGTAAAATGGCATAATAACGTCTCCTGGTGCTCAAGATAGTGGATGAAGGTCAAAACAGGAGCGCTGCGAGAAGAAAGACCTATTTCACGAGGTATGCCCTTGGGACATTCAAAGGTTAGTGACTTTCATATATCGTGTCGTGTTTCCTATTAAATACAGTCCATCTAGCCTACCTAATCTATTGAAATTTCATACATACGAGTATATTCAGCCTTTTTTATTAAAACATAGCACGTTAATGTCAGAATTACCATAGCTTTATCACGCGTGTAATTTAATTACGAGGTAATTATTTTCTCAAGATAATTACGTACAAAGGCAATGAGCGAATTAACTGAATATAACACGCGATTTTCTTGTCAGGGCTTTGTATTCAGAGACGGACTACTATATAGCATTTATTAGAGCCTTAAGATTTACTAATTACTTACTTACTCCGCTGGATCTGGACTGGAGAATACGCCAGTCGTGCCGGTCCTGCACCGACTGCCGCCACGTGCATTGCTCTAACGAAAAGATAAACTAGATTTAGAGCCCGACTTAACTTTGCCATTATCAAAATATTATGTCCATACATCGAACTTTATGTGTAGAATATAGTACAGTATAGTATGTACGTACCTACTGCGAATGAGAAAAAAAAATCAAATGCACTTTATTAGGGACTCTATTACTTGGTGGTATCATGTTATAAAAATAATCCCCATGGTACCACCGGTGGTGCCATGGGGATTGAAAAATCCCCATGACACCTGATTTGAAAATAATTGAGTTACAAGATTGTTATTGTTATGCATTATAAATTATTAAAATTTCCTTTATGATATAGGTAATAATAATAATATAATTTCTATCAAATCATTTATTTCCAACAAGTTTACATACATAATATTGTTTGTCCAATGGCCTAGAACTAGGCAAAACCTGTATCGCGGGAGACCGAGTAGAACATTTTACCAGTTGAAAAATCCCCATGACACCACCGGTGGTGCCATTGGGTGGTGTCACGGGTCCGCCACGGACATATCTACTCCTGATTAGTAGATCATCTGCAAATATAAGTTTGTAATAACAAAAAATATTTTTGGAGGGATGCAATTTCTAATTTACAGTTTTCCGATTTTTTCCTTTTCTTGTGCTGTAAGACCTATTGTGTGAATTATTGTCTGTTAGATACAAGTTAAAACTATGTAACTGTAAAAGAATGATTAAATTCGGTCCAGTAGTTTTTGAGAAAATCTCAACCTGTATACTTTTCTCTGTCGTCATGTGCACTACGATGCCAGTTCTAATCTTCATTATTGTTCTGTGCTTCTGTCACGAACTAGGGCTGTCAAAACTAATACGCGAACGCAGTTAATGGGCAAAACTTTTGCTAGAAGGATATAAATTGTCTTGTTATGAACATACAGGAAGGATTTGCTCGTTCGCAAGTCATGGGAAGATATACCGAAGTTCGTTAGGTTAGTTTTGTTTACTAGATACTTTTACAGGGTGATCAAGAATCTTCTTTTATAGCTACCTTTTAAGGGCCTTCCATGAGCCAAATAGCGCCGCCAATCTTAAAAGAATAATATCTTCCAATATAATCAATTTTATTAAAAATAAATAGTAAAATAAAAACTATCAAATAATTTTGCAACCGTCGTTTCCCGCCATTTTCAAGAGAACCACGGAATCAATCTATACATACATATAATAAGACTGTAAAAAAGTTGTGTCTGTACATTGGATATTTTTTCAAAAGAATAATTGTAATGTGTTTTAGGATCGATAGTGATGCCAAAACAATAATTTTTAGAATTTTTGTCTGTGACTTTGTGCAAGTATCACGCCATAACTACTGAAGGGATTTTGATGGGAGTTTCACTAGGAGATAGCTGAAATATCCGGACAGCTCATAGGCTATAAGCCATGGCGGTATGTGATGTGGAAACAAGGATCCAGAGAGAAAGACCTGCCTCCTGATCTCCTCCATCCTCCTGCTCTACGCAAACGAAATTGCGGGGTACAGTGCGCGAGGCGTAAGCTCAGGTTTACATTTGTGTGAGTGATAGCGGTACAAGAGGTGAAGTGCGGTGCGTGCGCGGCAGGGTGGCGTCCCGCTGGGGACGCGTCGCGCTTCAGGCCGAATATCACTCTACACTATCTGTATGAGCAAGCATACATGAATTATATAACAATAACTTGCCAAATATGTATCATTAAAAGAGCAGTGCAATAAAGGCATTCAACCTGAACGGTCGTTTAATTAGCAGAACGGTGGTTTAGGTAGCAGACGTCAGGCAGTCGTCATTGAGATAGTACCTATATCCTACAGATATACCTCACCTCATAGCATTAGCATAAATGTAGCGACATCACCATACCATCTGTGTGCACTTGCACTGCATTGTTCTTCTTATCTATGGGTTGTACCTGACGCACAGAACACCAGTGTAGTAATTTCTTTCCTTTTTAACATAATTATTAGTGTACCTATCTGATTAAAAAAAATGTTGTTGTTTTAAATTAAGTATCTATTATTGATTTGATGTTTATGTACCTATCTATTATTATTTTGCACAATATTATTAGTATATATCTCTCTAGGTTTCACGGGTTTAAGAAAACCCGGTCCTTTGAAAGGCTTGCACGGATACATAGGTCCAACGCGTAGAGGCCCCTTAGAGAACTTTAATTTGAAGGGATATGTGATGCACCTAGCGGGACCCGTCTCTGAGCGCATCTGACTGCACTCAATGACAGACCCCGTCAGGTGCATGAACTATTGCAGTGATTGGAAATTACAACTTAATTGGGGCTATTGGTTTGGGGTGTTGGTGGGTCAGTCAGTCTGGTCTATAGTATATATTATTATTAGTAGTGTAAGTATGTAGTGATAAATAAATCTGTTTTCTTTCTTTCTTTCACTCACACAAATGCAAACCTGAGCTTACGCCTCGCCTGTACAGCTAGTTTTCAATATGAGCGGAAGAAAACGTCTTCTTGTTAATCAAAATGGTACCCACATGCTTCGAACATTTATTTTGACATCATAAAACATTCCCTCACTTAAAGCCTCTCAAAAGGCGTCGGCTATTGATTCGTTACACTGAATTAAATGTACTAGATCTTATTTATTTATTTTATTAATGGTCTCGACAGTTCGTCATTTGCCAATGTCATGTTACAAAAAACTCAATATATTCAATAGTCTTCTATCTTCCTCCAGGGGAGTCGCAGTGGCGTCTTCACCCTGGGCAGCCGCGTCTTCTTGTCTTCATCCAGAGGAGACGCCGTAGCGTCATCACTCTGGCCGAAGCAGCTCGACAGTCACGTTCACTCCCGAGCTTGTAGCGGGAACTCTTGATAAAAGCTTGAAACACCAGATCTTGCTCAAATTATCCAACAAATTCACTATACTGTCACTCGCGAACATTTTCTGATTAATTTAACGTGATATTAATCTCAAAATAACCACTGTAGACAATAAAACAAAAATTATCAAATAATTTTGCAACCGCCGTTTCCCGCCATTTTCAAGAGACCCTACTAGATCTTTCACAAGCAATTACTTTTACATTAGTATAAAAGACATTGAAACATTTCAATGGAGCTTTGCCCCACCTACAAAACTACGTGACCATTTGAGCTTTACCTATCATTTTGTTGGGGACTTATTACAGGTTTCATATTGCATAACCATAATCAGTATCATTTTCTACTACTCTCGCAACTCCTATAGAAGAATAACAAAGAAATGAATAAATCGCTTCGATTTCTTACTATTTTCTGAATTCTTAATTAAGCTGTTTTTTTCGAATCGCAACTTGTACAAAACTTTATTTTAAACATTTATTCGTTATCTTGTACAACTTGCGGTTGATGGTGGGGCAGAATCTGGCATTGTCATTTTTACATATAAATGCGCTTCGAACAAAGATTGTATTACACAACACCTAACATATTTGGTAACATTTTAGTACAAGCAGATCAAGTGTAAGACTTTGGATCGTTCTTATTATCTGCGTCGTAAGAGTTGAAATCGTACTGCAAGTGTTACCATTGATCTGCTGTTATTCGTACATACTTTGTCATCATCATCAGTCTATTTATATTGCCCCACTGCTCGGGCACAGACCTTCCCTTACATCGAGGGAGCTGGGACCATGATCCACCACGCGGGCCCAGTGAGAATTGGCGGATTTCACATGCCTTAGATTTTTTTTTCTACGGCGTGCAGGTTTTAATCACGATGTTTTTCAACTCAAAACCATATAGGTATGTATACTTATATAGAATACCATAGAATAGGGTACCTACTTCCCGTTGACCTAGAATCATGAAAGGCATCACGTAGGTATCACAAGTAGGTACTTAAAGGAAAAAATCCGAAAGCTGTAAATTCACGAAATATTTTTTTTTATATAATTACAAACTTATATTTGCAGTTGACGCCTGGTATGTCGATGTATGACGTTATCAGTTTCGAAAACGCAAAGATAAGTTCGTCCCTAAATCTAGTTTATCTTTTCGTTAGAGCAAATGTTATGGTGAAGTTGCACGGAACCCTCGGTGCAACAGCCGACTCGAACTTGGCCGGGTTTTTCCTTTTGACATCTTCCAGCTCATATAATCTCTCACAAATGAGATTGAGTGCATATTAATTAGATAAAAACGGGAATTACCGTGTTAAACATTTATTATTGATGTCTCGATATTTCGCCAGCATTGCAGCCATCTTGGTCACGAGTAGACTGAAGTCCGTGAGTGTTAAACGTCAGAAGGGTGACACAAAACGATCTACCCTCTTTCGTGTTCGCTGACTGCGTTGAGAAAAGTTGTTGATATTTGCAGGCACCCCCATTTTGCAAAAAGAACTAATTATAAGTTTAAAAAGTGAGATTGAGTGCTATAATTTTTGTAACCTTTTTTTCACTGAAATAAACAGTTTAAATTTTTTTTTGATGCACAGATCCCTAAAAATACCATCGATTTTTACCAAGGTCACACTTCGATTTTATTATATGAACCATTCCTTTCTCTGATACCATCTGTCGACATACTTCACTCTCCGTCCGTGTTTTGTATCGGAGAGGTTATATTCCCAGGAAATGGGGGAAAACACGCCGATGTGTGATCGAGTCAAGTAAACATTTCGCGTTTATCATTGTAATCACTTGTTATTTCCCACTTTCGTGTTTATTTTGGCGATTCTTTGATCTATTTCGGTTCTATTTTTAGATTAAGAGCCTTCATAGAGCCAACCTGCCTATGTGCGCCTGCCGATCGCACCTCGGTGCGCATTTCTGTTAGTAGTTAGTGCCGTAGCCTTCGTAGAAAAACTGAAAATACGCACATACGAAGCCTTAAACTGTTGGTTTATTGCGGCTTCATTGCATGTCAAAGGACGGAATATACAGGGTGATTGGAAATTCGATACATTCCTTGAAAGGGGTGATACTAGAGGTGGTTTGCAACAAATTAGGCCCTATTAACGAGGGGTCGAAAATGAGTGGTTTCTGAGTTACGGTAGTTTTAATTTAATTTACTTTACTTAACATCAATTGTTTTTTGTGAACAAGGAAGTAAATTAAATTAAAACTACCGTAACTCAGAAACCACTCATTTTCGACCCCTCGTTAATAGGGCCTAATTTGTTGCAAACCACCTCTAGTATCACCCCTTTCAAGGAATGTATCGAATTGCCAATCACCCTGTATACAGGGTAGCAGTGTGATCACTGATAACCTTGAAACTAGAGAATCAGTATCGTCAATAAAAGCTAAAACAAATATAAAAATTTCATTTAAAATTCATACATTTTGACCGATGAGACATTATATCGAGCTCGGGAGTGAACGTGACTGTCGAGCTGCTTCGTCCAGAGTGACGACGCTACGGCGTCTCCTCTGGATGAAGACAAGAAGACGCGGCTACCCAGGGTGACGACGCTACGGCGATTCCTCTCGATGAAGACAAGAAGACGCGAATACCCAGGGTGACGACGCTACGGCGACTCCTCGGGATGAAGACAAGAAGACGCGGATACCCAGGGTGACGACGTTTCGGCGAAATATATACGACTATCTTGAGAATTATTTATATTATGTAACATGACGACTATTGAGTCCATTAATAAACTAAATAAATAAATGGTATTAAACAAATCAAATAGTTTCTCTACCTACTGATTTTGCAAACAGTTTGCTAAATATACCTTTTTTTTTTACTTGGGGAAATGCTTTTCGCATCTCACCGCGCCAATAAGCGGTGAGTATGTGGGACTCCCGTCAAAATACACCTATGGATTTTATTTCACAAACATACTTTCTGGCACGTTCACGTCGGAATATGTGGGTATGTAATGCGGGAGATATTTTAATATGGGATTTATTCCGATGATGCGGGATTCATATCACGTTAACGGATTTGTACCTGGGATAGAAACGTATCAAGGGGATTATCCAGGGATAAGTGTATTGGGGAAATGTCATAAAGGGGAAAGGTTTTTGTAATTGGGGTGTCAAAAATAATTATACGGGCTGGATACGATAAGTGTGACCCTTCGACAATTTAAGAGATATTTAAAAGCTTTAAACTGATATAGAATTTGCGTCGTTTAATCAACGGAATTGTATTTTTTTTATAAATAAAATAAAATTCTATAAATTGGCACTTATAGCTAAGAGTTAGTCCAACGACATTACTTAGAGTCTATTAAGGGCGAGCACTTTGTTCACGTGTCTTACATTCGCGCACTATCACTACGAATTGTTTTCACTAAACTACACTAACTCAATTGTACTTAAAAAATAAAATATAAGTAACGCCATATATTTGCAATTTGTACTTTTACAGCTCCCATACATGTGAATCTACACACCATGAAATTTTTGTGGATGTTTTCTTAGCATGAAGTGAGATTAAGGTACTTACGTAATAATAAATATAATAAAGGATAGCGACCATCAATTAAACAAATTTTATAGTAATCCTGGTCAGTCATACATTTTTAAGTAAGTAATTAAACGCTTTGTGTTAAATATATTAATTAACGATATAAAATCGAACATAAAAACAAATTAAGAAATAATTTGATTTTATGTTTGATTTTATATCGTTAATTAATATAGAATAGGTAAGTGCCAAATATGGAATATACTCTTAGGTACAACTTTATTAATAAAAATAGTCTTAAACTGTTATGAGATTAATCATTTATTGTAATGAATGCGATAGTAAAGTGAGTTATGAGACCGAAGTTGGTCACATATTGCGCTTTGAACTTTTGTTTTTGCTAAGAAATCGTTAGATTCCGTATTTGGAGACTATTCCATATTTGGTCGCTTTCCTCTAATAATATATACTTATCCCGCCGGACTACAACTCGGGTCCAACAGAATACCAGCGTTGCCGGCATCCTGTCGACAGCATCATGCTGAGTTGAGGCCCTGACCGCAACGGCAGCACAACCGCTCTTTGTGGTGTGTTATCTTGTTAGCCACTATAATGTACTACAATGTAAATGTCTTGCTGTTGCGAAATAAACGGATTACTTACTTACTTTTTTTACTTACTTAAATAATATGCAATATTTTCACTCAAAAATAATATAGTAAGTACTTATAACTTTTTACAGGTAGGTTGTATGACACAAACAAACTCCTGTTCTTTAATATTTCCCCTGAACATCTCCAAAACGAAACATCAACCATAAAGTGTTAACACTTGGAAACATTTACAGTGCTGGGTCTTGCGGATATACGTTTTAAAATTATCCGCATCCGCATCGACGTGATACGGAGAAACATAAAGACGCTGAGCAAATTAATTTTAAGTTAATGACTAAAAAAGGATGGTTAAACATTTATTTTGGCTAAGAATACAATTACTGTATGATTCTGTGTACACTTGCTCTACCTGCTCCAAATCTCATATCTCTCTCTCATAATTGAACATTTAATTTTAATTAATCATGATTGAACAATTAATATCGAAGCAAGTTGTGTAAAATCCTTAACTAGTTAAATATTACACATAAAAATAAAAACAAAACAAATAAATACTAATAAGAGGTGAGAGTAACCCCGCAGTTTACCTACGCAGTTTTCTTGCGGATACTAATGCGGATCCGCATCCTTCCCATCCCTACATGATCAGTTGAACAGTTGTTCCTTAGAGCTCCATAAAAATAAAAATACAAAAATAAAGCGGGGTTGTACCAAATTGCCTTTGTACTTTACAAGTTTTATTCCGAGAGAGAATTATCTTTTTTATTTGTTACCCGCCCCAATTTTAGGGTTCCACGGTTGGAATTTTTTAGGGTTATTTATATTGTAGCTACGTGAGGAGAATTTACAGTAATTATGTGAGTACTGTTTGTACAGGACGCCCAGCCTTTCCGAATATTTAACTATTAACTCATCTGGACGAGACTGGCAGCGAGCACTAACTACCGCCGCAACTCATTCTTCCTTAGAGTCAGTACGTCGCTCAATGAACTAGCCAGCGTCCGCCAGGAGCTGGACCTGTTCCGCACCAAGCCCAAGCACATTAAGCGCATGTTCACAGACGAATTCTTTGGACCCGCAGCGCGAGCGGGTGCGACAACTTATGCTACCGGACAATAACGCTCAATCTTTTTTTGGTTTTTGTTTATTTGTATGTTTGTTTGTTATTTTTACTCTCTAGCTTATGAGGTTTTCATATCAAGTACTTATTTGCGAATACCTATTACTGGCTGCGTTGAAAATTGTTTTTGTAAATCATCGACTGTACTTTACAGCTGTTGGTATTCCGAAAATGTAAAATAAAATAAATAAAATAAAATAAAATCTATGTATAGTATGACCGTCTAAATCAGTCTTCGCCTGCGCGGTACAGGGACGCGGGGGTAGGACGACAACGGGGACCGAGAGCAGGCGAAGACTGATTTAGACGGTCATACTATAGCTCCTCATATTCCATAGAATATATACATGAACAGTCGACAGCAGATCAATGGTAACACTTTTAATTTTGACAGTTCTTATTATTTGTGTCGTAAGACTTGAAATCGTACTGCAAGTGTTACCATCTGCTGTCGACTGTACGTGCGCAAGAATATATCTCTATGTCCAAAAATCAGACACCTAGTTACCTAATACAATACAAGACATAGGAATAAACTTACTGACTACTGTAAGGTTAGTACATCCTTCATGGGGCACTGTATTCGCTTTTATAACAAGTTGCCAGAAAGTGTCACGAACGCTTGTTAAGAAGGCGTATTACAGAATAGACTATTTAAACGATGTACATGCATGGTGTGTGTCGTCGGTTCCGCATGAGGGACAAAGTTACTAATAATAGTAATAGTTACGTACCTATATAGTTATTAAGTAATTGTATTATCATTATTTTAAAAGATGTGTTGCTGAGAGTTTTTTGCCACTTTTTCTCCTCAGCGTTGGCAAGGAAAAGGTTCCTTGCAAAGTGGTGTAATTGTGCCAACGCTGAGGAGAAAAAGTGGCAAAAAAATCTTGATCTCGAATGCAAAATCGTTTGAAAAGCCCCCTTTTACGAGTAATTTATGAAAATAAACCTTGTTTACTTAAAGTTTATACCAAAAATGTATCCTTTAAATACGAAACTATTAGCGTTGTGCAGAACCCATAAAATTAGTAAACAATGTACACTTGACCGCCTTATTAGCGAAACGGGTCCGGGTAGCTTTTTCGCTTTGATCAACCACGCTTCGAGTGTGTATTTTTACCACCCTGTATATACGTTAAATGGGTTATTAGTTTACATTGTTAGAACATATACAGGATGTAGCGTAAAGGGTATCATCATCAGCCCGTATCAGTCCACTGCTGGACGTAGGCCTCTTCCAAAGCGCGACACTCAACCCTACTCTTGGCCCTCTGCATGCAGTTCCTGCCAGCCATCTTGCGAAGGTCATCTCTCCATCTGGTCGGGGGGCGTCCCACACTACGTTTACCCGTTCGCGGCCTCCATTCGAGAACTCGTCTACCCCATCGGTTCTACGACAGATGTGACCAGCCCACTGCCATTTCAGTTTACTGATTCTATGAGCAATGTCAACCACTTTTGTCTTCTGGCGGATGTACTCGTTCCTTATTTTATCTAATAATGTGTCCAAATAATGTCCAATAAAGCAAATGAGGGTCCATTCATCCGTTTGAACCTTCTTTGCGCTCGGACATTTTTAGAAGGCAGACTGTGTATCTAGTTGTTTATAGGAGATCAATGTCTGGGTACGATATCACGATGGCTCTGTTGGAATAGAGGGTGCCACAGAATGGCGAGGTCCCTGGTTCGAATCCCGGTCGTGATGAAATTTTTTCTCCATTTATCATTAAGCACATAATTATAATTCTATTATCTACTGACCTAGAACATGAAATACCGACTTAAGAGCCTTCATATAGCCAACTAGCGCCGCCAATCTTAAAAAAATAAATTTTATTAAAAATGCTATTTACAAAATGTTTATTACGATAAATACTATTTTTCAATATACAATACATGGCATAATTGCGACAAGCTAAGTTGTAGTTCACAAATGTGCAAAAAACGGCCGTTTTTCGCAATTATGCGAACTACAACTTACCGACATTGAATCACGTTATAAATAAGCATTTAAAAAATAGTATTTATCGTAATATACATTTCGTAAATAGCTTTTTTATATTGGAAGATATTATTTTTTAAAGATTGGCGGCGCTAGTTGGCTCTATGAAGGCCCTTAAAATAAATTTGTATTATAACAAATATGAACTTCGAAATTCAATCGTAAAATAACGCCACCAAAGCCGGAATCAAATTAACAGAGCGCCTGTCAGTAACTTTATGAGAATAGCTTTACAAATATATATAGCTCGACTACCACTGACTGACTGACTGACTGACTCACTGACTCACTGACTCACTGATTGACGCGCCCGTTTAGTCTGAAGGAGTTCCCGGAGGTAAAAGTGATGTAGGGGGGAGTTGTATAGTTCAGTGATTGGACCAGAGGAAAACTATAGGGAAGTGAAAAAAACAAAATGGCGGCGGGTCACGTGATGCCATCTCCGCCATTTTCCAACCGATTTCGTTCAAATTTGGAACGCGTGTCACATGGTCCGCCTACTTTGTGATGAAATTGAAAAACAAAAGAAAAACAAAATGGCGGCGGAAATATAGCCGATTGAAAATTTGGACATTTTAGACCAAACTTTGACGAATTAGCTGGCCTAGCACGAGCGCATGAGGAATATCCAACCAGTTCCACTTCGTAGCACATATGATGAAGTATACCAGAAAATTGTCAATTTTTGGAAAAACAAAATGGCGGACGAGCAGTAAACCATAATATTTTCATTACAATTTGGCATGATTTTCAATCTCATTTTTAAGGTGGATGGCAACATTTTAGTGGAATATCTTGTATGGGACAATTGTAGGTCTCGATGAATAGTGTTGCAATAAAAAAAAAGTTTCCCAACTTTTAGGGTAATTTACCCTCCAGAGCCCAAAAATGTGGAAAATGGAAATAGCGCTTTTTAACCAAATTTGGGTATGCAGTTCGATGAAGGCACCTCACCCAAATGACATTTGACCATTTTCATCTCAATCGCCTGGCAACACTGGATGTTATGGGGCATGAAAGTTTTGGTCAGAGTCATGTTTGGGCGCTAACTTTGTTAAAGAAATTTTGGGCTATCGTAACGGTTTAAATGCCACATGTTAGATGCTATCCTGTACATTAATTATAAAGTTTAACATATTTTAAAATACAAAATGGCGGCCAGAATATTGACTTCTCCAAAAAGTTACAGTTTCCCCATACATTTTCCTATACGAAACGAAATGATTACTAGCGTGCGGTAAATATCTAACAGTAACTATAGCGAGGCCGAAGGCCGAGCACCCCCCGGCGAGGCCGAAGGCCGAGCTCCGCGTAGGGCGAAGCCCGAAGCGTCCCCTTGCCGAACAGAAACAACTCCCCACCCTCCAAGTAAATTTTGCGAGGCCGAAGGCCGAGCTCCGCGCAGGGCGAAGCCCGAAGCGTCCCCTTACCGAGCAGAAACAACTCCCCACCTTCCAAGTAAATTTTGCGAGGCCGAAGGCCGAGCTCCGCGTAGGGCGAAGCCCAAAGCGTCCCCTTGCCCAACAGAAACAACTCCCCACTTTTCAAGTAACTTTTGCGAGGCCGTAGGCCGAGCTCCGCGTAGGGCGAAGCCCGAAGCGTCCCCTTGCCGAACAGAAACAACTCCCCACCCTCCAAGTAACTTTTGCCCCCCGGCGAGGCCGAAGGCCGAGCTCCGCGTAGGGCGAAGCCCGAAGCGTTCCCTTGCCGAACAGAAACAACTCCCCACCCTCCAAGTAACTTTTGCGAGGCCGTAGGCCGAACTCCGCGTAGGGCGAAGCCCGAAGCGTCCCCTTACCGAGCAGAAACAACTCCCCACCTTCCAAGTAAATTTTGCGAGGCCGAAGGCCGAGCTCCGCGTAGGGCGAAGCCCGAAGCGTCCCCTTACCGAGCAGAAACAACTCCCCGCCTTCCAAGTAAATTTTGCAAGGCCAAAGGCCGAGCTCCGCGTAGGGCGAAGCCCAAAGCGTCCCCTTACCGAGCAGAAACCATTCTCTTCCTTCCAAGTAGCTTTTGCCCCCCGGCGAGGCCGAAGGCCGAGCTTCGCGTAGGGCGAAGCCCGAAGCGTCCCCTTACCGAGCAGAAACAACTCTCCACCTTCCAAGTAAATTTTGCGAGGCCGCAGGCCGAGCCGGACCGCGAGGCCGTAGGCCGAGCTCCGCGTAGGGCGAAGCCCGAAGCGTCACTTACTGAGCAGAAACAACTCCCCACCTTCCAAGTAACATTTGCGTGGCCGTAGGCCGAGCTCCGCGTAGGGCGAAGCCCGAAGCGTCACTTACTGAGCAGAAACAACTCCCCACCTTCCAAGTAACTTTTGCGAGGCCGAAGGCCGAGCTCCGCGTAGGGCGAAGCCCGAAGCGTCCCCTTACCGAGCAGAAACAACTCCCCACCATCCAAGTAACTTTTGCGAGGCCGTAGGCCGAGCTCCGCGTAGGGCGAAGCCCGAAGCGTCCCCTTACCGACCAGAAACCACTCTCTTCTTTCCAAGTAACTATTGCGAGGCCATAGGCCGAGCTCCGCGTAGGGCGAAGCCCGGAGCGTCCCCACGCTACCAAAGGCTGAAAAATGCCCCTGCCTTTCGAATTACGAACAAAAATGATACTTGGAGGGTGGGGAGTTGTTTCTGTTCGGCAAGGGGACGCTTCGGGCTTCGCCCTACGCGGAGCTCGGCCTTCGGCCTCGCAAAATTTACTTGGAAGGTGGGGAGTTGTTTCTGCTCGGTAAGGGGACGCTTCGGGCTTCGCCCTAGGCGGAGCTCGGCCTACGGCCTCGCAAAAGTTACTTGGAGGGTGGGGAGTTGTTTCTGTTCGGCAAGGGGACGCTTCGGGCTTCGCTCTACGCGGAGCTCGGCCTTCGGCCTCGCCGGGGGGCAAAAGTTACTTGGAAGGAAGAGAGTTGTTTCTGTTCGGCAAGGGGACGCTTCGGGCTTCGCCCTACGCGGAGCTCGGCCTTCGGCCTCGCCGGGGGGCAAATGTTACTTGGAAGGAAGAGAGTGGTTTCTGCTCGGTAAGGGGACGCTTCGGGCTTCGCCCTACGCGGAGCTCGGCCTTCGGCCTCGCAAAATTTACTTGGAAGGTGGGGAGTTGTTTCTGCTCGGTAAGGGGACGCTTCGGGCTTCGCCCTAGGCGGAGCTCGGCCTACGGCCTCGCAAAATTTACTTGGAGGGTGGGGAGTTGTTTCTGTTCGGCAAGGGGACGCTTCGGGCTTCGCTCTACGCGGAGCTCGGCCTTCGGCCTCGCCGGGGGGCAAAAGTTACTTGGAAGGAAGAGAGTTGTTTCTGCTCGGTAAGGAGACGCTTCGGGCTTTGCCCTACGCGGAGCTCGGCCTACGGCCTCGCGGTCCGGCTCGGCCTGCGGCCTCGCAAAATTTACTTGGAATGTGGGGAGTTGTTTCTGCTCGGTAAGGAGACGCTTCGGGCTTCTCCCTACGCGGAGCTCGGCCTACGGCCTCGCAAAAGTTACTTGGAGGGTGGGGAGTTGTTTCTGTTCGGCAAGGGGACGCTTCGGGCTTCGCCCTACGCGGAGCTCGGCCTTCGGCCTCGCCGGGGGGTAAAAGTTACTTGGAAGGAAGAGAGTGGTTTCTGCTCGGTAAGGGGACGCTTCGGGCTTCGCCCTACGCGGAGCTCGGCCTTCGGCCTCGCAAAATTTACTTGGAAGTGGGGGAGTTGTTTCTGCTCGGTAAGGGGACGCTTCGGGCTTCGCCCTACGCGGAGCTCGGCCTACGGCCTCGCAAAAGTTACTTGGAGGGTGGGGAGTTGTTTCTGTTCGGCAAGGGAACGCTTCGGGCTTCGCCCTCGCCGGGGGGCAAAAGTTACTTGGAAGGAAGAGAGTGGTTTCTGCTCGGTAAGGGGACGCTTCGGGCTTCGCCCTACGCGGAGCTCGGCCTTCGGCCTCGCAAAATTTACTTGGAAGGCGGGGAGTTGTTTCTGCTCGGTAAGGGGACGCTTCGGGCTTCGCCCTACGCGGAGCTCGGCCTACGGCCTCGCAAAAGTTACTTAGAGGGTGGGGAGTTGTTTCTGTTCGGCAAGGGGACGCTTCGGGCTTCGCCCTACGCGGAGCTCGGCCTTCGGCCTCGCCGGGGGGCGAAAGTTACTTGGAAGGAAGAGAGTGGTTTCTGCTCGGTAAGGGGACGCTTCGGGCTTCGCCCTACGCGGAGCTCGGCCTTCGGCCTCGCAAAATTTACTTGGAAGGCGGGGACTTGTTTCTGCTCGGTAAGGGGACGCTTCGGGCTTCGCCCTACGCGGAGCTCGGCCTTCGGCCTCGCAAAAGTTACTTAGAGGGTGGGGAGTTGTTTCTGTTCGGCAAGAAAAATGCCCCTGCCTTTCGAATTATGAACAAAGTTATGCAAATTGTGTACAGCTAGCAACGTTTGGCTTTTGAAAACTTTCTTTAAGTTTCTGGCATACGGGCATTTCGAGCGTTGCTTGCTTTAAAAATAAAAAAATAACCTCCTTTAAATGAGCAAACTCTTTTCGAATAAATGTTTTTCACAGAGTTTTGTACTTGAAACTTTCGGGCGGTGCTTGATATAATCAGTGGATGGCTTGCACGAATTATTTGCACAGCGAACAATCCGGATAATGTTTATTTAGTTGCGGCGCCTACAACACGAAAACAAAGCAGTCTCGCGGGCCGCGCGCGGCCCGCGCACCATGCAACACCTAGTTTATTACTAATATATATAGCTCGACTACCACTGACTGACTGACTGACTCACTGACTGACTGACTGACTGACTCACTGATTGACGTGCCCGTTTAGTCTGAAGGAGTTCCCGGAGGTGAAAGTCATGTAGGGGGGAGTTGTATAGTTTAGTGATTGGACCAGAGGAAAACTATAGGGAAGTGAAAAAAACAAGATGGCGGCGGGTCACGTGATGCCATCTCCGCCATTTTCCAACCGATTTCGTTCAAATTTGGAACACGCGTCACATGGTCGACCTACTTTGTGATGAAATTGAAAAACAAAAGAAAAACAAAATGGCGGCGGAAATATAGCCGATTGAAAATTTGGACATTTCAGACCAAACTTTGACGAATTAGCTGGCCTAGCACGAGCGCATGAGGAATATCCAACCAATTCCACTTCGTAGCACATATGATGCAGTATACCAGAAAATTGTCATTTTTGGGAAAAACAAAATGGCGGACGAGCAGTAAACCATAATATTTTTTCCATATATTTTCCTATACGAAACGAAAGGATTACTGGCGTGCGGTAAATATCTATCAGTAACTATAGCGAGGCCGAAGGCCGAGCACCCTCCCGCGAGGCCGAAGGCCGAGCTCCGCGTAGGGCGAAGCCCGAAACGATAGAACACCGCGAGGCCGTAGGCCGAGCTCCGCGTAGGGCGAAGCCCGAAGCGTCCCCTTGTCAAGCAGAAACAACTCACCACCTTCCAAGTAACTTTTGCGAGGCCGAAGGCCGAGCCGGCCTGCGAGGCCATAGGCCGAGCTCCGCGTAGGGCGAAGCCCGAAGCGTCTCCTTGCCAAGCAGAAACAACTCCCCACCTTCCAAGTAATTTTTGCGAGGCCGAAGGCCGAGCCGGCCTGCGAGGCCATAGGCCGAGCTCCGCGTAGGGCGAAGCCCGAAGCGTCCCCTTGTCAAGCAGAAACAACTCCCCACCTTCCAAGTAACTTTTGCGAGGCCGAAGGCCGAGCCGGCCTGCGAGGCCATAGGCCGAGCTCCGCGTAGGGCGAAGCCCGAAGCGTCCCCTTGCCAAGCAGAAACAACTCCCCACCTTCCAAGTAATTTTTGCGAGGCCGAAGGCCGAGCCGGCCTGCGAGGCCATAGGCCGAGCTCCGCGTAGGGCGAAGCCCGAAGCGTCCCCTTGCCAAGCAGAAACAACTACCCACCTCCCAAGTAACTTTTGCGAGGCCGCAGGCCGAGCCGGCCTGCGAGGCCATAGGCCGAGCTCCGCGTAGGGCGAAGCCCGAAGCGTCCCCACGCTACCATAGAAAAAGATGCCCTTGCCTTTCGAATTATGAACAAAGTTATGGAAATTGTGTACAGCTAGCAACGTTTGGCTTTTGAAAACATTTTTTAAGTTTCTGGCATACGGGCATTTCGAGCGTTGCTTGATTTAAAAATCACAACAATAACCTACTTTAAATGAGCAAACTCTTTTCGAAATAAATGTTTTTCACAGAGTTTTGAACTTGCAACTTTCGGGCGGTGCTTGATATAATTAGTGGATGGCTTGCACGAATTATTTGCACAGCGAACAAACCGGATAATGTTTATTTAGTTGCGGCGCCTACAACACGAAAACAAAGCCGTCTCGCGGGCCGCGCGCGGCCCGCGCACCATGCAACACCTAGTTACAAATATATATAGCTCGACTACCACTGACTGACTGACTGACTGACTCACTGACTCACTGACTCACTGATTGACGCGCCCGTTTAGTCTGAAGGAGTTCCCGGAGGTAAAAGTGATGTAGGGGGGAGTTGTATAGTTTAGTGATTGGACCAGAGGAAAACTATAGGGAAGTGAAAAAAACAAAATGGCGGCGGGTCACGTGATGCCATCTCCGCCATTTTCCAACCGATTTCGTTCAAATTTGGAACGCGTGTCACATGGTCCGCCTACTTTGTGATGAAATTGAAAAACAAAAGAAAAACAAAATGGCGGCGGAAATATAGCCGATTGAAAATTTGGACATTTTAGACCAAACTTTGACGAATTAGCTGGCCTAGCACGAGCGCATGAGGAATATCCAACCAGTTCCACTTCGTAGCACATATGATGTAGTATACCAGAAAATTGTCAATTTTTGGAAAAACAAAATGGCGGACGAGCAGTAAACCATAATATTTTCATTACAATTTGGCATGATTTTCAATCTCATTTTTAAGGTGGATGGCAACATTTTAGTGGAATATCTTGTATGGGACAATTGTAGGTCTCGATGAATAGTGTTGCAATAAAAAAAAAGTTTCCCAACTTTTAGGGTAATTTACCCTCCAGAGCCCAAAAATGTGGAAAATGGAAATAGCGCTTTTTAACCAAAAGCCAATGGGCGTTTTTGGAGCCTTTTGAAATTTTCGCAGCCAGAAACCAAATATGGTTATTTAGGTACATATTGGCAAGGTAAATAAAACATATTATGGCAGCTCATCTGTAACCTCAGTCCGGGCCGAGATATTCGACTTTAACTTTTACTTCCGTTGAACTCAAATATCTCGGCCCCGGTGGAAGGTAGAGACGTCGAATCAACATTTTTACATTCACTATGAGGTCGTCTACAAGAAAATGTTGTTCCGGGATTTTTACCTTCAGTCAGAGCAAAGATATTTAACTTTAAGTAAATGCCAAATGTGAGAGAGGGGGAGGATATGCTCATTTTAGATGGTGCACCGGCCATCTGCTATAACTTTTGTAATAATTCATCCCAACTGGGCCACTAGAACTCCGGTTCTTTTTAGATGGCCGGTGCATCATCTAAAATGAGCACATCCCCCCCCCCCCCCCTCTCACGTTTGTCATTTACTTAAAGTTAAATATCTCTGCCCTGACTGAAGGTAAAAATCCCGGAAGGTAAGAATCCTCTCACATCCGGTGTATCCTCTCCTCTACACCTCAAGTTTTATGACTTTACTTAAACTTAAATATTTGTACCCTGACTGAAAGTAAGTATCCCGGACTTCACGATGAACGTAAAAATGTTGCGTCTATGTTTCCCCACTCATCCGGGGCCGAGATATTTGAGTTTACGTAAAGGAAAAATTAAAATCGAATATCTCGCAAATTCCCATGGTTTTAAAGACCCTACTGTCGTCGAAAGGCCACTACTCGGCTGTTATAAATAAATACTTTCTCTCTCATGTTACTTTAGTTTGTCATTTTATTTAAACTCTAATATCGCGGAGACTGAAAATATTTTAAATAAAGGTTCCTTTTTTCCCTATTAAATGTTAGAAAAGTATACAGAAGCGTTAAACACGTTGAATATAAACACACGCTGACTCATATACAACTATATCCAGAGTCCGACATACACAAAAATAAACTCTTAACTCCCAAGCACACCCCTAAACATAATAAAATATAGCTAGACACTGAAACACGTATGAATACGCCACCTTAATACAAAAACAACCAGATAAACATAATTACAGTATTACTCTACGATACAAAAACCCAGTTTAACGCAGAAAGAAACAAACACTCAAAACACAACTAGAAACAAAAACGCACCCATCTACACACAAACATACCTTTACGAACAACTCAAATCACAGGCAACTGCATTTGTAACACACAAAATACAGTCATCTTTATGCATAAGCACACAGCCAAACAAAAATACTCTTTAGCGTACAAAATACAATATGCAAATACACACAAATACGCCCCACAAAACACCTGGAATCAACAACAACATCAACAACAACATCAGTCTATTTATATTACCCCACTGCTCGGGCACAGACCTTCCCTGACATCGAGGGAGCTCGGGCCATGATCCACCACGCGGGCCCAGTGCGGGTTGGCGGATTTCACATGCCTTAGATATATTTTTTCTTCTTCTACGACATGCAGGTTTCATCACGATGTTTTCCTTCACCGTTTTGAGAGCACTCGGTAAATGTACGTAAGTTTTTCCGTCGAAAAAACCGAGGATAACTCATTGGTACATGGCTGCCCTAGCTGGGAATCGAACCTGGGACCTCCATATTGCAAGTCCATTGACCCAACCACTGAGCCACCGAGCTCTTTTAATCTGAATCAACAACGCACTCCTCAAACACAAACATACCTTTACGCAAAAAAATACATAGACAAACGAAAACTGTGATTTTTTCGTGTCCTAACATAAAAAAATGCTCCCAAATACTCACAACACACTCTATGGTACTTACATTCAGTTTCAAAATACACTACCATACTCAGAGACGCGCAAAACTAATTAGTACGATATCTAGGGGAATTTTTATGTGTAAGAGAGTTGTTATGTACCAGTATTTTTGTGTTATTTAGTGTGTGTTTTGCTCATCCGAGTGTAATTTGTGATTTACGGTATCTTTTTAAATATTACATCGCGACTGGGATTCGAACCAGAGACCTTGCCATTCTTTTTCAACTAATGTTGAGCTAATGCTCTGTTGAAAACCGTGACTCGAACCAGATCGACGATATTAGGAATAGTATATGTTTGTATTTGGATCTCGTTTGGTGTGAGTTTTGGAGTGCTTATGTGTGCAAAAATATCCTCTAACACATACAAACACACAGAAGTGTAACATACGCCGCAACAATCTATGTACGGTCGATAGCACATCAAGCGTATCACACTGGCACCATACAGGAGTTATACGACATATTTTGCAATGGTTTCTTTTAACAAGCCACTGGGCTTGTTACGGCGTATGTTATACTTCTGTGTATTTTTTTCAAAAGGTCTTAACTTTTGTGTATAGTCGACGGCACATCAACCTACAAAAAACCACACTTTGCAAACTACGTCGTATAACCCCTGCGTAGCGTGCCAATGTGATACGCTTTATGTGCTGCCGACCGTACATCGATCACCTAGCCAGAGGATGCTGAGGAACCATTTAGTGTAGTTCAGTTCGTCAAGTTTACACGGGGAGAATCCAACTACACCGGACACAAGTTACACCAAGTTATTATTATTATGGGAAATGAACTTTTTTACGGGGGGAGGAGGAAAAAATAAATTAACATCAAAGGGGAAGTGTATTATAATTGGCAGATGCGACGCCTTATAAAATAAAATACATTTCAATTTATTTTTAGGTGAGGGGGGGAGGATATTGTTCAATGTACATGTTGAACCGGATTTCCGCGCTTTGGTTGACCGCAAAAAAAACGTCTAGGGGGAGTGTATTGAACATGGCGGATGCGACATCTTAAGGAATAATAGGAAACACAATTTCTTTTTGGTTTGGACGGGGGAGGGGGGGGGGGGGGGCAGGTATATTGCACATGGTGCACCGGATTTCCGCTTTTGATGACCGGAAACCAATAAATTGTCGCAAAGGGGGAGTATATTGTAGATGGCAGTTGCGAAATTCTCCTCTCTTTTGGTAAAAGTTAAACTCTATTATCTCGGCCCGGACTGCGGTTAGAACCCCGGGAACAACTTTTTTTCTCTTTTTGTGTGGTCTCCTACACAGTAGATATGAAACTGATTCTGGCCGCGCAAAAAAAAAAAGGCACCACCCTCCATACGAATGTGCCCATTGGCTTTTGGGTATGCAGTTCGATGAAGGCACCTCACCCAAATGACATTTGACCATTTTCATCTCAATCGCCTGGCAACACTGGATGTTATGGGGCATGAAAGTTTTGGTCAGAGTCATGTTTGGGCGCTAACTTTGTTAAAGAAATTTTGGGCTATAGTAACGGTTTAAATGCCACATGTTAGATGCTATCCTGTACATTAATTATAAAGTTTAACATATTTTAAAATACAAAATGGCGGCCAGAATATTGACTTCTCCAAAAAGTTACAGTTTCCCCATACATTTTCCTATACGAAACGAAATGATTACTAGCGTGCGGTAAATATCTAACAGTAACTATAGCGAGGCCGAAGGCCGAGCACCCCCCGGCGAGGCCGAAGGCCGAGCTCCGCGTAGGGCGAAGCCCGAAGCGTCCCCTTGCCGAACAGAAACAACTCCCCACCCTCCAAGTAAATTTTGCGAGGCCGAAGGCCGAGCTCCGCGCAGGGCGAAGCCCGAAGCGTCCCCTTACCGAGCAGAAACAACTCCCCACCTTCCAAGTAAATTTTGCGAGGCCGAAGGCCGAGCTCCGCGTAGGGCGAAGCCCAAAGCGTCCCCTTGCCCAACAGAAACAACTCCCCACTTTTCAAGTAACTTTTGCGAGGCCGTAGGCCGAGCTCCGCGTAGGGCGAAGCCCGAAGCGTCCCCTTGCCGAACAGAAACAACTCCCCACCCTCCAAGTAACTTTTGCCCCCCGGCGAGGCCGAAGGCCGAGCTCCGCGTAGGGCGAAGCCCGAAGCGTTCCCTTGCCGAACAGAAACAACTCCCCACCCTCCAAGTAACTTTTGCGAGGCCGTAGGCCGAACTCCGCGTAGGGCGAAGCCCGAAGCGTCCCCTTACCGAGCAGAAACAACTCCCCACCTTCCAAGTAAATTTTGCGAGGCCGAAGGCCGAGCTCCGCGTAGGGCGAAGCCCGAAGCGTCCCCTTACCGAGCAGAAACAACTCCCCGCCTTCCAAGTAAATTTTGCAAGGCCGAAGGCCGAGCTCCGCGTAGGGCGAAGCCCGAAGCGTCCCCTTACCGAGCAGAAACCATTCTCTTCCTTCCAAGTAGCTTTTGCCCCCCGGCGAGGCCGAAGGCCGAGCTCCGCGTAGGGCGAAGCCCGAAGCGTCCCCTTACCGAGCAGAAACAACTCTCCACCTTCCAAGTAAATTTTGCGAGGCCGCAGGCCGAGCCGGACCGCGAAGCCGTAGGCCGAGCTCCGCGTAGGGCGAAGCCCGAAGCGTCACTTACTGAGCAGAAACAACTCCCCACCTTCCAAGTAACATTTGCGTGGCCGTAGGCCGAGCTCCGCGTAGGGCGAAGCCCGAAGCGTCACTTACTGAGCAGAAACAACTCCCCACCTTCCAAGTAACTTTTGCGAGGCCGAAGGCCGAGCTCCGCGTAGGGCGAAGCCCGAAGCGTCCCCTTACCGAGCAGAAACAACTCCCCACCATCCAAGTAACTTTTGCGAGGCCGTAGGCCGAGCTCCGCGTAGGGCGAAGCCCGAAGCGTCCCCTTACCGACCAGAAACCACTCTCTTCTTTCCAAGTAACTATTGCGAGGCCATAGGCCGAGCTCCGCGTAGGGCGAAGCCCGGAGCGTCCCCACGCTACCAAAGGCTGAAAAATGCCCCTGCCTTTCGAATTACGAACAAAAATGATACTTGGAGGGTGGGGAGTTGTTTCTGTTCGGCAAGGGGACGCTTCGGGCTTCGCCCTACGCGGAGCTCGGCCTTCGGCCTCGCAAAATTTACTTGGAAGGTGGGGAGTTGTTTCTGCTCGGTAAGGGGACGCTTCGGGCTTCGCCCTAGGCGGAGCTCGGCCTACGGCCTCGCAAAAGTTACTTGGAGGGTGGGGAGTTGTTTCTGTTCGGCAAGGGGACGCTTCGGGCTTCGCTCTACGCGGAGCTCGGCCTTCGGCCTCGCCGGGGGGCAAAAGTTACTTGGAAGGAAGAGAGTTGTTTCTGTTCGGCAAGGGGACGCTTCGGGCTTCGCCCTACGCGGAGCTCGGCCTTCGGCCTCGCCGGGGGGCAAATGTTACTTGGAAGGAAGAGAGTGGTTTCTGCTCGGTAAGGGGACGCTTCGGGCTTCGCCCTACGCGGAGCTCGGCCTTCGGCCTCGCAAAATTTACTTGGAAGGCGGGGAGTTGTTTCTGCTCGGTAAGGGGACGCTTCGGGCTTCGCCCTACGCGGAGCTCGGCCTTCGGCCTCGCAAAATTTACTTGGAAGGTGGGGAGTTGTTTCTGCTCGGTAAGGGGACGCTTCGGGCTTCGCCCTAGGCGGAGCTCGGCCTACGGCCTCGCAAAAGTTACTTGGAGGGTGGGGAGTTGTTTCTGTTCGGCAAGGGGACGCTTCGGGCTTCGCTCTACGCGGAGCTCGGCCTTCGGCCTCGCCGGGGGGCAAAAGTTACTTGGAAGTGTAACGATCGACCCTTTTGGCTGACCTTATTATTATATTATTAAAATTATACTTAAAACATTAAGTAAACTTAATGAGTTTTGGCACGTGATTATATTGGCAATTCGTCTAGTGGCAGACCCTACTTACGTTGTGTTTATAACCCTTTGTTCTTTCCGAGGTAATTCTGTCTAAGGAGTAAAGCTGGAAAACGGCAATCCGACTAAACGACGCAAAACAAGTTCTTATAATTAGATAAACTTTATGAAGAAGAGAAAAGGATAATTTTGAGAGTTTTTGTAGTTGTTGTGGTAAACTCGGTGAAGATTCCAAAAGTGGGGATAATTTAATATATTAGTATTTTTATTAAAATGGTTTTCACCTCCGAGCCCCCTACGCCCAAAACCTCGGAGCCTACCGCAGATCGTTATAGACACCACAACAGTCCCGATCTCACGGCCCTGCAACCAAGAACGACCTAACGAACCCCCTAAGTTCGTAAACACGAACTAGAAGTATTACGCAGTAAAGGGATCTAGATCTCAGATTGAGTGTTACTCGGGAGACCTTTATAATCTCATCACAAGCAAAGCTTGAATGAGACGTGGAGAACAACCTTTGCAAGACATCGTCTGCTGGTTGGATATTAAGGAAACTAAACTTTATCTCATCATCCTGGATCCATAACTGTCGCTATAAGCGTTGCTTATTAATTTAGATTGAGATGTTGACTTTGACATAATTGTAGGTCGCGCAGGTTGTTGTGAGGGGGCGACTACCAAATGATACACTCGTACAACTTCCGAAATAATCACTCCTAACAATTTACAGAACTCCTTAGGCTTGAACATACCACATATCGTCCGATCCTCAGCTTTGTTGCACATGGACTTGGCCAGGCCTCGTCTAGAGTACCATGGAGTCAAGCCACCGGAATAGACCTTCGCCCATGACCGATTAGGAGGAAAGAGGTGAAATGCACCCCAAAGACCGCTCTATTGCAAGGAGTATGGCAACATTATAATAATGTTAATTTTGCATTGTTAAATCCAAATAGTGACATTTGATAATCTAAGTAGAGTCTGTAAGTTGTACGGGTAAGTGTAGATGCTCGCAGAACGACCCCAAAATTATTATTAAACCTGATAAGATTTACTTCTATTTGTGACTAGGAGTGAATCCCAATTTAATTAATAATTAGAGTAATCCAGAATATTGGGATTACAGTTGTGTCAAAACATCTCGTATTATTAAAATGTTTGGCCGAATATAATAGATCACAGAAGAAAAGACAAAGAAATAGTTCCTTCGATAAATGAATTTTAGGAAGAATATAATTTAGAAGTTAGTTACCGAAAAGGTACTGCGTACTTCTGTTTTAGAAATACAATCCTATTTCTATAATAACATAAATTCCACATTAAACTCATAATGTTGTATTCATAAAGTATTTGTTGGATTTAGTAAATATTAGCAATAGTAGTAGTCCACGAATAAATTGTAATAACGTAGTAAATCCCTCGAATAAGTAATGTTTAATATTTAGTGAAGCGCACGTATAATTTGTAATCAAAGAATCCAACGGATGAATCTATAAAATAATGGTTAATGTAATTAAAAGGATATCACCAGATTCCAGTGGACGTCATAGGTAGTTGGAATCATAATACTAGAATCCTTCTCCTCTTTCCTTGGATCTTGGATTCCTGTTTGTATTATATTGAAAAGACACATCTGTCTCTCTTCACAATCTCGAACCAACTCCCCCGATAAACAAAAGTAGATCGATATTCTGTTTGGATGTATTCCGAAACGGTATACGAAGATCAGAATTCGAATCTTAGAATATGTCAGAATTATGTACAAAGACACTGACACAATACTTCACCAATGAATTTAGAACCTAAATAAATCTAAAATAAAATGGCACAGAAGCCTTACTAGATGACCGTCTAGTAATTTAAATTAGAACCCATCACTACGACTCGGGTTTCCTAATAAAATAAAATAGAACCTTTTCTTACGAAACGGGTTTCTCATAATTTCTAACCTAACTAGAATAACGTATGTGATAATAGTGTTCTCTAACATCATTAATAAACCATGAACCTATATGGCCTATCCTAGAAAATGATCTTAGTCTAGCCGTATTAGTATGATTATAATTTGTTAATGAAAATAATTGGTTTATTGGTTAATCGATTATGATTAGTAAAATGAAGATAAATATGTTGTACAGTCAATGTACACACACGACGCACGTTAGGTTTAATGTATTTAAGTACAGATATTCAGATCCATGTAATGGATGGTCTCCTCAACTTAGAAACTAAGGTTCCTTCTATTTATATCTCTTTCTACTAATAAATAAAGATTGGTTTACTCACAAAACATTATTATTAGTCTGGAAAGGAACTTGGTTAGTATTGGAAGATTCTAAAGGTACAATTAGACAATCAGGAAGTTGGATGTAGTTCATTTAATCAGAGAGATGAATCAAAGAAGAGTTTCGTAAAGTATTTCTTTATTAGAGTCTTCCTTAGAGTAATTAACAATTGTAAATAAGAGTCACAATACAGCAGCTTCATGTAGAAATCAGGAACAATGAAGGATGAAGTCTTGATGAAGTCCTCGATACAACACCAAGCTCTTGTAAGATTGTAGTTCCAACTATAATCACCACACATTTAAATAGTTCTATAATTTAATGTATAATTCACTTGGAATGCAACAAGGAAACTATTCAGCATCAAGCACCAACTCACTAAGTCACAAACTCAAGAACTCACTCGCGAAATAATCGATAAAATATTAAAATAATAAATCGTAAATATAATCTTTGTTTACATATTTTGAAACGTCAAAGGATCCTCTCAAAATAGCTGATCTTGTCAGACAGTAGAAAGCTGTCACACTATCTGGTTTTACTTAAATATCTCCTAAAATAATAGTCTAATCATTAACACAATCCTATAAATTATCTGTTTAAACACTCACGGTTCTCTTCAGTTCCTCTTTACCTTTAAGGATCCACTCCAGACTCTGTTATGATCTTGTAAAACTTTCCTTTCCAATCTGTTACGATAGCAATGGCGTCTCCTCCCATAGTAACTTGATGTTTCTATTGAGATAGTAAAGAGGAACCAAATGCCTGAAAACCTGTAAACTAAACTACAGGAACACCTAATCTAATAACCGTAAACTTGCAAATTTATTTCAATATGATTTCTTCTTGAATCATTATTATTTATTGAATTTTTAAATATTTTCACATTTATTTACGTCTGCCATATTTCTGCAATTTTCGTTCTCTGTCAGATTTTGATTTTTTGGTCATTGTCATAATTTTTGGTTTGTAATTAAATTACGTAAAGAGTTTTTATTATTTTTTATTAGTTAAGAAGATTGTGTTATAATTATTTATTTTAACAAAATTTTACCATGTCTTGAAATTGATTTAAAGACGTGATCGTTACAACTTCCCCTTAAATCTAACTGTTTTTGAATAAAAGTGGGATTTACGAAGTAATTTAAATTATTTTGAAGTCTTAATATTGAAAATAAGTGAGATTGAATGAACTAATTTAATTTGCATCTAAATCCGACTATATTTAAATAAGAGTGAGATTTAACAAACTCAAATTTAGTCTTAAAATTTTGTCTCGATACTTCCCCTAGATGTGACATCTCTAACTCCAAGCAATAACACTTCTACTTGCCCTTGGCGAAAGACCTATATTTTTCCTTCATATTATCCTATACTTCCCCTTGTTGGAAGACTTCTGCTTCCCCTTGATAGAACATCTATACTTCCCGTTGATGAAACATCTACACTTTCTCATTGATATGAGATATCCAATTATCATCAAAACGAAATAACTATTTGTTTCTAATGAATGTCTCACATTTCGCATATGTACTGCTATTAAGTTTAATTCATATAACTCCTAATATCTTTAATTTGCATAATGCTTAAAACAAATTCTGAGTAATACATATGTTTAACTGAACAAATAAAAAAAAAATCCTTGTAATACAGCTAACCAAACTTTCTTAATTTCATTGATTTATTTATTGTTGTTCCTAAACTCGATACATCTATCGATTAAAATTAATTCAGAAAATAATAACAACAATAATAACTGAATTATTCAAACTTGTGTAGGCAATTGTCACAAATGATGATCAAGCCGAAGTCACAAATAAAATTATGTCAATGTACTTTTAACTTATTATTTACGTATAAATCCGTAGCAATATAATTTTCTAACATCACAATTTTGGGAATTAATTTACTATTATTCAGTAACTAATTAATTATTAACACATATTGTTAGAATCCATCCGATAATAAAATCTATTAGATCCTTTCCTACATTCAAAATCTATAATTTGTAAACAACTCTGATTTACAACAAAAAAAGAATATTGTTACTTTTCCTAATTCAATATATAAAATTTAATGGTCCATGGCCATATTTAGAGCTCTCTGCCTCAAATACAAAGACACATTTTATGTTTCTTCAAAAACATTAAACTAATTTGTCGCGAATGTCGTTACCTTAAACTTAATACATAAGTGAAACCAAATGTGAACTGTAGTAATGTTCAAATAAAATTAATGTGTAAGATCTTACACTACCTACATAATTATGTTTCGTTTTAGAATCCTATTAAAAGTATACGTGAATGTGAATTCCCCGTGATATACAGGCATCCTGTTATGCATTTATGTATACACTTCACAAAATAATGCAAATATAATTCGTGAAGAAAAGTTAAATGATCTGTAAAATGGAAGGTTTATTTCAAAATCAACAACGTGGGATGTTCATTACGACACAAACTCACTAATCAAAAGCTCTATCAAACCAATTCATTTTTTTTATAGTTATGTCACATTCTTACTAATCAATATATCAATCAAACCAATCCATCTTCGTATTATTTCACCACATTACATTTTTACTAATCAATAACTCAATCAAATCAATCCATCTGTCTATTACGTCCTCTCGCACCATTCTTACTAATCAGTAGATCAATCAAACCAATCCTTTTTCGTATTATTTCTCCACATTATATTTTTACAAATCAATAATTCAATCAAACCAATCCACTGTCTATTACGTCCTCTCGTACCATTCTTACTAATCAGTAGATCAATCAAACCAATCGATCTCTTAAAAGAAGAAAAACTATACGAACCTTCAAATAATCTATGAAATTCCTTTTAAAATTATCGTCCTCATATTATGAAACATTTTATCTAACTTCCCCTAAACCTTTGTCATACACCACACGGGGTATCTATGTAACCGAAATTTTTTTTCTTTATAATTTGAAGAACTTCGAATTACACCATAAAGTCAGACACCACTCCAGCTTATTAACACTCCTCAAACAAGAATTTTGAGACCTGGAAATCCTGGACCTAAGGCACCATTGTAACGATCGACCCTTTTGGCTGACCTTATTATTATATTATTAAAATTATACTTAAAACATTAAGTAAACTTAATGAGTTTTGGCACGTGATTATATTGGCAATTCGTCTAGTGGCAGACCCTACTTACGTTGTGTTTATAACCCTTTGTTCTTTCCGAGGTAATTCTGTCTAAGGAGTAAAGCTGGAAAACGGCAATCCGACTAAACGACGCAAAACAAGTTCTTATAATTAGATAAACTTTATGAAGAAGAGAAAAGGATAATTTTGAGAGTTTTTGTAGTTGTTGTGGTAAACTCGGTGAAGATTCCAAAAGTGGGGATAATTTAATATATTAGTATTTTTATTAAAATGGTTTTCACCTCCGAGCCCCCTACGCCCAAAACCTCGGAGCCTACCGCAGATCGTTATAGACACCACAACAGTCCCGATCTCACGGCCCTGCAACCAAGAACGACCTAACGAACCCCCTAAGTTCGTAAACACGAACTAGAAGTATTACGCAGTAAAGGGATCTAGATCTCAGATTGAGTGTTACTCGGGAGACCTTTATAATCTCATCACAAGCAAAGCTTGAATGAGACGTGGAGAACAACCTTTGCAAGACATCGTCTGCTGGTTGGATATTAAGGAAACTAAACTTTATCTCATCATCCTGGATCCATAACTGTCGCTATAAGCGTTGCTTATTAATTTAGATTGAGATGTTGACTTTGACATAATTGTAGGTCGCGCAGGTTGTTGTGAGGGGGCGACTACCAAATGATACACTCGTACAACTTCCGAAATAATCACTCCTAACAATTTACAGAACTCCTTAGGCTTGAACATACCACATATCGTCCGATCCTCAGCTTTGTTGCACATGGACTTGGCCAGGCCTCGTCTAGAGTACCATGGAGTCAAGCCACCGGAATAGACCTTCGCCCATGACCGATTAGGAGGAAAGAGGTGAAATGCACCCCAAAGACCGCTCTATTGCAAGGAGTATGGCAACATTATAATAATGTTAATTTTGCATTGTTAAATCCAAATAGTGACATTTGATAATCTAAGTAGAGTCTGTAAGTTGTACGGGTAAGTGTAGATGCTCGCAGAACGACCCCAAAATTATTATTAAACCTGATAAGATTTACTTCTATTTGTGACTAGGAGTGAATCCCAATTTAATTAATAATTAGAGTAATCCAGAATATTGGGATTACAGTTGTGTCAAAACATCTCGTATTATTAAAATGTTTGGCCGAATATAATAGATCACAGAAGAAAAGACAAAGAAATAGTTCCTTCGATAAATGAATTTTAGGAAGAATATAATTTAGAAGTTAGTTACCGAAAAGGTACTGCGTACTTCTGTTTTAGAAATACAATCCTATTTCTATAATAACATAAATTCCACATTAAACTCATAATGTTGTATTCATAAAGTATTTGTTGGATTTAGTAAATATTAGCAATAGTAGTAGTCCACGAATAAATTGTAATAACGTAGTAAATCCCTCGAATAAGTAATGTTTAATATTTAGTGAAGCGCACGTATAATTTGTAATCAAAGAATCCAACGGATGAATCTATAAAATAATGGTTAATGTAATTAAAAGGATATCACCAGATTCCAGTGGACGTCATAGGTAGTTGGAATCATAATACTAGAATCCTTCTCCTCTTTCCTTGGATCTTGGATTCCTGTTTGTATTATATTGAAAAGACACATCTGTCTCTCTTCACAATCTCGAACCAACTCCCCCGATAAACAAAAGTAGATCGATATTCTGTTTGGATGTATTCCGAAACGGTATACGAAGATCAGAATTCGAATCTTAGAATATGTCAGAATTATGTACAAAGACACTGACACAATACTTCACCAATGAATTTAGAACCTAAATAAATCTAAAATAAAATGGCACAGAAGCCTTACTAGATGACCGTCTAGTAATTTAAATTAGAACCCATCACTACGACTCGGGTTTCCTAATAAAATAAAATAGAACCTTTTCTTACGAAACGGGTTTCTCATAATTTCTAACCTAACTAGAATAACGTATGTGATAATAGTGTTCTCTAACATCATTAATAAACCATGAACCTATATGGCCTATCCTAGAAAATGATCTTAGTCTAGCCGTATTAGTATGATTATAATTTGTTAATGAAAATAATTGGTTTATTGGTTAATCGATTATGATTAGTAAAATGAAGATAAATATGTTGTACAGTCAATGTACACACACGACGCACGTTAGGTTTAATGTATTTAAGTACAGATATTCAGATCCATGTAATGGATGGTCTCCTCAACTTAGAAACTAAGGTTCCTTCTATTTATATCTCTTTCTACTAATAAATAAAGATTGGTTTACTCACAAAACATTATTATTAGTCTGGAAAGGAACTTGGTTAGTATTGGAAGATTCTAAAGGTACAATTAGACAATCAGGAAGTTGGATGTAGTTCATTTAATCAGAGAGATGAATCAAAGAAGAGTTTCGTAAAGTATTTCTTTATTAGAGTCTTCCTTAGAGTAATTAACAATTGTAAATAAGAGTCACAATACAGCAGCTTCATGTAGAAATCAGGAACAATGAAGGATGAAGTCTTGATGAAGTCCTCGATACAACACCAAGCTCTTGTAAGATTGTAGTTCCAACTATAATCACCACACATTTAAATAGTTCTATAATTTAATGTATAATTCACTTGGAATGCAACAAGGAAACTATTCAGCATCAAGCACCAACTCACTAAGTCACAAACTCAAGAACTCACTCGCGAAATAATCGATAAAATATTAAAATAATAAATCGTAAATATAATCTTTGTTTACATATTTTGAAACGTCAAAGGATCCTCTCAAAATAGCTGATCTTGTCAGACAGTAGAAAGCTGTCACACTATCTGGTTTTACTTAAATATCTCCTAAAATAATAGTCTAATCATTAACACAATCCTATAAATTATCTGTTTAAACACTCACGGTTCTCTTCAGTTCCTCTTTACCTTTAAGGATCCACTCCAGACTCTGTTATGATCTTGTAAAACTTTCCTTTCCAATCTGTTACGATAGCAATGGCGTCTCCTCCCATAGTAACTTGATGTTTCTATTGAGATAGTAAAGAGGAACCAAATGCCTGAAAACCTGTAAACTAAACTACAGGAACACCTAATCTAATAACCGTAAACTTGCAAATTTATTTCAATATGATTTCTTCTTGAATCATTATTATTTATTGAATTTTTAAATATTTTCACATTTATTTACGTCTGCCATATTTCTGCAATTTTCGTTCTCTGTCAGATTTTGATTTTTTGGTCATTGTCATAATTTTTGGTTTGTAATTAAATTACGTAAAGAGTTTTTATTATTTTTTATTAGTTAAGAAGATTGTGTTATAATTATTTATTTTAACAAAATTTTACCATGTCTTGAAATTGATTTAAAGACGTGATCGTTACAGAAGGAAGAGAGTTGTTTCTGCTCGGTAAGGAGACGCTTCGGGCTTTGCCCTACGCGGAGCTCGGCCTGCGGCCTCGCAAAATTTACTTGGAATGTGGGGAGTTGTTTCTGCTCGGTAAGGAGACGCTTCGGGCTTCGCCCTATGCGGAGCTCGGCCTACGGCCTCGCAAAAGTTACTTGGAGGGTGGGGAGTTGTTTCTGTTCGGCAAGGGGACGCTTCGGGCTTCGCCCTACGCGGAGCTCGGCCTTCGGCCTCGCCGGGGGGTAAAAGTTACTTGGAAGGAAGAGAGTGGTTTCTGCTCGGTAAGGGGACGCTTCGGGCTTCGCCCTACGCGGAGCTCCATGCAACACCTAGTTTTTTAATAAAATTGATTATATTGGAAGATATTATTTTTTTTAAATTGGCGGCGCTAGTTGGCTCTATGAAGGCCCTTAATAGCACGTATGTGTATATCTATATAGGAGAGAAGGGTAGAACAAGTAGTTTTATCGGGACCGTAAAGTTGTCGAATGGAAGCCCGGGGTTTGGGCTAAGTGAAAATATGGGCTCCCCGGGGAGGAGCGGGGTACAAAAAAATACTAGGAACTGCGATGTTAGAAAAGTACAGAGTACTTTGGATATGGTATACGGGATGTTTGACTATTTAAACGATGAACATGCATGGTGTTCGATCTCCATGGTTTTATACGAGGAGTATATATTTTCCTTTGGACCGTGAGCAGATTTGTGTCAGGGACGTTTCCAACAATTGTTTTCTGTTTCTCTCTATTTTATATTTTAATATACATTTGGGAAAAACTATAGCCTTATAATTGTATAGGCACTCGCAGATTTAACACATGGTGTGTGTCGCCGGTTCCGCATGAGGGATAAAGTTACTAATAATACAATTCAATTCAAATACACTTTATTGTACATAAAAGACACAAACAAATACAATACAATACAATATAATAATAGTTATGTACCTATATAGTTATTAAGTAATTTATTCGTTATCTGAATTGCAGTTTTTTTAATTAACAAACTTATTTTATGACAAAAACAATATAAAATACTTACTTATAAATAATTGTATTATCATTAAACTTAAATTTTTTGAGAACAATAGGCTCGTGGACCTGGTGGGAACTGTGAGTGTAGGTAAACTTATGTTTATGTTTTGATATAAATGTACCCTCAAGATCAATAAATCAGTTACTGCTTGACATGGCCTTTGATTGCACGCTCCACACTTTAACATGGCGCAGTCGGGAAATTAAGTGAATATTTAGTGAAAATAGTATTTTTGTGCGTAATTAATAAATAAATAAACAATGGAAAGTGTTTTATCGCCTCCTCCATCGTTCCGTTTTGATGGAAATTCACTGGACTTAGCCTCTGGATGTTTGAGTGAGGGTTGGACGAAGTGGAAAAATAGTTATGATATTTATAGTAAAGCGTGTGAAATAAACAAGAAAGCGGCGGAAATTCAATATAATATCTTATTACACGTGATTGGAGAACAATGTCGGGATATATTAAATCAATTGGAAGAAAAATGTACCACAGTTGAGGGTGTGTTTAAAAAACTGGACCAACATTTTAAAACAAAGAAAAACTTGACAGTGGAGCGGCACAAATTTTTTACCAGGGATCAAAGGGAAAATGAAACTATCGAGCAGTATGTGTTTGAGTTACGGCGATTGTCTCAGTCTTGTGAATTTAAAATGTTGAACGAGGAATTATTAAAAGACAGACTGGTTTGCGGCGTTACAAGTGCGGCCATACGGGAACGGTTGTTACGTGAACAGGAGTTAACACTAGCCAAGGCGTTGGAGATATGTCGTGCAGCCGTTATCTCCAGAGTATACTCGGAAAATATAAAACGAGAATCGGTATACGAAATTTGCGATGACAGCCAAAGAGAAAGTGAGAGTGACGTATGGGCCATACGTCGTGATACGGGGACACCGTCGCGAGGTCGAGGCGGCGGCGCCTGGCGCGGCGGCGCGGGCGGCCGGGGGCGCGCCCGAGGCGGCGGCTGGCAGGGCGCACGGCGCGCGGGCCCGGCGGCCGCGGCGGCCGGCCCGCGCGGCGCAGCATCGCGCCTCCCTCCCGGTGGCGGGCAGTGCGGCCACTGTGGCGGCGTGCACAGAAAGTACGAGTGTCCGGCGTACGGAAAGCAATGTATTCGTTGTTCAAAGATGAATCATTTTGCGCGAGTGTGTGGTGTTTACTTTGTGGAAGAGGCGGAGGAGCAGGTAATACATTCTGTAAATACTAGTAGTGATTGGAATCTTGATTTAATGATTAATGATATGTTGATACGTTTTAAGCTCGATACTGGTGCAGATGTGAATGTTTTGCCATTATGTTATTTGTCAAAATTAGGTATTACAGAAAAAGATTTATTGAAAACGAGTACGAAATTGAATGGTTATTCTGGTGCAACTATAAACGTGGTTGGAAAAATTAATCTGCGAGCTTGTTACAAAGAAAAATTGTATTTATTAGAATTTAAAGTTGCTGACGTAACTTCTACCCCAATATTGGGACGTTTTGCTTGTACAGAGCTGGATTTAGTGAGGCGTGTGTTGTCGATACAGGAAAATAAAACAGACATAAATATTCCAGATTTTATTAATCAGTATGATGATGTGTTTCGTGGGTTAGGATGTTTACCAGGAAAATATAAAATAGAATTAAAAGAAAATGTTGTTCCAGTAGTTCACGCCCCTAGAAAGTTACCTTTTGCTATTAGAGAAGATGTTAAGAAGAAATTAGGAGAAATGGAGTCACAGGGGATAATAAGTAAGGTGGAGGGTCCGTCCGACTGGGTTAGTAGTATAACTGTTGTGAAAAAGCCAAATGGAGATTTACGTATTTGCTTGGATCCAAAAGAGTTAAATGAGGCCATTCGGCGTGAATATTTTAGGATTCCCACACTTGATGAAATTGTGTCCAAGCTTTCAGGTTCTAAGTATTTTAGCACGCTGGACGCGTCGTCGGGATTTTGGCCTTTTAAAAGATGTGCTGCTGAGAGTTTTTTTGCCACTTTTTCTCCTCAGCGTTTTTCTTGCAAAGTGGTGTAAATGTTAATTCAAAAAATATATTGACATGCAAAAATGTACTCAACGTGCTTACTTGCAATAAAGAAATTTGACTTTGACTTTGTTTGATTGTTTTGAAAAGGTCTTCAATTCAATTCAAATATACTTTATTTGCACACAAATGAAAATACACCAGTTACATATAAAACCAAAGTTAGCTAGTGTACAGACAGGGGGCCTTATCGCTTTAAGCGATTTCTTCCATTCAACTTTCGGGTGATGGAGATATTGTATCAAAACAGCGTAGCGGGTGCAAAAATGTATTTGTTTGATATAAGATAACTCATTTCTGTCCTGGCTGGGAATCGAACCTAGGACCTCCGTATCGCAAGTCCATTGACCCAACCACTGAGCCACCGAGCTCTCCTGCATGATACCATATCCATATTTTCTTTCCTAGATCCCAAAGTTTTGTATCATGTACAAAATTCTATATCTATAAAAATAGGCGAGGGGTTCATACTGGCAATATCTTACATCACCTATCTCATACGTTGCAAAGGGTCGTATACACACTCACATCACACCTCATATTGTACAATATCAAGCACTGTGTAAACTTGCTTATAATCGTAATCGGGAATATTTCATTTCGAATACAATCTATTTATTATGTTTTTAGTTAGGTAGATTTTTAGTTTAGTTTTTAATGTATTTTTAAGTAGTTTAGTTTTATTTTATTTGTTTGTCTCACAAAATGAGCATGTGGAATGCAAATTGACGAATCCGATCTATTTATTTATTTTATTGAATATAAAATAAATATTTTTATGACTTTTTTTATTTTATCTACTTATTTAATTATCTAAATTTTTCGTAGTCTAGTTGCGAGTATACCGAAGTCTAAATCAAGTGTCTTATTTTGTAAACAAAAACCCTACCGTATTAACATCTTAAGCTGTTCTGTGATTATTGCATAGTTATTTTCACAATGATGAATAGGTTGATGAATGGATCGAATCCATCAGTTACTTCAGTGTTACATCGAAACAGGTAATTAGACAATCATATTTGTTTACAAAATAAGACACTTGATTTGGGCTGAGGTTGAAAAGGATATACAAGTTAAGCAACGTTAGGCGTGCTCTGTACCTACCTGGATGGGTGACCGCTGGTGAAGTTTTCCACCTTATTAAGGCTCCTGTATATACTTTCTTTTGCAGACTTTTGCAGACCATCAAGAGGCGTAAAGTGGCGTACTTAAGGACATGCTCTGAGGCATGAGCTCTATGAGTTGCTCCAACTTATTGTGATGGGAAAAGTCACCGGAAAGAGAAGAATCGGTCGCAGGAAAGAGTCGTGGCTGCGTAACATCAGGGAATGGACTGGAATCGCGAGCGCCGCAGACCTGTTCCGCCTCGCGAGAGATAGGCACAAATATGAAGAGCTGATTGCCAACCTTCACTAGTTGGAGAGGCAACCCCCAAGAAGAAGAAGATATACTTTCTTTATTTTTGACTGTACGGTGGAACACAGAGAAAGGTGTACAGGAGAGTTTTTAAGGTTGAGATTTTCTCAAAAACTACTTGACATATTGCAAAAATTATTTTACTGTTTGCTAGATAAAAGTGAAAACTATGTAACTGTAAAAGAATTATTAAATTCGGTCCAGTAGTTTTTGAGAAAATCTCAACCTTATTGAAGCCCCTGTAAAAATAATATTATTATTTTAGTAGTATTAATGTATTACTTATACGCCCCTTACATTAAGTAACTTACTGCGATAGCAAAACTAATCAAAACTTGTAGGTATTATAATAATATGAAGGAGGAAATGGAAGCGGTCCCTTTGGAGTGAGCCTATGTACGAACAACATCAGATCAATGGTAAAACTTGTAGTACGATTTTAACTCTTACGTCGCAGATAATACGAACAGTCCAAAGTTACACTTGATCACGCTGTAACATGTCAATTTTTTGTCTGCCACTTTGTTTTTCTATTGATCAAATGGATTCTGATCAATTCGCTATGTATTGGTTTTTGAAATTGACAATATGAGTATTTTCTCAGCATGTGTGTGTGTCGCCGGTTCCGCATGAGGGATAAAGTGTAGATAACTAACAATAGATAGTAGTAGTTGTGTAATACCTAGTTATTAAGTAATTGTATTATTATTATTTTAAAAGATGTGCTGCTGAGAGATTTTTGCCACTTTTTCTCCTCAGCGTTGGCACCTTTTCTTTGCAAAGTGGTGTAAATGTAAATTCGAAAATATGTCGACGTGCAAAAATGCACACAACGTACTTACTTGCAATAAAGAAAGTTGACTTGACTTAAAGAAGTGCTTACCTACTTGCAATAAAGAAATTTGAATTGAATTAAGAAGAAAAAATAGATATTTCTTTCTGTCATATGAGAAGTACAAAATTACGACTCTCTCCATGGGCGTGGTGCGGTGAAATTTTCTTTTCTTCATGCAATAATAACAGGACAATAAAGGCAAAAGGTCACAGGTCAATGGGACCCCATTGAGTAAGTTAATTACAGCGTGTCGGGATGGGAACGTAGGATTGGCGAAGTAAAGCTGATTTATGCTTTTGGAGGTCGGGAAAATCGGTTATATACCTACTGAAATATTATCAAAATGTGATTGTAAAAATAGAATTTGTATTATGCATTATCCATGCTCTCTGAACAAAAGACATTGCCACATTTCAGTGGAGCTTTGCCCCACCTACAAAACTACGTGACTGTACGATACGAACCTATACGCAGTGGCGTTCCGGAAGTTGGTAATAGAGGTAAGTGTGGAAGCGTGACAACCGGTTCCCCTCAATCCGTATAGGTCGTATCGCACAAGGCCTGTGATGCACAGGGCTAACAACTAACCTTACAGTCCCACTAGTGCTTACTGTCCATCCGTATCCGCCGGCGGGCCGCGCGCGCGCGGTCTAGTCCACGTAGCTCCACGGACGGGTGGGTAAACACGTTTAACACTTGGGATATGCCTAACTGGTATCCAATAGCAAAGACCTCTCCGCGTCATTACAATGTCCTTTCTAGGCGGGTCAAGTCAATGTGGTGGCGAAGCGCGCCTACCTGCGAGCGACCGCATTCCAAACAGGTATGCGGTGATCTATTTCGAACAGTGACTGTTCGCGCACTGCGTCCATGGGCCCGGGCCCTAGGCAACAGCTTTCAGTAATCTGATTTGTATTTTAACCAAATGTACCATTTCTTTCGCTACTTTGTCGTCACTCCGAAATATTCACTCTTAGCTAGGGTTACCAATCGCATCAGAGTTACTCAGTTTATTATGCGACTAATCGATTTAAAAATAATAATATATCCACGTCAATTCGAGATCGTGTGGTAATGTCGTGGACCTCTTGGGAATCAATGTATGAACTTCAAAAGTCGTGTCGATCAAACGTAATGTAGGTCAAATGTCTTTCGGGCGAAAGTCATGTCGATCAAATGTAGTATCGATCAAACTTAATGTCGGCCAAATGTCTTTCGGGCAACTGTTTGTCGATCAAAAGTTTTACAATCAACTAGATACCTACACAAAGGTCTTACTAAAACAATTTAAAAAACGTCCAAATAAGGGTCCATTGTTAACGTCCAAATAATGTCCAATAAAGCAAATGATTCATCCGTTTGGACCTTCTTTGCGCTCGGATATTTTTAGAAGGCAGACTGTGTATCTAGTTGTTTATAGGAGATCAACGGATAAAACTAATTTTATTGGTAACTAAACACCTTTGTTTCTTTATAACTTTTCCATTATTGCCCAATCTCCAAAAAGAGCCCATTCTAAATATATCATTTAATTTGTTTGATTAATTCGTTTAATTTTTACACGTTAGGTAGGTTTAGATAGTTTAGATTTAATTTGTATTTATTTGTAAATTATATACTACCTAGAAATAAAGAAATAAAAAAATTGTTTGACATACAAACTAAACTAAAAGTTGTAATTCGTAAAACCATCGTGGACATTATGAAAATAACATTGAAAAAATTTACAAACTCGATGAATTCAAAAACCTACCTACTATTTTTAACGGCTAGCATAAAATTACAAAGTTATAGAGAAAAACAGTTACCTGATGAAATTATTAAGTTTTTCGTTACGTTCGATATTTCTGTGAAAGAAAGGCGACAACCCTAGCATTCGCCTTGGAAAGGAAATTTTATTAGAATAAATGCTCCCCAAAAATGAGAAGAAACACCCAGAGTGACTTACTGAATAAAGACATATTTACTTTACTTTGTACACGTTATTATATTTGTTACTTCACTTTATATACATTAATATAACGTGTAATATTTTATGTTTCTTTTGTGTAAGAATAATTTTGTAGGTAATGGTATATTTAGTAGAGGCTCTATATAAGTACTGACTTTTAATTATTATTAAGATTTACATAGTTTTACAGGTTTTCTGTAGATATAATATAAGATTTTTAAGTCTTTCCTGCACAGACTTGATCTGCACGCGGCTTGCGGCCAGTTGAAACGCATGCCCCACCCCATTTTCTCCCGTCGTTTACGTCCAGTAGGTAGCGATCTTCCACTACCTACTTTACTTTAAAGACGGGAGGAAATGGGGCGGGGAAATACCTTAAGAAGTTTTGCTTTCAACACAGAAGAAATAATAGTACAAGGCCATAGTAGTTTTTGGTGCCTTTTCTTAAAATAGCGTACCTCTATAAAAATTATTGTATGGTTTTAGCATTGGGCTGTGGTTAGGGGTCAGAGTTTCGCTAAGGGAGCACAATTTTTTTTAAATTTCGCTGGTAAAAAAAAAGAGTTGGTGTCGTTAGGGGGCAGATTTTTTTTTGATTTTTCGGCAGATTCCGATGTCAAGATGACCCTTTTTAGACCTCAAGGCCAACAACTTTTGCCTGAAACTTTTTTCTGCGGACCCTCCTTTTGACCCCCAGGCGGTGCGCTGCGTCGATTTTTACTAGCCGTCAATGTTTTTTGGCGAAAATTAGTACACAAATTTCGTTCGCGCAGGCTTTGACAGGACCAATAAGGCCAGCCGGCTAGCCCCCCCTGAGCGACCACCTGACCTCCACTAAAAAAATACACAACGTGCTTACTTGCAATAAAGAGATTTGACTTTGTTTAAGGATTTTCGTACATATAATAGTAAATTAATAAATCATGATTGATTATTATTCTTCAACAGTAATTGTCACCGTAACCCCGTAACCTTTAGTGGCGTAATATATAAAAGTTGGTGGAAGTTTTGGCCAAACTTGTCAAGGAAGGTCGCAATTTGGCGACGGGCCGCGAGGGGCCGCGCGGGAAAACAAATCTGTTTGGAGGCCACTACGTGACGGATTGTAATTTTATTATGGACCTCACAATACAGGGTGTTATAGAGAAAGTGACAATGTTTTTATTATTTATTTTATTAATGGACTCGACAGTTCGTCATTTGCCAATGTCATGAAAATTCAATATATTCAATAGTCTTCTATCTTCATCCAGGGGAGTCGCAGTAGCGTCTTCATCCTGGGTAGCCGCGTCTTCATGTCTTTATCCAGAGGAGACGCCGTAGCGTCATCACTCTGGACGAAGCAGCTCGACAGTCACGTTCACTCCCGAGCTTGTAGCGGGAACTCTTGATAAAAGCTTGAAACTTCAGATCTTGCTCAAATTATCCAACAAATTCACTATACTGTCACTCGCGAACATTTTCTGATTAATTTAACGTGATATTAATCTCAAAATAACCACTGTAGACAATAAAACAAAAATTATCAAATAATTTTGCAACCGTCGTTTCCCGCCATTTTCAAGAGAACCTGACAATGTTTTTCTTCAAAAATACATTTACAAAAGTTTTTTTATTCCGTTTTTAGGAATCCGTAGTAAGTACTTACTTCAAAAGAAAAAAACAGCGGCCAAGTGTGAGTCTGCCTCGCGCCCCGAGGCTTCCGTGCAACGCAACTTAACCCCGTAACTTTGCTCTAACGAAAAGATAAACTACATTTAGACACCAACTTAACTTTGCCATTATCAAAATTTTGGCCATACATACATACTCCTGATTAGTTTATTATCTGCAAATATAAGTTTGTAATAACAAAACAATAATTTGGGCAGATGTAATTTCAAATTTACAGTTTTCGAATTTTTTTTCTTTACTTGTGCTATAAGACCTAGCTTCTTGCCAACATGATTCTAGGTCAACAGGAAGTACCCTATAGGTTTTGGTTTTCTTGCATTTTCATACAAATATGCGAGAAAATGCGACATAAATTGCCATATCTTTTGATCGCATTGACGTGAAAGTTTTTTTTTCACGGTTTGTTTGTATACGCTTTATTGTACAAATTTTACAAAAGTAACACTAGATAAAATACAGACAGAAATACTACCTCCTGTCAAACAAATCATCTAGTTTTAAAGCACGGTTATTCAAGAAAAAGGCTCCTTCATAGAACTTTGCAATTTGCATGACTCTAACAAATAAATACAGTACGAAATGGACTAACAATTTCGTACGTTCTATTCACCACCTCTACCTTTTAAACTGTTGACTTGCACCCCACTCCCACCCTTTCAAAAAGACACGAAGTCTTAAGGCGAGCAGTGTCACGAAGAACTTATTTTGGTTTGCGAATTGTACTCGTCACAACAGTAGTTCGCTTGCCCGGGTTTTATTATTTATTTTATTAATGGACTAGACAGTTCGTCATTTGCCAATGTCATGTTACAGAAAATTCAATATATTCAATAGTCTTCATCTTCCTCCAGAGGAGTCGCCGTAGCGTCGTCACTCTGGACGAAGCAGCTCGACAGTCACGTTCACTCCCGAGCTTGTAGCGGGAACTCTTGATAAAAGCTTGAGACTTCAGATCTTGCATAAATAATCCAATAACTTAACCGTACTGTCATTCGCGAACATTTTCTGATTAATTTAACGTGATATTAAACATAAAATAGTCCCAGTAGACGTTAAAAGCAAAATTATCAAATTATTTCGCAACCGTCGTTTCCCGCCATTTTCAAGAGAACCACAAGAGTCGTTACAACTCAACAGCAAACTAGGTATATAGTTTCCACGGTCGCTAGTCTCAAACAAGTCTCTCTCAAAAGAGTATTCAATACCGTTTTTCGTTTACAAATTATTTCCTGGAAAGTATCTATATACCTAGTTATTTACTTTCAATATATACTTTTGAAATAGTGATGGGAAAGTGATGGACCTAGACCAAGATTTGAGTTGGTATCATTTATCGCTGTAAGAGAGAGCTCGATGGCTCATTAATTTTCAGTTTAATGTCTACAGTGGTTTTGTATTTAATATCACGTTAAATTAATCAGAAAATGTTCGCGAATGACGGTATGGTGAAATTATTGGAGGATTCATGCAGGATCTGAAGTTTGGCGCTATAGTGAAGACTCCTACTACAAGCTCGGGAGTGAACGTGACTGTCGAGCTGCTTCGTCCAGAGTGATGACGCTACGGCGTCTCCTCTGGATGAAGACATGAATACGCGTATATCCAGGGTGACTTTGGTAAATAAAAAAATAAAAAGATTTTTTAATAAAATTTATTTAATTGGAAGATAAATAATAAGAAAAAAACGCCTCATTCTATTTGGTCCAGAAAACTCCCGATAAGGTGCCCATCACTATTCAAATAGAGTGAACGAATAAATAAAGTAAGTATTTCCAACTCTTTGATAAAGTGTGAAAAGAAAATGTGGAAAAGAAAATTAAGAAATACTTTAGAGGCCATTGAGTTTATTTTTATTTCTCTATTTTAGAGACTGGATGTGAAACTGACAGATTGAAAGGTGTTTGGAATCGTGAGTCCTAATGGAATGGAATACCTATTACCTAAGTTATCTTGCTAGCGAGTACATAAATGCATTATGTGCAACATTTGGAATTGGAGGGATTATAATTACGCTCGCAAGTTAGAGAAACGGAAAATCCGCGCATTAGTATAGTATTTCCTCCAAAACGATATGTTTTACAAAAAAATTCTACCAATAAATTTAACAAAAATATTGACCCAATTACCATTTCTCGGGTGTTGTTTTTAAGTCTTCGTATTTTCAGTTTTTCTACGAAGGCTACGGCACTAACTACTAAAAATAAACGTCTGAAAAAAATATAGCAATCTTGGGGTATTTAGTTAGAGACTGATGATACACGATTGGACAAACTTCGCTCGACAGAAAAAAATAGCAAACATACCCCTTCCATGTCTTTTAAAATGAAAATTATGTCTAAACCGAAATGTTATTCATACAAAATATATACCAAAATAAAGGGTTAAATAAATACGAGGGCTTGTTTCAAAAAATCTGGTTTTTATTGACGTATTTTTATTTCCTTGCCAAAGTTCATCCAAAATTAATAAAAATACAAATATGGAGTGCCGTGCTCTTCACTCCGCCGCTGCGGGACATCTTCTGTCTCGCGCTCGAGTTTGACAGCTGGCATGGAAATTATCAAACAACTATGCAACCGTCCCGCCATTTACAAAAGTGCCCAACTGGTGCTATCAACCTTACATACATAGTGATAAAAGTGAAATTCAATTGTAACTTTGTAAAAGACCCCTATTTTTACGCTATTCGCTGCATGCAATCCGACATACTTTAGAAACGTAAAGAATAGGGAACAATTCAGAAAGCATGAAGTTAAAATTGAAAGATCTTAAAAACGACTAAAAAGTGCGTCCTGCCAGTGATGACCTACGGAGCCGAAACGTGGACATTGACGGTGAGACTGGCACACGAGTTCCAAGTCGCTCAGCGAGCTATGGAAAGAGCTATGCTTGGAATTTCTCTGTTAGATAGAATAAGAAACGAGTATATCCGCCAGAAGACAAAAGTGGTTGACATTGCTCATAGAATCAGTAAACTGAAGTGGCAGTGGGCTGGTCACATCTGTCGTAGAACCGATAACCGATGGGGTAGACGAGTTCTCGAATGGAGGCCATGAACGGGTAAACGTAGTGTGGGACGCCCCCCGACCAGATGGAGGGATGACCTTCGCAAAATGGCTGGCAGGCGCATTGGCGCGCTTTGGGAGAGGCCTACGTCCAGCAGTGGACTGATACGGGCTGATGATGATGATGATGAAAAACGACTGTTCGAATAAAAAATAAATATACATTAATATCTCATACAAATCGATCAGCTGACCGGAACGAAATGTATGAAAAGTCAAAAAATAATTTCGCGAAAATCGACAAGTCGTAGAACAAAAGTTGTTCAGTTACCGATACTGAACACCCTCCCTTCAGCTGCATATACCCTTTACGTTACACCATGTATATTGACAACACCTTCGCGACATATTTGATTGCGCTCTTATACACTCTACATTGCTAAAGAGCCTGATAGAGTCCGTCGTAATAAATCATGGTTTAAGGTGCCCGTGGTCCACCTCGGCTGTTCACCTAGGTGTACCACGGGAAGCTTTTTTCCCGTGGTTCACCTCGGTGTACCACGGGAAGTTTTTCTTCCCGTAGCCCAACCAGGGTGAACCTCGGGAATTTTTTTCCCCCGTGGTACACCCAGGTGAACCATGGGAAATTATTTGTACCCGTGGTTCACCTGGGTGTACCACGGGAAGTTTTTCTTCCCGTAGCCCAACCAGGGTGAACCACGGGATTTTTCTCTTCCCATGGTCCACCACTTGTGTTATTTATAAGTGTTGATGTTTTAAATGAAACTAACATAATAAAGGTAAGTGAGGTTAAACTAAGCTTATGGCCAACTCTATAATGTGTAGGTTTTAGAAGAAGTTTAGAAGACGTGGACTTCAAGAAGTGACAAAACACGTATTATCCTGTTTAAAAAGTGTATGGCCAACAGTAAGTGTTACAACTATTGCCTGTACTTCTGGTTTGTATCGTATTCTGTGTAGCACGAGAAGTCGCGCCCCCGGCAACATTTCCATGCGAATGGCACGCGCCGCGGAAAGAGTTGCAATGAGAATGCTACGATTGGGCCAGAGTATTTAGAATGGAGACGCATAGATATTTCCAGGAGTTTACCTATTCAGGTGCAATGCAAACGAAACTATGTCGGCATAAAGTCACGAAGAATACGTTATTTGTTAACTTTTTTTAAGTTCAAAAAATCTGATTTTTGTTGGCGTATTTTTATTTCCCTGACAAAATTCATCAAAAATTCATAAAAATACAAATATCGAGGCACTGCGCCGTGCTCTTCGCTCCCGCTGCGTTGCATCTTGTGTCTCTCTTGCTTTTGACAACCATATAGCGCCTTAAACATTTTTTTATATAGATACGTTTATTTGACACATACGAACAATGTACAAATACACAAGAAGAAGAATATTAGTGATTCATGCGTGGCTGACCTGGGTTTGAACCCAGACCTTCGTAACGGAAGACCGAGCTCTGCAGAGAATAATAATAATAATAAAAGATTCTCATGTCTAAATGCTCCAAGACCAATAGGGATTGGAATCGAAAAGCGGAACCGGAAATAGGATTTTAATTTCCACCCCGCACTTCCTCATTGGTGCAAGGAACTTCCATTTGTGTAATATTCTTATTTTATTTATTTTATTAATGGACTCGACAGTTCGTCATTTGCCAATGTCATGTTACAGAAAATTCAATATATTCAATAGTGTTCTATCTTCCTCCTCCAGGGGAGTCGCAGTAGCGTCTTCACCCTGGGTAGCCGCGTCTTCATGTATTCATCCAGAGGAGTCGCCGTAGCGTCATCACTCTGGACGAAGCAGCTCGACAGTCACGTTCACTCCCGAGCTTGTTGCGGGAACTCTTGATAAAAGCTTGAAACTTCAGATCTTGCATAAATAATCCAATAACTTCACCGTACTGTCATTCGCGAACATTTTCTGATTAATTTAACGTGATATTAAACACAAAATAAACCCTGTAGACATTAAAAGGAAAATAATCAAATAATTTCGCAATCGTCGTTTCCCGCCATTTTCAAGAGAACCTGTAATATTCTCACGTTGTTTTTTCCACAAGTAAAACTAGATGGCACAGTACAAGGATGAAACAACACCCCAAGATACCGATACCATGAATACCGATACACGATTGGACAAACTTTGCTCGATAGAAAAAATGATTAGGTACCTGACAGAACAAGGAATGAAGTGAATTAACGAGAGGGGATTAATTCTTACTGAAACTCATAACGAGACGAGACATTGACACAGAATAAAGAAGCCTACAGTGGAACAACTAAGGAAATGACAATGCCAGATTCTGCCCCACCATCAACCGCAAGATGTACAAGATAACGAATAAATGTAAAAATATCTCCGTTTTTTATTAAAATTATTGGTTTAAAATCAAAACAGCTTATTTAAGAATTCAGAAAATAGTAAAAAATCGAAGCTTTTGTTATTCTTCTTAGGAGTTGCGAGAGTAGTAGAAAATGATACTGATTATGATTATGCAATATGAAACCTGTAATAAGTCACCAACAAAATGATATGTAGCGGTCACTAAGTCGAATCCTAATCCTAAACGCAGCTGTCCCTGTCGTTCATATGCTACATCGCGTAAGAGCGAGCGGAGCGTAAGTAAGGAAACATTTTTTGTGTCGTGGCAGCATGCTAAATTCAATCGTCGCTAAGCATAGGCAATGCGTCCCGCTCACTCTTACGCGATATTGAATATGAGTCATTGTACTAAAGGATAAAAATCCTGTAAAGTTACATTTAAAAAAGAAAGAAAGTACCGATAGCGCCGGTAGATGGCACTGCCAGGTCTGATGTCAACATTAAATGCGTTGTTATTGCTTGTAACTTGGGCTTGTCGTATTTCATACCTAGTATTATTTTGTACTGTATTGTTTAAATTACACAAACAAACCAATAAAAATAAAATATTCAGCTGACATTGAAATTTTTATTCATGGTGCTGCGTTTTTTTACTATGATATCGCACTTCGGTGCAACGCCATCTATTTTATCAACATAAAAAGCTTGTTATCTACAACGACGATCGAACTTACGACCTGGATCCCAAGAGAAATCGAGTGCTATGTAAAACTAGTTTTTAAGGTCAATAACTACTAGGTATTACGATGACGTTGTATCAATCCAGTATATCTAGGATCACAATTCAGTACCTCTAGGACCCATCATTTTTTACCACTAATAGGTAGGTACATGTCCTTATTTAGTCGTCATACTGTTTGTAGCCTCTCTTTTCTTACGCTGTGACATCTTAACAGACAGCGAAACTTAATTAACCGCGTTGATGTAATGAGTCAGTAAAAATCATGAAGGTATAAATGTTGCTTTATGGAGAGAGATTAAAGTACATTTTGTATAATATAAGGACTGGGGGCGAGCATCGACGATTCTTATTAACGCTCAAGTTCTGTCAAATGATGCACCGACGACTATTTCGTTCTATTTTCAGCAAAAATCTGACTTCTTCTTTCTTTTCTCGTGTGGTGTGTCAATTTAAACGTTGGAAAATAGTCTTCTTCTTTGCCTTTGCCTGTCTATTCGGGGTCGACTCTCCTCGTTCTTTTGCGCCAGGTCGATCTGTCCTGGGTTGTCGGATCAGTTAGTTGGGCTCTCTCCAGATCTTTGCGAACTGTGGATAGCCAAGTGGCCGGCGGGCGTCCTCTACCCCTCGGTGCATAAAGCATAAATTATGTATATTATAGAATGTAGTCATTATTATTTGTCATATAACATTATTTACATTATATTGTAGTATTTAATTATTATTTTTATTTTCGCCCGTATTTTATAGCGGGGTTATTTATCCAAAAAAAAAACTCGGTGCGTACGGAACTGCCATAGCCTTGCGTACGACGTGATCTTAGTCTCGCTTCATCACGTGGCCGTACAGGCGAGAGCGGGTATGCAATGTAAATATGACTAACTCTAACGGCGGTTTTTTGCTCCATGGTAAAAATTAACAGCCCCCTACCTCCTAGGAGCGGTAATTAGTTTAGTAGGTAACCTAATTAATTGTCCTCGTAAACACTGGCTTAGTTCGGTCGTTAGCAGAATGACGCTTAGTTTAGGGGATGCCGTTTAGTCTTTATTTTAGTTTTACTTAGCTATCAATTCCTAATTGTTTGGTTCTTTCGTTTTTGGGGTTCCGTACCTCAAGAGGAAAAAAGGAACCCTTATAGGATCACTTTGTTGTCCGTCTGCCCATCTGTCTGTCAAGTCCTATATCTCAGAAACGCGTTGACAGATCAAGTTGAATTTAATACCTAATATTCAGGTCTGTAATCTCATGCAGCCGTGAAAAGATAAAACTTCTACGTCAACGCAATCAAAAGATATTGCCGTTTATGTCACATTTTCTCGCATATTTGTATGAAAATGCAAGAAAACCAAAACCTATAGGGTACTTCCCGTTGGCCTAGTATCATGAAATTTGGCAAGAAGCGAGGTCTTAGCACAAGTAAAGGAAAAAATCCGAAAACTGTAAATTTGGGGTTCCGTAACGAAATAATTATTTTATTGTAATTACAAACTTATATTTGCAGTTGACGCCTGGTATTTCGTTATATTTATCTTTTCGTTAGAGCAAATGTTATGGTGAAGTTGCACGGAACCCTCGGTGCGCGAGCCCGACAGCAGACTCGCACTTGGCCTATTTTATTCTCTATCGAGCTAAGTTTGTCCAATCGTGTATCGGTATTCATCAGTCTCTAAAGTCTAAATAGACACCCCAAGATTGCTGTATATTTTTTTCAGACGGTTCATTTTAGTATTAAAAAACCGCGCACACCCAGACTTGTTCATTCTTATTAGATATTGAATAATATCTTAGCAGAGCTGTGTTGTCGGGTAAAAGATTAAAAATATAAAGAGAAATATATTTACAGGGCGACAGCCATTGTTAGAGACAGAATTGGTTGCCTAGATACAGAACAAATTCAAACTAGAAAAGGTACACAAAATATACAATTCTAACAATTCTGTTTCACTCTATACTAAAAGTTTATTTCAAAAGGGTACAATATAAAATAAAAAAAGACCATTCAAAATTTAAAAACCTAATCTAAACTATTTTTAAAAATTTTAGTTACAGGAAGAGTAGCCAAGACGCTGGCAGCGTTACCTCGCTGGATCGCGATGCTAATCCGTTGCGCGAGGTAGCTGCCAGCTCTTGGGTCACCAGTGGCATCTACTACTCGTTTGCTAAGCTCTTTATAAAGCGACCAAGCGCCGGGACCCCACGGGCCGAGGGTCTCGACACCAAAAGCAACAAAGTTGTAAAGGGTGTCGAGACCCCTGCATTTTAGACCTTCACTCTATTCCCTCCTACAGTTAATATTATTTCAAGTAACATACCTACATTTCTTGTGTTCAATAGAAAATGTAATTAGTAAAACGTCATAAGCTTGGTTTTTGCGACCCAGAGTCCGATGAATTATATCTGTTTTCTCTAACTAACAAACAATGAAAACCTTTGTTTCACGAAACAATGTAGTTGGACTCAGCAACCGTAGACAGAGCCGGATTAAGATGAGATAGAAGACGAGATAGAGCTGTCTATATGGTAGTTGACACATCACACTCGTGGGCCATACTAGTATACTCTCAGAATCAGTCTTTATTGCAAGCAAATCTGATTGTTTAGCTATATTTATTTATTTATAAACTCACGCCTGATTCCCGTAGGGGTAGGCAGAGACGATGGACTTCCATCTGCTGCGATCTTGGCACACCACCCTTGCTTCCTCCACATTCATCAATCTCTTCATGCATGCTCGTCATATATGTATGTAGTGATAGTAATACATGTATGTAGTTTTTACAAAAAAAAATAGCAAATATAAACCTATAGCTCCCTAAATTAAACTTATAACTAGCAAAGAAAAATGAATAATTAAATTCCTTACATAATTGAGTGAAATTTAAATATGGACATAAATATACTTAAACATAAATAAACATGAGTAAATATACAAAAATATTATTAGCCTGAGATTGCATTTAAAACTAATTCCTTATATTTAATCATCGAAACACAAAACATGTCATTGTCGCCAAGCCTGTCATTATAGAAACTGCATGATAAAACAGTTTTAAAATATATTTTTTTAATAATGGATACATAATTAACGTAATCGTTCGAGTCTGTCCGATCCAATATTAGCAGGACCCATGTCTAAATGCATGACCCTAAATTCGACCCTGTATTAATATACCAAAACACGATGAAAAAGTTCCAGCACAAAGAGAACATACCTACTTCGTTTATTTGTATTCAGAAAGAGAACAAGCTCACGGTTAGTTAGATATCGTAGAGCAACGTAGAGTCACGTTTGTCACGCTCACGCATGACTCACTCTGTTGTAGAAGAAAATAAAATATTAACATCCAGAGGGGCTAGGTCAGTTGCTTTGAAAACGATCCTACAATTGAAAGCAGATATATTCCAATCTGAACTGGGGTCATTTAAAAAGCAAGTTTTGGACATTACCAAGTCCAACTCCAGTTAGTCGGCAGGCGATTATGCATATGTAAGTCTCACACATACACGCACCACACAAACATAAATATATTATTTATTTATTTTATTAATGGTCTTGACAGTTCGTCATTTGCCAATGTCATGTTACAGAAAATTTAATATATTCAATAGTCTTCTATCTTCCTCCAGGGGAGTCGCAGTAGCGTCTTCACCCTGGGTAGCCGCGTCTTCATGTCTTCATCCAGAGGAGATGCCGTAGCGTCGTCACTCTGGACGAAGCAGCTCGACAGTCACGTTCAACAAGACTCCGGTTAGACTGCCGGGATCTTGAAATTGACCATTGCGTCTCGCAGTTTCTCACTGGTCATGGGAACTTTAAGGGCAAACTCCACGTTTTTACATTGGTAGAATCGCCCATGTGCGAATGTGGTGCGGAGTCGCAGACTGCCCATCACATCTTGTGGGAATGTGAGAATTGGGTGGCCGAACGCAGACTCATGCTGGAGGACATCGCACCAGCCTGTCACCCCGTATATTACAGCGACCTCGTTGCGACCCGGTCCAACTTCAGAGCTTTTAAGCGCTTCTGCCATAGTTATTATTGGCACTATTACAGAAGGTAGCCTTCTGCTACGGCTCATAGCTCACAGCAGTGAGCAACAACTTCTTCATACTCTATTCTTCTTTCTTTGCTTTAAATAGCCGAGGCGTGACTATGTAACGTACGGCATTTCAGCCCCATTGTGTCGCTTAAACCCGTCACTGTATGACGGTCCAATAGTACGCCACTGTTGATCCTTTTCAAAAAGGAGTTACAGTGGGAGAGGGAAAAAAAAAAAAAAAAAAAAAAAAAAGTCACGTTCAACACCCCCCCCCCCCCCATTTAATAAATAAAAGCAGAGAGAAGTATACATAGGTCTTCAATAAAGTTGGAACTTTACCGTATAAATGAAACAACGTTAGACGAGGACCCTATCTAGAGGAGAAAAGTGGGCTATCTCGGACACGTGCAGACAGACACGAGAGGTACCAACTCCTCCAACTCATAATGATGGGCAAGATTGGGTGGAGGAGGCGGGTTGGCAAAAGAAAGAAATCGTGGATCCGCAATATAAGAGAGTGGACTGCGATAGCCAGCGTCGAAGAGCTTTTCCGACTGGCTCAAGACAAAGGGAGATATGCGGAGCTAACGGCCAACCTTCTGTAGTGGAGAGGCACGGCAAGAAAAAGAAAAGACGAGGACCTTACACTGGCGAGTGGGCGAGTAATCGCCCGTCGCTCAGCGACACTCGCTGATAGCCGAGCTACAAAACTATACTCGCCACTCGCTGCTCGCCCACTCGCTTTATAGTTGATAGCTTTACTCGCTACTCGCTCATCGCCGGCGCTCGGACAACTGCCTTCAGTGCCTCTTGTAAAAGTAAAACGAAGTAACGAACATGAAGCGCCATCTATCGGTTTAACAATAGTTTACCAAGTATTCATGGAAACCGCTTACAGCAAACCTTAGGATTACATTTTGGTACAGCGAGCGACATCTCTTGCAGTTTTCATGAACTAAAACTCCTATGTTTTTCAGTCAGTTGAGAGACGCCATGGAAATATGGAAGGTTTTGTTAGCCAATGACAGATGGCGTTACATGCTTTCAGAATAGAAAGATGACTTTGAAGGAAAACAGTGATACCTGCGTGCCGTAGAGAATATCTCTCGTACATTTCATCAGATCAGATTTTGAACATCGACATTCCGTAGTGCAGTCAATCAATTTTATTAAAAAAGCTATTATATATATTACAATACATGGCATAATTGCGACAAGCTAAGTTGTAGTTCACAAATGTGCAACAACGGCCGTTTTTCGCAATTATGCGAACTACAACTTACCGACATTGAATCACGTTATAAATAAGCATTTAAAAAATAGTGTTTATCGTAATAAACATTTCGTTAATAGCTTTTTTAATAAAATTTATAATATTGGAAGATATTATTTTTTTAAGATTGGCGGCGCAAGTTGGCTCATGGAAGGCCCTTAAATAAAACACAGTCCATTTATACTGTAGTATAAACTCTATATCCCATTACCAACTCAATAACTATTGTCAAAGTTTAAAGCTTGTTTCCAGCTCTGTTCCGCTGTTAGCACCTTGGCTCGTGAAACTGGCTGGGTTGGCCGTAACCCAGCTTTATAGCAAGCTTTTATTGTCTACCTGAAATGAGATACAAATAAAGTCGAATAGACTAGTGAATAAACTTGATATTAGGTTACATTCTTTTGTAGCCGCTAATCCTACCAAAAACACGTTGAAAAGGCCAAGTTCTTACCGTACATAGGTACGGTAAGAACTTGGCCAATTGTTATTTATTTATTTATTTTATTAATGGACTCGACTGTTCGTCATTTGCCAATGTCATGTTACAGAAAATTCAATATATTCAATAGTCTTCTATCTTCCTCCAGGGGAGTCGCAGTAGCGTCTTCACCCTGGGTAGCCGCGTCTTCATGTCTTCATCCAGAGGAGACGCCGCAGCGTCATCACTCTGGACGAAGCAGCTCGACAGTCACGTTCACTCCCGAGCTTGTAGCGGGAAGTCTTGATAAAAGCTTGAAACTTCAGATCTTGCATAAATAATCCAATAACTTCACCGTACTGTCATTCGCGAACATTTTCTGATTAATTTAACGTGATATTAAACACAAAAATAAAATAAAATACCTCTCGCGGACCAACAGGCAACATACACCCCCTCAGAGCCACTTGGACATATTCTAAGGAAGGGTCTGTGGAGGACAGCGGCACCAGACAGGGTGCCGTATAGGAGATGGCAGCGGAAGAACTCAACATGAGTCAACGGTGGCATCTCAAGCCTCAGTTAGCACGCGAGGTTACTGTCTTGGCGTCAGGTGGCAACCGGCCGTAAAACAAACAGCCAAACTTTTACTTCTGGTCATGAATAGTACAGATAATCAAGGCAATATAACCACTAGGGCGTACCCCTCAAGCGACGGAAAGTGTGATAAATTGGATGCCAGGAATACTAGGGCGTACCCCCGAAGCGACGGCAGAGTCACTAGAGCACCCCTACAAAACCCAAAACTGCGCATCGCAAGTTGGAACGTGGGCTCAATGACAGGACGAAGCGCCGAGCTGAGTGAAGTATTACATCGCAGACGCATCAACATCTGTTGCATTCAAGAAACGAAATGGAAGGGGTCTAAGTCGCGAAACATTGGGCATAACTATAAATTTATTTACCACGGCACAGGAACTCGGAATGGGGTTGGAATAGTAGCGGATAAAGACCTACAAGACCGCATAGTAGAGGTGAACAGAGTTAGCGAACGGCTAATGTCAATAAAGTTTGCGCTGGATGAACAACCGTGCATGAACATAATATGCGCGTACGCCCCACAAGTTGGCTGCTCGAACACCGACAAAGAGATGTTTTGGGACGAGATGGGCGACCTGTTGCAATCCATCCCAAATACAGAGTCCAAGTATTTAGGCGGTGATCTAAATGGCCATGTCGGAAGCACAACAACTGCGTACCAAAGAATACATGGCAACTGGGGATATGGCACCATGAATCCGGAAGGCGAGAATATCCTACAATTTGCATCAACACATAATCTCGCAATAGTCAACACCTTCTTCTCTAAGCGCACAGAACACCTGATAACTTACAAAAGTGGAGCAGCGTGCACACAGATAGACTACATCCTAACAGACCGTCATCGGTTGAAAACTTTCAGGGACTGCAAAGTTATCCCTGGGGAACCACTCACGTCCCAACACCGAATACTGGTCGCTGAATTCACAATGCCCAAAACAACGAAGGTGAAAAGAGAGAGAATCGCAAAAACACGCTGGCATAGGCTAGAGCGGGAAGAGGGGCGCAAGATGTGCGACGACATTGCAGAACATCTCCAGTCACTACAAGAAGACTCTGCCAATAACATGTGGAGTGATTTCCAAATCTTTTGTAACCAAAGAGCCACACAACACCTAGGCGTGTCAAAAGGGGCTATCAGTAATAACAAAGATCCAACCTGGTGGCGAGAGGACGTCAAAGATATATTGGAAACTAAGAAAACCCTCTTCAAACAATGGCAAGAGACAAAAGATGAAGCTGACCGGACTGCGTATAACGATGCAAAGAAGAGCGCGAAACGAGCCGTTTCTCAAGCAAAGGCCATGTCTGATGATGATTTTTACGCTAAACTGGAGACTGCTGCTGATGATAAAGAAATTTTCAAACTGGCAAAACAGAGACACTCGAACAGTATGGATACCAAGACCATTAAATACATTAAAAACGAACAAGGCAATTTACTCACGTCAAACACGGAAATCAAGGAGCGATGGAAAGAATACTACAGCAAACTGCTCAATGAAACTTTCCCAAGTAAAGACTTAGATGAAATACCTGCCAACGAGGGTCCAATACCATGTATTTCACCCGAAGAAGTCCACCTGGCAATTAAAAGTATGGCACGCAACAAAGCCTCTGGTCCCGACGATATCCCTGCTGAACTCTGGAAGAAATTACAAGATACCGGTGTTAGCTTCCTCACAAAACTATTCAACAGAGTTCTGACCGATGGTATGCCTGACGAATGGAGGAAAAGCTATCTGGTCCCATTTTACAAGAACAAGGGTGATATTAGGCTATGCGGAAACTATAGAGCAATAAAACTTATATCACACACATTCAAGATATGGGAACGAGTCATAAACAGAAGACTACTGCAACTTGTCAACCTGACCGAAAATCAATGTGGTTTCGTGGCGGGCAGATCAACAACCGACGCCATCCATTCGATCAGAATTCTGATGGAGAAACACAGAGAGCGCAAAACCGACCTCCACATGGCATTCATCGACCTGGAAAAAGCTTTTGACCGTGTACCCAGAAAGCTTATCTGGCACGCCCTTAGAGCACATGAAGTACCAGAGCACTACATACTCCTGATAAAGGACATGTATCATAACGTTACAACAAAAGTTCGGAGCCCAGCTGGAATAGGCGATGAGTTTGATGTGGGGGTGGGAGTCCATCAAGGCTCAGCACTGAGCCCCTTGCTCTTCAATCTCGTGATGAACCATCTGACTGCAAAACTGCAACGACCACCACCACTGGATATCTTATACGCTGATGACATCGTCCTCATTAGTGAAGACCCCAGTAACCTACAACAGATGCTGGAGGAATGGAGAGATGCACTTGAAAGAGCCGGACTGCGAGTTAGCAGAGAAAAGACCGAGCACATGCATTGCAACTTTAGCGGTGCCAATAACAGAAGCACTGTCTATCTACAGAGCACCCCACTTAATCAGGTCGACCATTTCAAATACCTCGGTTCAATCATATGTAATGATGGGACAATAGATGCAGACGTCACCCACCGCATAAACACCGGATGGATGAAGTGGAGAGAGCTCTCTGGGGTGCTCTGCGATAATCGGATGCCGGTCCGCACTAAGGGCAGAGTATACAAGGCAGCAGTGCGGCCAGCCATGACATATGGTGCTGAATGCTGGCCTCTCAAAAAACAGCAGGAAAACCGACTGCACTGCGCAGAAATGAAAATGCTGAGGTGGGCAGGTGGTGTAACAAGACTGGACCACGTCAGAAATGTACACATCCGTGGCAGTTTTAAGGTGAAGCCCATCCCAGAAAAGTTGTTGGAGAGCCGACTCAGATGGTACGGACATGTCATGCGACGACCACCTGAACACATGACGAGAAAAGTGCTTGACATAAGCACGCAGCCCAGAGGTCGCGGCAGACCCCGTCTCACATGGATGTCAATGATAAGCAAAAACTTGAAGGACCACAACATCACGCCACAAATGACCCAGGACAGACCGTCCTGGAGAAAAATGACCAGAAGGGCCGACCCCAAATAAATGGGAAAAGGCGAGGCAGAAGAAGAAGATATTAAACACAAAATAGTCCCTGTAGACATTAAAAGGAAAATTATCAAATAATTTCGCAACCGTCGTTTCCCGCCATTTTCAAGAGAATCTGGCCAAGTGTTGAAATCCAAATAAATGCCAATTTAAAAGCTCTTCTTTTAGCAGTGATTTCTAATAGCTTAGATAACATGATTACAAGTAAAACTACAGTAGTAATAATACAGGTTTCATCACGATGTTTTCCTTCACCGTTTTGAGAGTTTTTCCCTCGAAAAAACCGAGGATAATATAAGTTTGTTTTGTGATGTAACTACAAATGACAATGCCAGATTCTGCCCCACCATCAACCGTACGATGAACAAGATAACGAATAAATGTAAAAATATTTCCGTTTTTTATTAAAATTATTGGTTTAAAATAAAGTTTTATACTTACAACAAACGAATCGAAAAAACAGCTTAATTAAGAATCCAGAAAATAGTAAGAAATCGAAGCGAAATATTCATTGTCTTGTTATCATATATTTTCTACTACTCTCGCAACTCCTACTGGTTATGATTATGTAATATGAAACCTGTAATAAGTCCCCAACAAAATGATAGGTACAGCTTAAATGATCACGTAGTTTTGTAGGTGGGGCAAATCGCCATTGAAATGTGGCAATGTCATTTATCGAGGCACGAAATTGTCACCACCCATCATAACTTGACTTGTACTATCGTTTTCGACGGATACTGAACTATATCAATAATTGACGAGATATAAATTTATCAATGAACGTTTCAAAGAACTTGAGACTGTCTGTTCTCAATTCAATTAGCTTTGTCTAGAGACAAATCGATTGCGCTTGCTTTTGACCTAGTTTCTATTTACAGAGCTATTAAAGAAGCAGCTTTATTAGGTAAGAAGGCTTCTTTATCTTTCCTTTATCCCTCTGTATCAGATTTTTGCTTTTAAAGAAACTATGTCACTATATCAAATAATGTAATTGCTGAACTATATTTATTATTTTTATCTAAGTATATATTTGGGTCGGGTCTGCTCCTGGGGGTCCCTAGTGGACCTATGGGTTCTGCCTGACAATCAGCGCCGCAGCCATGTACCGCATGGCTGTGGCATTATGCTGAGGCAGCTGACCCCTTCCGGCGCTGCACATCAATATCAGATTAGCTAAGGAGTTTGTAATATTTGTATTTGTGTATATGCCTGAATAAATGTATTTTCTTTCTTTCTTTTGCATTATTATTTATTGACGTGAAGTTTAATTAATAATTAGATAACGAATGAAGTCTCTTAGAATTCGTATTTGCTATCGTGTAGGTATTATGGCTTCTGACCTCATTTTGTGACATGTAAAATATGTTGTTGAATTGATATACTTACTGACTAGATATATGAACCAATAGGTACGGTGGAACACAGAGAAAGGTGTACAGGAGACTTTTTAAAGTTGAGAGTATCTCAAAAACTACTTGACCTAATGCAAAAATTCTTTCACTGTTAGATAGATAAAAGTTAAAACTATGTAACTGTAAAAGTATTATTAAATTCGGTCTAGTAGTTTTTGAGAAAATCTCAACCTTCTTGAGGCCCCTGTATTCTTCGACTGCACTTACTTTAATATTCGTACACCAAATGGTTGAGTAACAGTACTGTAATGGACCGCTACCCACCCCAACGCAGGAAATCAAAAAGTACTGAGCTAATTATATTATGACATAGGTACACTGCAATGACAGTTACGTACTTAATACAAATTATATTGGACAGACGCCTTCAAGGGACAAGAATTAGTTCCAAAAATACTGGAGGTTATTTCCTTTTTTTTGAAATGGATTTTATGGTCCTAAGTATTTCTGAAAGGCGATAAATTCTCTAAAAGTGTGTTTCTTAAAAGCGATATTTAAAAGTGTCAGTTCGAAGACTCAATTGTTTTATTTATTAGGGTTATTCTTTAGAAACTAACGTTGTTATTTTAAAGTTGTAACCTAAGACGCCAATTGAGAGATCTATTGAAACATTGGGGACAAAGTAAGTGGTTTCAACATTTGGCGCGACAAAAAATCTACTAAATTACTTAAAAATACTCTTTTTCACAGTTCATGGGAAAACTCCACCCAAAACCTAATCAACCAATAATGAACCTCTAAAGATAATGTCGACGCCTTTAGGTTTTTTGCAGAGCCAATATTGACCAATAGCTAAATCGCAAAGCGGGGACGCCATGGATGCGCAGACGCTTTTGGGTCACTAGGGGATGAATTTATCTAGTTAGTTTGTCTCGGAGCGTGGTCAAGTTCGCATAACTTTCGATAAGTTGGTTAAAAGTTACGTCGGACTACTGTGAAAGTATAAATTTATAAGTTACAGTTTTAGTTACATTAGTGACAATATATTTTATTAATTAATATAAAGATGAGATCTTTATAACGAACGTATTGTGACAAAGTGAGTGTTGTATATATGGATATGGAGCCCGGAAACCTCATCGCAACGGAGATCTAAAGCTAAGTAGTGCTGGCCGCTTTCCACCGATGGCAAAAGTTCACGATATCAACTAGAATAAATTATACTGACACTAAGTAGTGCTAGCCGTTTTCTACCTATGACAAAAGTCTATTTATCAAACTAAGTAGTGCTAGCCGCTTTCTGCTTATGACAAAAGTCAATACTCAATATATTTAGTAAATTCTATCATCTATATAACTAACATTCACACTAAGTACCTAGTGCTTCCCGTTTTCTGCCTAAGACAAAAGTCTATTAATGAAACTAAGTAGTGCTCTACTGACGACAATACCCATCTATTGTACTCCTATAACTTATTCTTCACACTAAATAGTGTAAATCGGCTTCTACTGACGACAATGAGTCCAGATTGATGTTATGCTAGACTAGCTGCTTTATAACGGCCACATGATCTGTCCAAACGATATAATCGAACTATACTATTTATATTTACTTTATATCGCAACTGACTACCTGACCAAAATACTTGACGTTATGCGATATATTACAGACAACTAATTAATGTGTGACGACGATTTACACGACGATACCCGTACTTAATGATATTATTACAAGTGGATTTAATGACTCCACAATGACAAGGTCAATTCGATACCACAGTGGACACCGTCCTAAGTATTACCAAAACGAACCATTCATAAGGCTACGACAGCTGAGTGCCTTGTATATGTATAATAATGATTCTTCCTTACAGCTACACGGAAGCTTAATGTATTTGCATGACTTGCGCATGAAATATGTATGAATGAACATAAGCCATACACATCAACACTGCCGAAGGCATACTCATTTTTAAATATTGAAGTAAGAGGTGTGGTAAAAATACAAGACTTTACACTATATACTTTATCTATGTACTCTCGTCATCTTGTCTGCACAGAGCCGATTCATAGTCCTAGGAAAGCGGTTCCAGCCTTCTGTAACCGCTCATGTATGGAGGGTAAACTGATGCACGTTCTGAGATACGACTCTATCTATCATATGTATTAATATAACGAGAGTGAACGACCCAAATGAGGCGCACTCTAAATGCCAATCACACCTCTATGGAAGGAGATAACAAACACTTTTATATTGTAACCAGCACCTTGCCTTATCCTTAGGGATACACGTCAGATGTAGTCGAAGCTGTACCCCTGCACCTACGACACGCTATAGTGGGAGGTTGGCGGCAGCAAAACCGGGCAAAGCCCCAACAAACTGGAATACCTACGGAACTGGAATACCTACGAAACTGGAATACCTATGGAACACATACTTATTTATTATTTGCGCCCTCCGCACTTCGCGTGCAAACAGGGACGTACTACCTTTATAGGTACTGTAAGCTAAGACTCTCTGACAATCTATCTATACAGAAACTCACAATATCACACATGACGTACGCCGAATACGTATTGGGGAAAATACTAAAATCGCGAGAATTATATTCAAACGAAATGGCCTATGTAAGTTCGCCCTTACAGCTATCTGAACGAGACGATGTCCAGTTACGAGTCGCCGAGGCTGACACCTGTTAATATAAGTGACACAATAGCGTAAGGAATCTACCTGTTTAAGCATGACAACTATTGTACCGAAATTGGCGCCATACAACAACAAATATACTCGCGCGTGCCGTGAGCTTATGAATGGAACGTACCCTAGCTGTTCATTGACTGTTACTTTGAGTATTTACCTGACTATCACGAACTCTAATCTGACAACTTTTAGAGATCCTATATTATCCCAAGCATATTATAAATGTTATATAATACTCATTTTGATTTATAATTATTATGTTTCTATTTCATCTTTACGATGAAATCACCTTTGTTTGAAAGTGGAACTTGGTTAGCATTGTTATTTTAAATCTACAGGACGCTGAGAGAGACACCTGTCGGAGACATGTGCCCTAGCGGAGAGTCACCCAGTAGTTGCCCCGACAGGTTAGTTGCATGCCTTTACATGCGAATAATACCACCATAAATTCCGTATTAAAACAACTTCGACGTTTTGCGTTTGTTAATAATCGCGTAATAATAATTGAATTGAGCAATCATACAATTATAATACATCTTATTTTATGAGCTAAAGCATTAAGACGATCACGGACCTTAAATTAAACAATAATATTTATAGACGATCACGCCACTAATCATTTTATTAATTATTTAGATCTTCATTCACGACCTTAGGTATTTCGACTTCAGGTATTAATAGGTTTAGGTGTTCTGAGGGGGTTAGGTATCTAGGCTTTACCTTAGGTCTAGACCTAGACTAGATCTAGGTTAGGTTTAGCTTTAGGTTCTTGCGGATTTGCGTCAGCTAGGGGGGTGGGCAATCTCATCTGTTGCCGGTGTCCCAGGATTTCGTCATTAAATGCACTAATGAGTTGACTGATTACTTTGTCTATCGAAAAAGTAGATAAAAATTTGTTAAATTATTTTTGCAACGAGATAAAAGGGTTTGGGTTACTACACAACACAACGTAGAATTATTGTTTAATTTCAATACATTTTAACAAACAAAAAAATGAAATATAAAGAATAGCTCATAAAATAAAACATTTGGACTTTAAATAAAACTTGCAACAAATGCGGGAAATAATAATAGATGATAAAACATTGTTACGGTTGCGCAGTGAACACTTCTTTACAATTTGTCACTCCTTTGTTTTTACAATAGTTTGCGCAGGGTCTGGGCTATCTGCTGAGGGAAGAAAGAATAGTCGACTGACGCGCGTCTATAACTTAATTACCCCGTCACTAAAGCAATAGTTGCATAGAGAGAGTTTGAAACTCTGTTCAAAATAAAACGTCAATAAAATAAACGATTGTAAAACAGTTTACATTTATGGTTATGACGGCAATAGTTTGAGTAAAATCTTAAAAGAGTCATGTCGTAAACAATTGTTGAGTAAAATAAAAGTTACAATCATATGGTGTGGTATTATGAGGCATGGGAAGGGTGTGCAACTACCTGACTGGTTGTATTGAGAGACGCCGACGCGTCATATTAAGCTTTGTATAGTTCAGGTTTCTCATATCATTGGCGGAGAAACTAATAACAATTAGTTTATTTTCTGGTTGTAATAGTTGTAGTTTGGGATGGCGATGCACTGACTTACGGCGTTTTACAGGATTTCACAGTCTGGGAGGGGAGAGTACTTACATTCTTTCTCAGTTCATTGATGGAGGAACTAATAGCAATTAGTTTTTTCTGGTTGTAACAGTTATAGTTTGGGATGGCGATGCACTGACTTACGGGGTTTTACAGGATTTTACAGTCTGGGAGAGTACTTCCATGCTAAATGATGCTGATTCAAATGATTAATGTCATCATCATCATCATCAGCCCGTATCAGTCCACTGCTGGGCGTAGGCCTCTCCCAAAGCGCGCCAATCAACCCTAAGCTCGGCCCTCTGCATCCAGTCCCTGCCAGCCATTTTGCGAAGGTCATCCCTCCATCTGGTCGGGGGGCGTCCCACACTACGTTTACCCGTTAGTGGCCTCCATTCGAGAACTCGTCTACCCCATCGGTTATCGGTTCTACGACAGATGTGACCAGCCCACTGCCACTTCAGTTTACTGATTCTATGAGCAATGTCAACCACTTTTGTCTTCTGGCGGATATACTCGTTTCTTATTCTATCAAACAGAGAAATTCCAAGGATAGCTCTTTCCATAGCTCGCTGAGCGACTTTGAACTTGTGGTTCAATGGTATGATTAATGTATTGATTGAAAATGGTTATTATAATAATGTGGTCGGTTAAATTGACACATAATAGGCAATGGTTATTTGTTAGTAAGAAATTAGGAGAGCCTATGGCTATTACTAATTAATTAATTTTATAAGCAGCGGCAGCCTATTTGAATGTCCACACTGTTAAGGCACATGCCTACATCGGGGAAGCTGAGCCCGTGATTCACCAGGCAGGCACAATGCGGATTGATAATTACACAATACACGTGCCTTAGGGGTTTGTTTTGTCCTCAGACATGTAGATTTTCTCACGATGTTTTCCTTTATCGTTTAGAGTTAACTTTAAATGTGCGTAATTTTCCATTCGGTGAAAAAGAAGGAACGAGTAAACATCATTGTTTCATTGTTAATTTGGAGATCGAACTCGGGCCTACGTAACGGAAATCAAGCGTCTTAGCCAAAGCGCTGAGTTCGAATTTATCATAATTCATAATTCATTTATTGCATATCACACACATATTAGGTACATAACACAGTTACAATTCACAATACATGTGGACCCCGTCGGGCACAGCAATATGGGAAGGCAGCTCGACATTGGACTATTTCAAATCATCGTCTAAGTATTTTTGTAATGAATAGTAACACTTGTTTATTAACATTTGCTTTAAAGCTTGTATGAACAGTTTATTATTACTTTCGTTTTTAAATTTTTCGGGTAGTTTATTATAGATTTTTATTGATAAGGCGTATGGGCTCTTGCTATGTAATTTTAATTTGGATTTTATTGGAATTAGGTTTTGACCGTGTCTTGTTGGATATTGGCGAGGTACATCTCCTATTTTTGTGTAAAAATTTGGATATTTTCTTATGAATTTACACATTTCTAATATGTAAAGGGATGGCAGTGTTAGTATTTTGTTTTCTCTAAAATGTGGTTCACAACTTTCTGGTATTTTTATGTTAACGATAGTTCTCACACATTTTTTCTGTTGGATAAAAAGCTCTTGAACATTTGTACTATTCCCCCATAGTATAATACCGTAACTAAGCCACGCGTGGGCGTATGCGTAGTAGGCGGTGAGCGCAGTATCTTTATTAGTTGACATTTTTAATTCTTTTAAGGCATATATGAAACTCGATAGTTTTGTCTTTATCTTTTGGATATGAGCTTTCCAGTTTACATTTGTATCGATATCTATACCGAGCAAAGTAAACGTGTCGACGCAATCTATTTTTTTACCTTCATATGAGAAATTTATATCTAACGGAGTCTTTTGATAAGGTCTAAACTGCATAATTTTAGTTTTTGAAAAATATCGATATCGATTTATTTCTGTCGGATTTACCTAGATGTCTTGGTACGATCGTCTGTAGTGACAAGGCATATGCGTATTAATGTGACCGCTAAGAAAGCAAATAAATATAGAGTTATCCAAAGAGATGGTAAGAAAGGTTTGACACATGGTGAAGGGAAAAGTCGGCGGCGGCGACAAACCATTTTACTGAAATGAATGTACGTGGACGAATGCGAGATACGATGCGTTTAGAGAAGCTGTATCAGTAATCGCAGCATATTGATTTCATCGTCTCTGTTTACCATTACGGAGACAGGCGTGAGTTTATTTATGTTATGAATTTAGAACCTATTGAATATTCGTGAGTAAAAGGGTAGTTCAATTTCAGAAAGCAAACCTACCTATTGTGAACATGAGCGTAAATATTAGTCACATTTCCACACATGCTCAGGGAGGGGGATGTAATGGACCGCTACCCACCCCAACGCAGGAAATCAAAAAGTACTGAGCTAATTATATTATGACATAGGTACACTGCAATGACAGTTACGTACTTAATACAAATTATATTGGACAGACGCCTTCAAGGGACAAGAATTAGTTCCAAAAATACTGGAGGTTATTTCCTTTTTTTTGAAATGGATTTTATGGTCCTAAGTATTTCTGAAAGGCGATAAATTCTCTAAAAGTGTGTTTCTTAAAAGCGATATTTAAAAGTGTCAGTTCGAAGACTCAATTGTTTTATTTATTAGGGTTATTCTTTAGAAACTAACGTTGTTATTTTAAAGTTGTAACCTAAGACGCCAATTGAGAGATCTATTGAAACATTGGGGACAAAGTAAGTGGTTTCAACATTTGGCGCGACAAAAAATCTACTAAATTACTTAAAAATACTCTTTTTCACAGTTCATGGGAAAACTCCACCCAAAACCTAATCAACCAATAATGAACCTCTAAAGATAATGTCGACGCCTTTAGGTTTTTTGCAGAGCCAATATTGACCAATAGCTAAATCGCAAAGCGGGGACGCCATGGATGCGCAGACGCTTTTGGGTCACTAGGGGATGAATTTATCTAGTTAGTTTGTCTCGGAGCGTGGTCAAGTTCGCATAACTTTCGATAAGTTGGTTAAAAGTTACGTCGGACTACTGTGAAAGTATAAATTTATAAGTTACAGTTTTAGTTACATTAGTGACAATATATTTTATTAATTAATATAAAGATGAGATCTTTATAACGAACGTATTGTGACAAAGTGAGTGTTGTATATATGGATATGGAGCCCGGAAACCTCATCGCAACGGAGATCTAAAGCTAAGTAGTGCTGGCCGCTTTCCACCGATGGCAAAAGTTCACGATATCAACTAGAATAAATTATACTGACACTAAGTAGTGCTAGCCGTTTTCTACCTATGACAAAAGTCTATTTATCAAACTAAGTAGTGCTAGCCGCTTTCTGCTTATGACAAAAGTCAATACTCAATATATTTAGTAAATTCTATCATCTATATAACTAACATTCACACTAAGTACCTAGTGCTTCCCGTTTTCTGCCTAAGACAAAAGTCTATTAATGAAACTAAGTAGTGCTCTACTGACGACAATACCCATCTATTGTACTCCTATAACTTATTCTTCACACTAAATAGTGTAAATCGGCTTCTACTGACGACAATGAGTCCAGATTGATGTTATGCTAGACTAGCTGCTTTATAACGGCCACATGATCTGTCCAAACGATATAATCGAACTATACTATTTATATTTACTTTATATCGCAACTGACTACCTGACCAAAATACTTGACGTTATGCGATATATTACAGACAACTAATTAATGTGTGACGACGATTTACACGACGATACCCGTACTTAATGATATTATTACAAGTGGATTTAATGACTCCACAATGACAAGGTCAATTCGATACCACAGTGGACACCGTCCTAAGTATTACCAAAACGAACCATTCATAAGGCTACGACAGCTGAGTGCCTTGTATATGTATAATAATGATTCTTCCTTACAGCTACACGGAAGCTTAATGTATTTGCATGACTTGCGCATGAAATATGTATGAATGAACATAAGCCATACACATCAACACTGCCGAAGGCATACTCATTTTTAAATATTGAAGTAAGAGGTGTGGTAAAAATACAAGACTTTACACTATATACTTTATCTATGTACTCTCGTCATCTTGTCTGCACAGAGCCGATTCATAGTCCTAGGAAAGCGGTTCCAGCCTTCTGTAACCGCTCATGTATGGAGGGTAAACTGATGCACGTTCTGAGATACGACTCTATCTATCATATGTATTAATATAACGAGAGTGAACGACCCAAATGAGGCGCACTCTAAATGCCAATCACACCTCTATGGAAGGAGATAACAAACACTTTTATATTGTAACCAGCACCTTGCCTTATCCTTAGGGATACACGTCAGATGTAGTCGAAGCTGTACCCCTGCACCTACGACACGCTATAGTGGGAGGTTGGCGGCAGCAAAACCGGGCAAAGCCCCAACAAACTGGAATACCTACGGAACTGGAATACCTACGAAACTGGAATACCTATGGAACACATACTTATTTATTATTTGCGCCCTCCGCACTTCGCGTGCAAACAGGGACGTACTACCTTTATAGGTACTGTAAGCTAAGACTCTCTGACAATCTATCTATACAGAAACTCACAATATCACACATGACGTACGCCGAATACGTATTGGGGAAAATACTAAAATCGCGAGAATTATATTCAAACGAAATGGCCTATGTAAGTTCGCCCTTACAGCTATCTGAACGAGACGATGTCCAGTTACGAGTCGCCGAGGCTGACACCTGTTAATATAAGTGACACAATAGCGTAAGGAATCTACCTGTTTAAGCATGACAACTATTGTACCGAAATTGGCGCCATACAACAACAAATATACTCGCGCGTGCCGTGAGCTTATGAATGGAACGTACCCTAGCTGTTCATTGACTGTTACTTTGAGTATTTACCTGACTATCACGAACTCTAATCTGACAACTTTTAGAGATCCTATATTATCCCAAGCATATTATAAATGTTATATAATACTCATTTTGATTTATAATTATTATGTTTCTATTTCATCTTTACGATGAAATCACCTTTGTTTGAAAGTGGAACTTGGTTAGCATTGTTATTTTAAATCTACAGGACGCTGAGAGAGACACCTGTCGGAGACATGTGCCCTAGCGGAGAGTCACCCAGTAGTTGCCCCGACAGGTTAGTTGCATGCCTTTACATGCGAATAATACCACCATAAATTCCGTATTAAAACAACTTCGACGTTTTGCGTTTGTTAATAATCGCGTAATAATAATTGAATTGAGCAATCATACAATTATAATACATCTTATTTTATGAGCTAAAGCATTAAGACGATCACGGACCTTAAATTAAACAATAATATTTATAGACGATCACGCCACTAATCATTTTATTAATTATTTATTCAGTATTTTTTTAATAATTTATATTTGACATTATCAAAATATATATTAGCTTAGGTACTATAATATATTTATTAAGATAGAATTTAAGTTATATACACAATAATAATTATAATACAATAGTAAGTAAATAAAAAAAATATTACAAATAAAAAATTTCGTTTAAACTCTGCCCACCCTGTGGGAGTGTGCCTAGAATACTGGCGACGTTCCCCCGCTGAATGGCCAGGCTTATGCGCTGGCCGAGGAACGCGCCAGCCCGCCTGTCCCCGGAAGCCTCACGCAGGCGCGACGACAGCTCTTTCACCAGCCGCCGAGCCGCAGGCCCCCAGGGACCCAGCGTCTCTACCCCGAATGGCACAAAAGAGTAGCCCACAGGGAGGGCAGAGTATTTTTTGACTTTCAGATTCTCTGCAGCTGCTGCTGCTGAGCCCGCCTCCCTGGAGGTGGTGGGGACATGGGAGACAGCGAGGGTATCCGCACAAGTTGCGTCCCACACCAATGGCTTACCCAGCCTCCAGGGGATGAGCGTGAGTCCGTCAGGACGCTTGCCGTCGTCGCGGGCGAGACCATGCGGCTCGAGGACGCAAGGTACGCCCGCGACGACGAGGGCCCGTCTTATTACGTCGTTAATCGCCGCATGTCGCGAACGACGGCCTGCGCTAAATATACAGGCAAGTCCATGCTGTCCCGTCGAACTCACAGCATCCCCGCAGCGACAGAGGTGAGGATGGCAAATGTTCGCTCCTAATCTCAGGCCCACTGCCAGACTGAGTGTTGTGTGGTCTAGGAGAGTACCTATGTGTGGTGAGGGATTTGCTTGCAACCAAAGCCCTGATTCCCTCTCGGAAACAGCGAGAAGGCGTGCATGTTCCGAAAGGTCCTTGGTGGAAGAAAGAAGCTCGGCCTGCCTTGCACGGCAAAGCGGCTCGTCCCATTGCCGCTGTGAGTGTGGATTAATTGGGAGGTCAGCTCCCGGACATGCACGAGTCCAAGCATCCATGGCTTCAGTCACGTGTGCCACTTCCACGGTGCCCATTGAGGGGAAGGTTAATTTACCGTGGAGAGCGTGCGCAGCGTGGGCCGAAGACAGGAAGGCGGGAAGGGCCACGTGTTCCGATTGTCGCACACCCAATCCTCCGAAGCGTACTGGGAGTGACGCCTGAGTCCACATTCGATCGCTGAATTGACAATTTAGAATTTTGATTAAACATTCTTTTAGTGTGTCGTCTAGGTTAGCCAAAAGGTTGGGGAATCTCCAGAGCTCAGAACAACGTAAAAAATAGGTAAATTTGGGGACAAACAGGCAGAACCGAACTATGAAAAGAGCCATATGTGAATTAATTTCGAAAAGCTTTTGCGAATTTACATTGAATTTGGTGACTTGATCCGTGACGAAAATGGGTATGGCTTCATCGAAGATGGGAGCTCCAAGGAGGCGAAGCGAGTGTTTAGTTTGAATATTAATGTTAGGAGCGACTAAATTGAATTTTGAGATAATATCGGTCTTATCGGTTATGGAATCTGGAATAAATAACTCACACTTCGAGAAGTTGAGTTCAAGGCCTATTGATTGGAAGTTAGTTATAATGGCATCAAGATCGTTGAGAACTGTGCTTGCCTCGCCACCCAGGGTCCCATCGTCGAGATACCATACGTTGAATTTAGATTTTAAAGCCGAAATGTGGGTGTGAATCGCTAGGCTAAATATTGCAGGGCCTAGCGGGTCTCCCTGTTGGCAGCCGACTGCTGAGCCTATTGGGGTGTTTTTGTATTGCAGTACTGAAGGTTTTGCGTAACACTGCCACATGAAAGGGAAAATACTGGGTACATGTTCTTTTATTTGGCTGAGCATGGCACCACGATCAATCGTATTGAAGGCGTTTTTCACGTCTATTTTGAGAAGCACGTCATTGGTATTGTTAGCTAGAAAAGTGCGTGTTGCATGGACAGCAGATTCGCAGCCTCCTTTTACGCTGAATCCCAGCTGGATTGGTTGAAACCTGGATGATGATATGTCTGTAATTTTTTTACAGCAAATTTTCGCTACTAATCGTCTGTACGTTGTACCCACTGCGATTGGGCGAATGCCGCCGTCTCTCTTAATGAGGGCGCACAGATTAGCGCCGTACAGGGTGTCTATTAATTATTTAGATCTTCATTCACGACCTTAGGTATTTCGACTTCAGGTATTAATAGGTTTAGGTGTTCTGAGGGGGTTAGGTATCTAGGCTTTACCTTAGGTCTAGACCTAGACTAGATCTAGGTTAGGTTTAGCTTTAGGTTCTTGCGGATTTGCGTCAGCTAGGGGGGTGGGCAATCTCAGTACAATAACCTTATCTTAAGATCTAATGTGTATACTACTCTCGAACGAATAAACGAATTTCATTTCTAGATTTAAACAATCTATTTCATCAGCTGAATTCTCTACTCAAAGGTTGTTTGGAAGAGATCGCTTGTAGCGATAAACTGCCAATTCTGTTTTGTATCGATGTTCACGCCAAAACTACTGGAAGGATTTTGATGGGACTTTCACTAGGAGATAGCTCAAATATCTGGGCAGCACATAGGCTATAAGCCAATACGGTATGTGATGTGGAACCAGGTAACCAGAGAGGAAGAGCTGCCTCCCAGTACATTGACAGTAACCAGCGATATCTACGCACGAAGTTGTGGACATAGCTAAGCACTGACAACAGCAGATCAATGATAACACTTGCAGTACGAATAAGAACGGTCCAAAGTCCAAAGTGTTACACTTGATCTGCTGTTAGCTGTACACATATTAATTAAGTGAATACACAAAAAGTTTCCCTGTGACGTGATCCGTGAAACACGAATCGACTGTCCACTGAGTTTTAATCTGCCGTCGAGGCCTGTTTGATTAAATATACCTATATGACCCTTACCACGGATATTCGTGGGAATAGTCGCGGTTCGTGCGTCGGTGTTTTTGAGTAAACAACCTAGTTGATCGCGTTTCGTGCGTTTCATGAAAACAATAAAAAACTACCTCCACTGTTGGTCGCGGTTCGTGCGTTCTACTTAATTTAATATTTGCTGTGGTCGTCTTACTACCTACTTTAACAAGTGTAACCATAGAGTTATGAACCCGCGAAACTGTCAAACGTTTAAAGATTTTAATGATTGCTTAGGATCGCAGCGGGTACTTTGGTAGAGTTCTATCGCAACGCGCCTCCGCCGCCGCGCCGCTTGTAGCGCTGCTGCTGCAGAGTAGCAAATCGGACGGATGAACGAACGAACGACTGCAATCCTGGACGAAGACTAAAATACATTGCCATATTTCAATGGAGCTTTGCCCCACCTACAAAACTACGTGACCATTTTAACTGTAACAAAATGATAGTTGTTGGGGACTTATTACAGGTTTCATATTGCATAATCATAATCAGTATCATTTTCTACTACTCTCGCAACTCCTATAGAAGAATAACAAAAACAATGAATAATTCGCTTCGATTTCTTACTATTTTCTGAATTCTTAATTAAGCTGTATTTTTCGAATCACAACTTGTACAAAACTTTATTTTAAACCAATAATTTTAATAAAAAAATTCTAATTAACTTTCATCACCAGTCTATTTATATTGCCCCAGTGCTCGGGCACAGACCTTCCCTTACATCGAGGGAGCTGGGGCCATTATCCTTGATATCCTATCTATATTTGATCTTTATCATGTCATTTTGATGTATAAATCAACATGGGGCATAATAACATATTGTGAGAACCTTGTGAGAACCATTAGTACCTATCTTCGACTATATTAATCTCTCGTTCATACGGCATATCGAATAAGCTTATCCAGAATTGAAATCGTTGAGTATTGCACGTATTTCATGTCTGACCTGGTTCTAGAATTCATACGGCTTATGGGATTTAGGGATATAGAGCCTCTAGGCCCTTAGCCATAAACGTGAGTAAAAGTTAGGCGGTGGTTTAAGCCACGATCACGACATACAAATTCGGTGGAACAGCAACTGTCAAAATAAGCCACTGTTGGAGTTTCCAAATGCATATGTCAGATCGTTAAATTGAGCATTTCATGAAATCGTCAGTCATTTTATGAAATGGTGACATTTCACGAAATCGTCAAAGTTGTGCTGGGCATATCGTTTATTTCCGTTCCAACACAACACATTTCTTATATAATTTGCACATTATTATGCACTTTTCAATAGAATGAATCCGCATTATTTACTTACGCACACAACACAAACAATAACAAAGCTCACTCAGCGGCTCTAGCGGTAGGTAGTTATTGCAATTTTTCTACGATATGGTCAATTATGTTTGGTCATATCATGAAATAGCCGTGCGTTTGTTGGCCATATCGTCAATCGATTTCCAATCATTAATCTGGTCAAGCTATTTCATGAAATGGCCAATAGACATTTGATGATTACGTGAAATGCCAACATTTCATAAAATCATTGACTATTTCATGAAATGCTCAATTTAACAATCTGACCACGACACATACATGCCCACTGAGAGTTTTCAAATGCATAACTTTTAACAGTTTTGATGAATTCAAACAAACAATCAAAATCCGTTCACTAGTTTGGAAGTTACGATACCACAGACACACAAAAACTTACAACACCCTTCGTTTTCATCGGAGGTTTAAGACATCTAACCTTGAATATAATTAGAAATTCGCCCAACCTTCCCCTGTCTCGAGCGATGGAATTTGACCCTCATTTTATGGGACATTTATATAGTTAATAGGCACTATAGATTACATAGAAAATCCATTTCGCGTCCCATTGATTTTCGTAGTACATTTTGATAGCAGTAAAGCTCTGAACGAAAAAGCAAGGTCATGCTTTTTTACCCGATTGCCGATAGAAGAAGGGTATTTTTTGGGTATATGGGTTACTTTTGGGAAAGCCTTTGTGACAGCTGTGATCCTCGCTCCGCGTGCTTTGGGAGAGGCCTATGTCCAGAAGTGGACTGATAGGGGCTGATGATGTGATGAAGGTATGTAATTAACATTTATGTAGTTTTAGAATTGAATAATTCATGAACATTGAACGTGGAGGAATTCATGAAAAGTGGAGACGACGGGTTGCTGCGAAGCTATAAAATTGGTCTCAGACATTGGCCATCGCCTCAGGAAGAGGGGTTGTGACTCTCGCTCCGGGTCCTACCTGGTGCAAAGGTTGGCCATAGCTACACAGCGCGCTAACACCGCGAGCGTTATGGGCACCTTTACACCAGGTATGACAAGGGGCGGGTTATTCGATTGTTAGTTTTAAGTTTGACATGTATTTTTATTGTATTATTTAAACAATATATGTTATAGAGTACAAAATTGAATAAAAGAATGTCAGGCAAAGCTCTGTTGATGTATGAATGGCTGAGAGAAAGGTTGGCAAGAAAGAAATCCGCGCCATGGGGTGGTACGAGGCGGTGCCAAGCGTACCGGAGTGTACGAGGTGCCGCCGCCTGAGTAAGGGCCCGGGCCCACAGACGCAGTGCGCGAACCGCACGGCCCCGAGTGGCTCGAGGCTCAGACGGGGAGGAGGAAGGTGATGGATGAATGGATTATACATTGTGGGCTAGTACAGCCCACAATGGGGAGTGCTCGGGGCGCCAGTCGGGTCGCGGATGTATCGGGGTGCGGCAAGAATGGCACGAGGTGGAACACCCCAGGAGGTTTAGTCGGTATGCTGCCCCTTCAAGGCGGTGAGGCCGACATAATCAACAATCCCCCGGGCGTGGTAGTACATGATTTTGCATGTTTTACCTGGGTAAAAATAAGAAAAGGCGAAGCTCTGTTCCTTATAGCGATTTCTGCGACTGCGCGTTGCGAATTGGTAGTCCTCGACACGGGCTCGCCTAGTGAGGTCTATCCACATTTATACAGCCTACTACGCTCTATTGTATTTTGAATGCATGTACTTATACTAGAGTTCATTTCATTTTTAGTATTTCTGTCATTGTTGCATGTATTTAAATATAAATAAAATAAATAAATAATTTAACGTAAAAAGCGAAAGGTTAATTCTCAATCATCTATCAATGAACATAAAGCTTTACCTAAAACCACTTGTCTACAAGATCGGTAGCTGGGCAGCGTTTGATGTCCGCAAAGACCACTCCATGCAATCGATCAATCGAACATGTTGAGATAAAATCTGTCTGGAACAGCGTCTTGAAATAGCGAGGTCAGACTATATCCGTATTGGTCTTAGAGATCCATTTACAGGGGAATTAAGTAGGTTACCTTATTATTATTATTTTCATTTCATTTATTCTTCATACACAATATAATGTACAGACGGACTTAATGCCATGCGGCATTCTCGACCAGTCAACCTTTGGCTTGCAGACAAGGTTAAGGCGGTGCGATGTTTACCAGAGAATCGTAACAATATAGTATTTTATTCATAGACGTGGACAAGGGTGGCGTTGGAGAAAAAAGAGTGGAGAAGACTGGGGGAGGCCTTTGCCTGGAGGCACACAGAAAATCTAGATTAATTTGATTACCGTAGCATATACTTAGCTTTAATTCTGTAAAGAGGCTGTAATAAATAAATAAATAATTTATTTATTTATTTATTTATTTATCAGATAATCTTACAGCATTTAAGTACATAATGATAACATTAAATTTAAAATAGTGCATGCCAAAACAAGATTACACATATTGTAACAAAGAAAGACTACATAAGTCGGCGTAAAGAAAATTGCAAAATAAAATACTTACATATTTAAGAATTTACAAAAAAAAAAAATATATATATATATATATATGAAAATAATACATATGGACGGCCTAATACTTACAATATACGAATGCTCTTTTTTCTTGTAACAAAGCCTAGCCTAACCTAAATAAAAAGGCATAGCCACTGAAATATAATAATAATTACATTAAATAGACAATATGCACGTGTGTGTGTGTGTGAGTGTATGTGTGTGTGTGTTTTAGAGGGTGACTGAGTGTGTGTGTGGTTCATAAACAGTTATCCATCGAACATTAGTCATCGCTGCTTTGCAGCATATCAGCTATCTCTTTCCTAAAAGTATTTAATTTGAGGTAAAATATATCAATGTCCAGAAAACGTGTATTATACTCCCGCGCACACCTCAGCATCACGGAATTTTTTGCATACCTAGTGTGGACTAAGGGTAAGTCAAAGAGGTGTGGGCGGCGTGTGCTCACAGTGGGCGCTCGCAGCCCCACCTGCTCCAACAGCTGGGGACAATCTACACCGCCATTCAATACGTTAAATAAAAACGTCATGTCGGCCATAGTCCTACGATTCTCCAGAGATAATAACTTGAAATGATTCAGGCCATCTGAATAGTCGGAAGATACGGAACCACCATCACGTCGCCTTAGAAGGGTAATAAGTCTACGCTGTATTTTCTCTATCCTACCGACATATGTCGTATAACGAGGAGACCAGATCTGGGACGCAAACTCTAAGATACTTCTTACGTATGCACAGTACAATATTATTATAGATGACGTGCGTTGGAAAGGCTTGGTTATTCTATTTAAAAAACCTAACATCTTGTAGGCCTTTTGCACTACATGCTCGTAATGATCTGCAAACGTAAGCTTTTGATCCAGCATCACACCTAGGTCTCTGACACGCGTCACTCTCGGAACCAGACAATTGCTTAACCTGTATCCATAATTAATTTTATTCACTTTTCTTGTGTATGTAATAATTTGACATTTGTTCACGTTTAGATCTAGTAAATTATGATTACAATATTCGTTCAGCCGGTCAAGATCATCTTGCAGTCTTAAGCAATCGTCAGGCTCAACAATAGGCATGTAAATTTTCTTATCGTCTGCATACATAGAAAATGACGCATGCAAAAAGCAAGTACCGATATCATGAACATAAATATTAAATAATAAAGGACCCAAGTGCGATCCCTGCGGCACACCTGATGGTATTAGGGCTGATCTGGAGTATTGGCTACCAATCCTGACTGTTTGCGACCGATTCTCCAGGTAGGACACAACCCAGCGCAAAAGATCCCCATGGATACCAACGGCGCTTAACTTTGAGATGAGTATTCGATGATCGAGTCTGTCGAAACATTTTGAATAGTCAGTATAGACAGTATCAACTTGTGCCTGGGAATTTCTCTTACCTTTGTTTGCCTCACCATCCATAGCCCTAGCAACATCGTTAGTAAATGAAGCCAAATTAGTAACAACAGAACGACGACGCATAAAACCATGCTGCTCAACTGGAATAGCCACGGCGACACAGGGATACATTTGATCATAGACTATTTGTTCAAAAAGCTTGCTGAATACAGATAATATGGACACTGGCCTATATTTGTCAACTTTGGATTTGGAGCCGCCCTTGTGAACCGGAACCACGATTGCCTCCTTCCATTTACACGGAAAATAAGCCTCAGCTAAAGACCTTCTCAAAATAATGGCGAGTGGGTAAGCAAGCTCATTCACACAACGTCTCACGAACACAGGAGGTATACCGTCACTACCCGGGCCCTTATTGCAGTTAATCTTTTTAAGATACTTGAGAACTAGCTCCTCAGATACGTGCACAGAGCCGAGGGCGAAGCAACTGTTCGAGGCTGGCAGAGACTCGCAAGCGTTCTGTGGAGAGCTATCAGGCTGTCTATATACCGAAAGAAAATATTCGAGAAAGCTGTCGCAGATATCTTTCGTGTCCGTGATTAATCTGGAGCCGTGAGTTATGTTTTTGGGTATGTCTCCTTTACCTTTTAAGCTTTTTGAGTACCTCCAAAATATTTTGGGATTGTTCTTAAGGGCATTCTCACAAGAACTTACATATTTCAACCAGCATAGCTTCTGGACCCTTTTCTGTCGACATCGGAGTAGTTTAAAACAGTCGTAATCCCGCGGATTTTGATTCCTTTTCCAGCGTCGATGATAAAGATGTTTCTCCTTTATGATATTTGTAAGACTTTTGGAAAACCAAGGAGGATAATCATTGGAAACAGTAAAATAATGAGGTACATATTTTTCCCTAGCTTGCTCAAGTGTCTCATTAAAGGATAACACAGCATCATCAATACAAACTGTCGCCAACCGTTCGTCCCAGTCAATGTCATCAAGAAATTTACTTAGTCCATCGAAATCACCCTTATTATAGGCATAGACTTTACGTGGTGGTACGCGTACTGGGCAAAATACTATATCGGGCATGGTGAGTACAAGAGCAGGATGGTGTGGCAGATCCTCTTTTACAATAGGTACTGTTGTAGTTTCAACTTTGACATGAGTGTTGCTGTAAATTAATTCCAAGTAATTACCATTACCGTTGGCAAACGTATTGAACTGGCGAAACCCTACCTCGAAAGTCAGATCCACAAAACCCTGTATCGAACCCTGACAGACACCTGACGGGAGCATGCTCTCCGTTGATGCATCAAACTCCCAGTCTACCGTACTCATATTCATATCACCCAATAGTAGAAATAAGTCATCAGGAAAACGGGAACACAACTCACTCAAATATTCTGTGAAATGGTCAAGTTTGGGATCCGCACTCGAGCGAGTTCCATTCAAATAAAAACATATGATGTGCATGTCCGAAGATGATTTCAAACTGTAAGACGGTACAGTGACATGCACAGCTTCGTACATTGCGTTGGAGCCGGGCGGGCACCCGTGGCAGCGCGCTGCCAGCCCGCGTCGCGTCAGCAGCATCGCGCCGCCCCCCGTGGAGCAGCCCGTGGCCCCGGTGTCGCGATCGCACCTGTGTACGTCGTATCTATCATCGGACACTTCGGAGTCGAACACCCCCTCCAATAGCCACGTTTCAGCAATAGAAATAATGTCATAATTATTACCCAGCAAGCCCTGTCGAAACTGTAGTGTTTTACCGCGGATGCTGCGCGTGTTCTGTAGATATATACTTAAGGGAGCCATTTATATATTATTGTAAAAATTTGATAATTATTGAATATTATACGGGCAATAAGTTGTGTTGAGCTGATGTATTTAGTGGTTATTTCTGGATGTTGATTATTAAATACATAACATCCAGAGTCCAATTTTGATGACGTAATGTTTATGTAAATATATGCATGTATTGGATATGAAATAGAAGTGTGTGTATTTGTGCATTTATATGAATATGAGAGTGAAAGCATATTGACTTGTCTATACAATAATACTAGTAAAAACAGAATACTTATGAAGAATCGCACTAAATAAAGAAACAGTGAAACAACAACTGCAGGCGTTATCAAGCTTGGGCGCCTACCTTTTTTAAATCCAACTCTGATTTTATATGTAGGCGAGGAGAAGTGTCGTTCTTTCGCACATATATTCTTCCATTCCTTACCCAATAGTCTCGAAACCCCGCCTCTTTACAAGTTTCTCTTACAATCTTATACAGTTTCTTATTCTCGGACGTTAAGTGTTCATTTACATATATCGGCTTACTGGGTCCGCTAAGGCCCAGTTCAGACGTGCTGCAACCCTTCCTCTTTCTAATAGCACTAATGATTTCGTCTCTTTTGAGTACAGAGTTAAGTTTTGCTACTATGGGCTTCGGCAAACCAGTTTTTTTATCTTTGGGTGGAACTCGTACTACAAACTGAATGTCAGATTTCTCCAACTTAACATCTATAGTGCCAGAGATCTTCATTAATACTTCTTGCAGGTTTTCCGTGTTATTTTCCGGTATTCCGAAGATCTCGATGTTATTTGTTCTTGCCCTCTGCTCCTGTTCATTAAATCTAGATTTCAAGTCTGCAATTGTACTTCCCTCTGACCTTAACTCCTTTATAGTGCCATTAAGAGATTTAATATCAGACTGACATTTAGTTAGTTTTTGTTTCATAGTGTCGCATTCGCTAGAAAGAAAATTATAAGATTTTTCCAGATCCGTGTACTTGTTAGTGACAAGTTGTAACTCAGATGTACATTTATTTATAGAAGTTGTTAAACTTTTCATTTTCTCTTCTTGTACTTTATTAGTTTCCTGTATGCACATCATAAGTTGTGTTTTAAACTCATCAAAATCTCGTTTCTGATCCTGTCGTAGTTTCTCATTTTCACCCCTAATAAAATTAAATAATGCGGTCCTAAGGTCATCGTGTTGTGAACCACTGGCCGCGCCCGTGACCGTGTCCTGCGTAAGTAGTAAGGTGCCGTTATCCGAGCGGCCGTCGCAGGCAGGTAGCTGCACCGAGATCATTGGCGGCGGCGGCGGCGGTGCAGTCATGATAAATGGGTCATCAGTGCCGCTCGCGTCTGACTTATCAATTAGCGGAGAATTCATATTTGGTGATTTTGACCCGCTCGTGCAACAACATGGTCCACTCCAATTCGCTTTTATGTTTGTCCGCATTTTTCGGAACCTATCCTCTGACAGACCAACACAATTAAAGTGATATTGTTTGCCACAAGAGACGCACTTTAGGCCATCCTGATCGAAAATCTCGTCGTTACACTTTGTGCACAAGGGCATTTTCCTTGGTGTAGATAGTTATTTGTGAACAAGTGAAAGTGCAGCGAGCGTACCTGGTGATGGATATGCCGGTAACGGATGCAGGTAGGTACAGCAGATAATCCCAGTGATACGTTGATTTCACCTCCAATTCTGATAATAGTCATAAATATACGCACTAACTGTCGTTTTCAATGTAATTAAAACTCTTTTAAACGTTTAATATAATTAAAATAAATATAATTTGAACAGCTGACTTGTGTTAGCCCCGAATGTGCGGGTAGAATGGTAATAAAATGGACTCGACAGTTCGTCATTTGCCAGTGTCATGTTACAGAAAATTCAATATATAATAGTCTTCTACCTTCCAGAGGAGTCGCAGTAGCGTCTTCACCCTGGGTAACCGCGTCTTCATGTCTTCATCCAGAGGAGTCACCGTAGCGTCGTCACTCTGGACGAAGCAGCTCGACAGTCACGTTCACTCCCGAGCTCGTAGCGGGACTACCCGTACTCTACTGTAGGTTACCTTACAAATTTCCTGTTGATGGATACTGTTGTAATACTGCCATGTATTTTATAGTTAATTTTGCAGTTCTATTTACAATTTTCTATCTGACTGTCAGCATTACATTGTTTCATCTCCATTCTTGTCACTTCAATAAATTATCTTCACCAGTCTACACTATTTTTCGGTTCTCTTGAAAATGGCGGGAAACGACGGTTGCAAAATTATTTGATAATTTTTGTTTTATTGTCTACAGTGGTTATTATGAGATTAATATCACGTTAAGTTAATCAGAAAATGTTAACTTCTTGGATAATTTGAGCAAGATCTGGGGTTTCAAGCTTTTATCAAGAGTTCCCGCTACAAGCTCGGGAGTGAACGCGACTGTCGAGCTGATTCGTCCAGAGTGATGACGCTACGGCGTCTCCTCTGGATGAAGATATGAAGACGCGGCTACCCAGGGTGAAGACGCTACTGCGACTCCCCTGGGCCTGGAGGAAGATTATTATATATTGAATTTTCTGTAACATGACATTGGCAAATGACGAACTGTCGAGTCCATTAATAAAATAAATAAATACACTATTTTTCTCTTTTATTTTTTTATTTTTTAATTCCGAACATATACCGAAGCCCAAATCAAGTGTCTTATTTTGTAAACAAAAACTACTAACATTGTAAGCTTTTCTGTGATTATTGCATAGTTATTTTCATGACATGTTTGTAAGAACGCATACCGTACACAATTTCAAAATGATTTAAATTGCTGTCAACTACATATTATCGACCGTACATCAAAAAAAATTTAACTCCAATTATCATAATGGAAAATGCAGAACAAAGGATCCGTTTCAAAATACACTTTACAGCCTATAGAGATAAAGTTGAGAGTTGTAAGTGTAATAGCGTAGCCAGCTGCTGCAAAGCCTGTTAGGAAATAGGTCAGTGTATGAGAGTAGCTGTGACGTCACATAAGTGATGAGTTGGGTCTTTGTCCAGTAAAAATATCAACTAAATTGAAACGGTTAGGGGAAAAACCGTTTTTGTCACTGTTTTGATGTTTAAATAAAAACGATTAATTTTTGGAATGTAATATATATTTTAATAAAAACACTGTAGGTACCTATAGCGACAAGATTGAAGTTTTTTTTTTAATGGACTCGACTGTTCGTCATTTGCCAATGTCATGTTACAGAAAATTCATTGTATAATAGTCTTCTATCTTCCTCCAGAGGAGTCGCCGTAGCGTCAATCACTGTGGACGAAGCAGCTCGACAGTCACGTTCACTCCCGAGCTCGTAGTGGGAATCTTGACCATGGCGCCAAACTTCAGATCCTGCTTGAATTCTTCAATAACTTCACCATACTGTCATTCGCGAATATTTTCTGATTAATTTAACGTGATATTAAACACAAAACACCCTCTGTAGATATTAAACTGAAAATTATTAAATAATTTCGCAACCGTCGTTTCCCGCCATTTTCAAAAAGCCAAGATTGAAGTTATTTATTTATTTTATTAATGGACTCGACAGTTCGTCATTTGTCAATGTCATGTTACAGAAAATTCTATATATTCAATAGTCTTCCATCTTCCTCCAGGGGAGTCGCAGCAGCGTCTTCACCCTGGGTAGCCGCGTCTTCATGTCTTCATCCAGAGGAGACGCCGTAGCGTCATCACTCTGGACGAAGCAGCTCGACAGTCACGTTCACTCCCGAGCTCGTAGTGGGAATCTTGACCATGGCGCCAAACTTCAGATCCTGCTTGAATTCTTCAATAACTTCACCATACTGTCATTCGCGAATATTTTCTGATTAATTTAACGTGATATTAAACACAAAACACCCTCTGTAGATATTAAACTGAAAATTATTAAATAATTTCGCAACCGTCGTTTCCCGCCATTTTCAAAGAGCCAAGATTGAAGTTTCAAGGGGAAGTGAATGACAATCAATTATTAAATGATGTTACAAATGTTTTCGGCAAAGGCCACTAACGATAGTGTGCCCAAAGCGCATCAACATTAGTGTTCCCAACAGTCACACAATCACAGAATATATAATAGTACAAGACAATGAACAAACTGAGATATTACTAATTGAAAGTTAAGGTTTAAATGACAATGCCAGTTTCTGTCCCACCATTAACCGTACTATGATGAACAAGATAACGAATAAATATAAAAATATCTCCGTTTTTTTTATTAAAATTATTGGTTTTAAATAAAGTTTTGTACATCAAACGAGTACGCCAATCTTAAAAAAATAATATCTTACAAATTATTATTTTTATTAAAAAAGCTATGACGTACACAATCTTTATTAGGATAAACTCTATTTTTTAATATACAATACATGGCATAATTGCGACAAGCAAAGTTGTAGTTCTCAAATGTGCCAAAAACGGCCGTTTTTCGCAATTATGCGAACTACAACTTACCGACATTGAATCACGTTATAAATAAGCATTTAAAAAATAGTATTTATTGTAATAAACTTTATGTACATAGTTTTTTTAATAAAATTGATTAAATTGGAAAAAAATATTTTTCAAAGATTGGCGGCGCTAGTTGGCTCATGGAAGGCCCTTAAAAGGATGTGAAAACAAACAAAAAACATATCGAACTCACAAAATGACTTGTAACTTTTCTTTCCGAGATTTCCCCTGAGCGGCAATAAATCCTGGATTTGAGATGTCGATTCTGCGTTAAGAAATAATTTATATTCTTAGGAAAAATAGATAAAAATATCATTTTATTCCCTCCTGTTGGTGACACTTAGAATAGTCACATCATCATCATCATCAGCCCGTATCAGTCCACTGCTGGACGTAGGCCTCTCCCAAAGCGCGCCACTCAACCCTACTCTCGGCCCTCTGCATCCAGTCCCTGCCAGCCATCTTGCGGAGGTCATCCCTCCATCTGGTCGGGGGGCGTCCCACACTACGTTTACCCGTTCGTGGCCTCCATTCGAGAACTCGTCTCCCCCATCGGTTGTCGGTTCTACGTCAGATGTGACCAGCCCACTGACACTTCAGTTTGCTGATTCTATGAGCAATGTCTTCTGGTGGATATACCTACTCATTCAATTGTTTACCGAATGCAGAGTTCATTTAATAAAACCTTCTCCGTCCTGGACCTGTTCAATAGCAGCAGGAACACCTTCAAGAAGGATGTCGTGGCATTGTTGGAGGATATGAGTACTACAGTAAATACATAACATACACGTACACACCCTCACCCACCCTCTCACTCTCATACACACACATACACACCCTCACCCACCCTCCATATCAAACCAACACACACTTAACTTCCCTAATTTTTGTGTCATTTTTAATATTGTAAATCCGTCATTGGCAGTATGTTACGACTTAAGGGCCTTCATAGAGCCAACTAGCGCCGCCAATCTTAAAAAAATCATATCTGCCAATATAATCAATTTTATTAAAAAAGCTACGTTCACATTGTTTATTGCTATAAATATTAAAAACGGCCGTTTTTCGCAATTATGTGAACTACAACTTACCTACATTGCATCACGATACAAATAAGCATTTAAAAAATAATATTTATAGCAATAAACAATGAGAACGTAGCTTTTTTAATAACATTGATTATATTGGAAGATATGATTTTTTAAAGATTGGCGGCGCTAGTTGGCTCATGTCAGCGCCTTAAACTGAAATGTAATTTATTTAAGATTTTGTTATGACGAATAAAAAAAATCTTCATCTATCCATCAGAGAAATTCCTAACATAGCTCTTTCCATTATCAAAATGTATTGGTGTACAAACGTCGTATTGATAAAATCATTACAGTACATCAAAATACCGAGTAAGAATTTTTGTAACATTTATATACATTTAATGGGCTATTTGGTCCGATAATAGCCTTTATTCGGTCACATTGACCGTTCTCTCCACGAAATGGTTCCTTAGCTTTTTGGTGTTTCTAAAAGTGAAATCGTTACCTCTAATGAGTTTATTGGCATTTTCGGTCAAGATATTGAATTCGTTGACCCTCTTAGGGGCCATATAATAGTGTTAATAGGGATATTATAAGGGATTCGTAGTCCAGTTGCGAGTACACGTTGAAAATGATCGTACAAGTTAAGCAACGTTGGGCGCGGTCAATACTTATATGGGTGGCCGCTAGTGTCATTTTCGTGCCTCGGTAAAGTAGTTATATCACAAAACAAATTTATATATTTGCCTTTGAAATTTATGGAGACAGGAGTTATCGAACGGCAAATATAAGTTTGTCCATACATGCAGTTTATATTTTTGTTAGGCTAGCAGTACACATCGACAGATCGTCCGCAGATTAGTGTTGGCAGCTATCGATAGTATTACTATCCATAGTTTTCATCTGAAAGAGCCAATGCTATCAAAGTTAGTAGCACACAATAAGTTATAAAATATACTAAACGTAGTTCTATGCGAGTTCAAAGATATTTTGGCCGATGGCATTCAAAGTCAAAGTCAAAGTCAAATCATTTATTTGCGTGAATGTAGGTACATGTATAATCAGTTGTCATGATACAATAATAAGCCCCTAATACATTCTACCACTCATATGGCATGCAAATATAGAGTATATTACTTGTTTGAATTTAATGTTTAAAATGTAACTGAAATTTCATGTCATATCCATGTTTAATAAAATAATCCTAGCTATAATTTAAAAATTCGTCAACAGAATAGAATCGCTTGTCAAGTAACCACTCATGCAATTTTCTTTTAAAGAGGGGGTTGTGTAGCTCTTTTATTTCATTTGGCAGCTTGTTGTATAACAATACTGCCATACCGTAGACATTTCTTTTGTATATTTTTAGTTTGATTGAAGGTATGCATAACACATTTTGGTGACGAGTGTTCCTATTACTTGTAAATACATCGCTGAGCATTTTGAAATAATGTGGATATCTTTTAACGAAGAGGCAGATTTCTTTTATGTACATACACGGTAGGGGTAGTACTTTAAGTTTTTGGAACAACGGTTTACAACTGTCCATGAAATGTGCGCCACATATGGCTCGTATACATTTTTTTTGGGCTCTGAATGCCTTTTCGACCTCTACAGAGTTTCCCCAAAGAATAAGCCCATAGCTCAGTACCGACGACACATACCCATAATAAGCGAGCATTGCTGCTTGTTGAGGAGCAACTTGCCTTAGCCTCCTAAGGGGATATACGAATCGGTTCAGCCTACTGCGAACTGACTCAACCTGATCTTTCCAATTGCAATGCTTATCTAGAGTAATACCAAGAAACTTGGTTGATTCGACTTCTTCAAGTTTGACATTATCATGTTCTATATTAAGATTAAGATTTTTAGATTGATACGTTTTAAAATTGATTATTTTAGTTTTATTTACATTTATTTTTAAATTATTATTGTCTAGCCAATTTATTACATCTTTAATTGCGTTATTAATGTCATTTTCAAAATTGTCAATATTATTACATTTTATTAATAGTGTTGTATCGTCGGCGAAAAGAATACAGTCATGAGATGTTATGTCAGGCAAATCATTTATATATAATAAGAAGAGGAGCGGTCCCAGAATACTTCCTTGGGGGACTCCATTCTCATTTATTTTATAGCTCGAGTGAAATGTTAGCTTGTCTAGCTTGATTATTTTTGTGACTTTTGTGCATTGCTTTCTATCCTTTAAATAACTCTCAAACCATTCCTTTGCAACTCCTCGTATTCCATAAGCTTCTATTTTCTTTAAGAGTAGTTTATGATTCACAAAGTCGAATGCTTTGGACATATCGAGGAATATTGTACAAAGAGGAATTTTTTCATTAATACTCTCAGTAACGGTCTTTATGAGGTTAAAACAGGCTAAAGAAGTAGAACTATTTTTACGAAAGCCAAACTGTTCCTCTTTCAGTATGTTATGTTTTGTTATAAAGTTATACAGTCTGTTATACATGGCTCTTTCTAATACTTTGGATATTACGGGAATCAGTGTTACCGGTCTATAATTGTTCATGTCAGTAGTATCACCCTTCTTGAATATAGGATTAACAATAGAATATTTTAGTTTAGTAGGAAACAGACCTTGTCCGAATGATAAATTAATGACATGACTTAAAGGTTCACAAATTACTTTGGCCGAGAGCTTGACCGTATTAGTGTTAATTTCATCAAATCCCACTGCATTGCTATTGTTAAGGGCCATTATAATTTTATATATTTCATGAGGATCAGTTGGCGAAAGAAATATACTTTTAGGATTCATATTAAGGGAGGTTTCCAAGTTATCACATTTGTTACTATTATTTGTTAGTTCTATAAAAAAGCTGTTGAATTTTTCGCATATGATGCTGGGATCAGTATAAGTTTCAGTTCCCACTTTAATACTTTCCATGTAATTTGAGATAGGTTTAAAATCACTTGTATTTTTTATAATATTCCATGTAGCTTTGCACTTGTTCTTATTTAATGTTATTTGTTCAATATTACAGTTTTTTTGTGATTTGTTAATACATTTACGTAATATTTTATTATAAGTATTATATGTTTGTATATGTTTATTTTTATTTCTCGTTGATTTTATGCGTCTAAGATATAGGCGTCTCTTAGTAGAACATGACTTTTTAATACCTTTCGTAAGCCATCGGACTGATAGCTTATTGGGATTTATTTTAATTTTAATAATCGGGAAACATAGGTTATAAAACAGGGTGAATAGGTCTAAAAATGCATTGTAAGCATCATTAACATCTTTTTCTGAATAAACTTCTGAGAATGACAAAGCCCCTAGACAGTCACTAAATTTTCCTATATTTTCTTTGGAATAGTCTCTCCTGTACTCAAACCAAGACGAAAAAACTTCTTTACTCACTTTTATTGTCAGAGTTTGCGCTGTTTCATGATCTGATAGACTAAGATGATGTACTTGTCCCTGAGCGCTTCTTATATTACTCGCAATTTGATCGATGCATGATTTTTGCCGCGTTGGATCCTCAATATGTAGTTTCAAATTGTAATTGCTTAATATTTCTTCTAAGTCTTTACCTTGTTTACTGTTCCCCAAAATATTAATGTTCCAGTCCCCACAAATAACCAATTTTTTCCCTTTGTTTCTTTCTGTTATCTGATATAGTAAGTTATTCAACCTTTCAAAAAACAAACTAAGATTTTTGTCTTGCGGTACTCTGTAAATACAAATGATTATTAAATTATGTAATGGAATTTCAACCCCACAACTCTCAAATACACTTTCCAACGCTAACTCTTTAGTAATTCCTAGCTCTTTATAATTTAAGTTCTTGTTAAGCAATATGCATGTTCCTCCTCTGTTTTTATTTTTTCGACCAAATGCTGCAGCTACTTTGTAATTACATAGTTTTAGATTTACCTCATTACCTTTTTGCATATGTGTTTCGGTTAGACATAATACTTCAATTTTATTATTATTCTGAGCAAATTCCAAGAGTGCCACCTCAAGTAAATCTCTCTTTGCTAGTGCCGAGTTAATGTTTTGATGAAGGATGGTGAAACTATTATTTTTCGTATCTACGAAAAAAATGATTATTACCTGTGTTAGAATTTGTTTGTGTATTTCGAGTATCACTTTTGTTCACCATTTTGTGCTTAAAATAATACGGTATGGTACCTACTTTGTGTATTTTTTTATCGTCTACCTCTTTATTTTTTCTAACCGCGGCATTATTTGCTTTTAATTGCTGTTTTTGAAAATAGTATGGAATGGTTCCCTTGACAAACTGGTTCTTATTGTTATATTTTGATTTGTTAATATTAGTCTTTGTTTTATTTTTATTTTTAAAAGGATATGTCAAGAACTTTTTTGTATAGTCAATTTCATCTATTTTATAGTTTACATATTTACAGAATTCATAATTATTGCCCATCTTTGATTCTAGATCTATGCTAATAAATGTCGTGTTTCTATATACATTTGCAATGGAGGCTAAATGATTGTTTAATATGTTGACATTTAAATGTGGGTTGTTCACGGTCTGTAATACATACACCTTAGTTAGTTGTAATTTATCTAAGGCTATAGATAAGTCATTTAGCACTTGAAAAGGGTTTGTATCGTTTGCTCCCACTAGCAATATTACAACATCATTTTCTTTAAACTTGTCGGGGCTATTTATATAAGAGAGAACATTATCTGTCTTTGCATATGGCTTAATAAACGAATAAATTTTATATTGGTCATTCCATGACCCTGCACGTGATTTTCTCAAATCAGATGCAAGTCCGGACGCATATTGATCTCCAATAATAATAATGTTTTTGCTAGTTTCTGCATTCGTTATTCCAGTACTTATTTCATCACGTGGTCCCTGCTTGTTTCTTTGCCATTTCCCATGATTGTTGTAATCCTCCTTGCTATTCTTATCCTTAGTTTGCCCTGATGCTTCATTGTCCTCTTCGTTACGTTTGTCATTGTTGTTTTTGCTTAGATTTTGGTTATCCTTATTAATATATGTAGAATATTCCGGTGTTGTATTGTCCGCTTCTTTCTCGTTATTCGTTATTCTTACGTCCATATCATCTGTATTAATTATAATGTCATTGAGTTCTGATCCGTTTGTATCTTCTGTAAAGTCTAATTGTTTCCTAGATTCTCTAATCGTACTATTTTGAAGAAACTCGCCGAACGAGATGTCTATTGATGACTTATTTTTTCTTTTTGATTTATTTGACTTTAGACCAAATGATTCTCTAGTAAATTTGTTTGTCGAGCCTAATTTTTTGTAAGCTCGTATGATTTTTCGTGACTTTTCTAGTTCTTTCCTTATGCCATTGTTCTCTGCTGCTAAATTTTCGATCTCCAACTGAGCTCCGTCCAATTCCATTGTCATTTGTTCCAATTTCAATTTCAGTTCCGTTACTTCTTCGCAGATTTCTGTCATGTTTGGTAAGCTCATATTGTTTGTCTCATCGTCGCTACTGTCGATCTTTCCCATAGAAACGAAAGAAAGCGATAGGTCTTCACAACTCTTGCTTCGATGCATTCATCGGTGTTTTTTGTTTACATAATCCTGCTCCATTGTTGTTCCGTAATTGTTCTCTAGATGGCGTTGTCGACTTTCGTACTCCCCTGTTTTTCCGTTGCTTGTATCCTCTAGATGGCGTTGTCAATATCTGGATATGTTTGTTTCTTTATTTTCCGGTAGATGTCGCTGTTCGTGGTTGATATTTTTTATTCGTCCAATTTTTTTTATATATCGCAATAACAATTTATTTCTACAAATGATTTCCAAACGGTAGATTTTACAAAAAATGATCCGCCTCTCTGGGATTTGATCGCACGACCTCCGAGATGGAAGTTTGTAGCACCAACCACTGGGCCAAATCGTCTTACTCTAATCCTTCGAATTTTGTAGTCATATGCGGGAACTTATAGTCGACACGCACAGAAATAATATCAATTTGCGGGTTACAAAAGATTTATTTTCATGGATCACGTCAATTTCTTCACTTTTATAAAATATTGCGGCAATTTATGTTGTTTAAAGAGTCAATATTACAATATCTGCATTCAAAATTTAGAATGTAATCACTCACACTCACAGTTAATGTTCCAATTCTCGTCACTGTCCATAAAACATTGTATAGTAAGTCCCAGTTATCACTCAATGTTCACAGCTACCGATGCACAATTAATTTTTATTGTTTTTAGTCAAAAGCAGCAATATATATTATTGATAACAATTACACTATCACATTCGTTCATTGGCTATATGATAACAGTAATTTTGATTCTTTTTTTGCACTGTGTATATTTTAAACTCGATATAAATCTACAGAGACGTTGTTTACTGCGACAGTGGCGCCGCGCGACATTGCATAAATTTCAAAAAAAAATCATTGGCATTTATTACATAACAAAAGAATTTTAGCATTAGCTACTCGTATAAGAGCTAAAAGGAATTTCCATCAGAAAATTGCGCATCAATGACGCCTTTTTAACTCGACGGGAGGCGCACCCTGTTTTGAAACACTGAATGTCGCTACCGGGTAAAAAGTACCACAGAGTTTAGTTGATAATATCTCGCTTTTCGTCTAGTGAACTGCAATAATAGTATTTTTATATTAAATTGTATTATATTGTAAAGCTAATAAAACAACAAAATACTCATAAAGTCTTTTTATTAACTTTTTTAGAAAGTTTTAATGAAACATAAAGAAAATACTTAGTTTCTAATCAACAAGAATAATGGCTTTTTTCTTATTATTATATAAAATAACGATCGAAAGCAATAGTAATACATTCTAAACTATCAAATAATCATATAAAAACATACTATTCTAATAAAAGAACTTCTTGCAAAAATAACTCATACTTGGTCTTATCGTAAAAAACACCCACAATCGGTGGAATGGAGTTTGTACAAAACACTTCGTGAAATTCAAAAGGAGCAAAAAAACACGGAGTGCGAAATAGAACGAAGTAACGCGCAACTGCATCAGAAGAAAAAAGATCTTAAATATTTAAAAAAAAATGACAGATTTCGTCAACATTTACTAGAAAAAGATAACATGGACCTTATTTGTTTCCTAGGTGGAATTGCAAACATATGTTACCTTAAAACACAATTTATTTTGCTTTAATCATCCGTTACTTAATGAGGAATGTTTTGTACTTAATATTAAAATAAACCAAAAATATGACAATGTGTTTTATTTACGTTTACTATAATATAACTAGATTTTTAGCTGAAATTCCAGTCGCAGTTCCGTGTCGTCGCAGTTCCGTGTCGTCGCAGTACCGTGTCGTCGCAGTACCGTGTCGTCGCAGTACCGTGTCGTCGCAGTTCCGTGTCGTCGCAGTTCCGTGTCGTCGCAGTACCGTGTCGTCGCAGTACCGTGTCGTCGCAGTACCGTGTCGTCGCAGTTCCGTGTCGTCGCAGTTCCGTGTCGTCGCAGTACCGTGTCGTCGCAGTACCGTGTCGTCGCAGTACCGTGTCGTCGCAGTTCCGTGTCGTCGCAGTTCCGTGTCGTCGCAGTACCGTGTCGTCGCAGTACCGTGTCGTCGCAGTACCGTGTCGTCGCAGTTCCGTGTCGTCGCAGTTCCGTGTCGTCGCAGTACCGTGTCGTCGTAGTACCGTGTCGTCGTAGTACCGTGTCGTTGCAAGTGCATTATGCCAACTGGTCGCCGAGCGGTGTACGCATCTGTTATTAACCCGATTGAAGGTACCTAGAACGACGCGGATGGGGAATGCGCAAGAAAAAACATATTTACAGTTTTTATACCCCTGTGGTAAATTTTACCCGGTAGTGCCGCTCGCCGAGTTAAACCTTCAGGAGTATGCAGACTTAAGATCTAGAAATATAATATAATGAATAGGTCATTGTATTTGAGTAAATAAAATGTGCAGTCAATCGATTCATCCTGTGATAGTAGTCCACTCGAGGGAAATCAAGGGATTGGTGCAAAAACGGCTTCCCGACGTCTGCCGTATAAGCTTCTCGATGGTCCAAAAATAAGCGAAAAGCGACTTTGGTGCCATTAATTCTGATGAGGCATTGTGCTCAACGAGATGGGAAGATGACCTGAAACTCGCGGTTGGACACAACTGAAGAAGGGTAGCGACAGATCCCAGTGGAAAATGTTGGAGGAGGCCTATGCCAAGAGGCACACTGAACTACGGGACATACTGTGACAAAACCCTCAAAAATACTATTTTATGTAGTTCAGAATAAAAGGCTTATTATTATTATTGTGCTCAAAATTGCATATAGTCATTTATTTATTTATTTTATTAATGAACTCGACAGTTCGCCATTTGGCAATGTCATGTTACAGAATATTCAACATATCATATCGTCTTCTCTTCATCCAGGGGAGTCGCCGTAGCGTCGTCACCCTGGGTATCCGCGTCTTCTTGTCTTCATCCAGAGGAGTCGCCGTAGCGTCGTCACTCTGGGAAGCCGCGTCTTCTTGTCTTCATCCAGAGGAGTCGCCGTAGCGTCATCACTCTGGACGAAGCAGCTCGACAGTCACGTTCACTCCCGAGCTCGTAGTGTGAGAGTGAAAATGGCGGGAAACCACGGTTGCTTATCTTTAATACACGTAAAATTAATCAGAAAATGCGCGAATGACAGTACGGTGAAGTTATTGGATAATTCATGCCTGATCTGAAGTTTCAAGCTTTTATTAAGAGACAAGACTTTTATTTAGAGCTACAAGCTCGGGAGTGAACGTGACTGTCGAGCTGCTTCGTCCAGAGTGACGACGCTATGGCGGCTCCTCTGGATGAAGACAAGACGATATGATATTTTGAATATTCTGTAACATGAGATTGGTAAATGACGAACTGTCGAGTCCATTAATAAAATAATAAATAACGTTTGTGCTAGCATCCACATTCCACAGTAGTAAAACTACGGATCACTCTGAATAATAATCTTATTTACGGATTTAAAAACTACCTTGTATTTTATACGTGTAGTTCATTAAGAGTTGCATTATAATGCTTCTATCCGCGAACATCTTGTATCTTGCACCAATTTGATTATAGCAGAGGCCACGGGCGACGTCTGCGGCGTCTTCTTTATTACCTCCTTTCTGTATCTGCTCTCTGAAATTGTTCATTGCTGCTTCGTTCCCTGATACAACGAGTTCTAATGAATTGTGATAAGTGGATTTTGATGTAGTTCTTCTGTCGCCTTTGTTCTTTCCTTTGCAATTCTATTCGCGTAGAACAAGTTGTTTTGTTCAACGAGAATTGGCTTTGGATTATTTATGCAGCGGCGATTGGCATTACAATGGAAATATTTGGTAAAATCCATCTCAAACTACACTTATATAGGGTCTAACGAAAAGGGTATAGTAAGCCGATGGGAGGGTGTTCAACAACGGTGACGGAATCACTTTTGTTCTCCGACTTTTCCAATAAAAATTGTACCGTCACATACAAATCGATCGGCTGGCTGGTAGAAAATGTATCAAAAGTCAAAAAAAAAAATCGCGAAAATTTAAAAGTCGTAGAACTAAAAGTTGTTCAGTTATCGATACAGGGCATCCTATTACCCTTTCCGTTACACCTTAAGTCGCATGTCATAGCGCGTAATACACCTCATGTAAACACTAGCATAGTAAGTACTTACTAACACTTATATGGTCTTTGTGACTGCAATAAATCGTTTGAATTTGAAAACAATAGTTAAAATATTTTACGGTTTACGGTTTAAGATATTTATTTCTCTAAAAAAAGGATATAATCCACTTAACTTAGGGAAATACAAAATATATGATAAATTTTAAGTGTTCAACAATAAGCACGGAACATTCCGAACTAAGATTTTTTGTGTGTGTAAAAGTGAAAATAAATACAGAATATAGTGATTGACATCGTCAATTGTGACAAAAATCCCTAAACTTATAATAAAGAAAGAAAAAAAAAGAATATAGTGATACAATCGAACAAAACAGAGGTATGGCTTCCATTACATATCGATTCTAGTTGCTATGAAGTTATAATTCTATTGCTATTATAGTTATATATTATATTATCTAAACTCTGAAAAATCGCTCAAAAAATGTTGCTTTAGTTTCCTTCTGAATGAAATGAAGGACTTAGTGTCTTTTAATGCGTTTGGCAAGTTATTATAAATATTTTCATCTGTGTTAGATCAAATCCACTGATTAATACCTAATGTTAAATATTCTTAATATTTCAACTATTTCATATAAATCTTATATTCAAGTACTTACCGTTAAAGCTTTGTCAACTTGTACCCAACTGAATTGATTATTACATTCTTAACTGTACAAAGCTGCAAATACTTTATCAAACCGCTTGACTTTGACTTTTGATATTAACCTGAAAGACCATGGGGCTAAGAAACTTCAGTTATTATTCTGTCCTAACACATTTTAAAGGAGGTTTGTAATTTTGGCAGCTGATAATTTAGGAATTACGTCTACATTTTTGGAAATAGTTATCTTGATCTCATCAAACCGCCTACCGGGGTGGCGGACATATGCACCAAACTTTGCAAATATGCTCAAATTCGATGTTCATCAACGGTTTTTTATAACTTCGTACTTATAGATTCTGTACAAAGCTTTCAACGGAAGGTAAAACTTTGCAAATAATGCTCAAATGTCAGGCGCCGGCTTCAGCTTCATAATAAAATATCGCCAAAAATAGTTTTTACATACCCAAGTAAGTATGCAAAGTTTTTATAAGATAATTCATGACTAGAGCAATACCAATTTTGTTTCAAGTACCTAATCATCATCAGCCCGTATCAGTCCACTGCTGGACATAGGCCTCTCGCAAACCTCTCCGCTCACGATTCTTGACCTTTTGCATCCAGTTTCTGGCCATCTTGCGGCTGCGTAAGTTATCCCTCCATCTGGTCGGAGGGAGTCCCACGCTACGTTTACTCGTTCCAAGTGTCTGATGTTATATATTTTGCCAATGTCCAATCTTATTACAAAAATGTTAGGTACTGTCATCTATCAGTATTCTAACAAGACAAGACTATAAGATGAATTATGACGTCTTCATTTCTAGATTTTAAGTAGGTATTGTTTGTTATATTATAATACATTTTTAGTTCGTTTTTAATGTATTTTTAAATAGTTTACAATAATTTGTATCTTTTTCTTATTTAATAAACTAATATTTAATATATTTTGCCAATGCCTGATCCTATAAACAATGTTTCTTTCGTCTATCCCCAAGCTGTTACAGTAAAGTTTAATTTTAAAAGTACGTACTCTGGAACATCTCTAATATTGTTAATTAAATAAACAACTTTTGTCGTTCAATAAGGAAATTCTGTTGGAGTATAATTTGAAAAGTTGAAGTTACTAAGAGTCGATTGTAACTCGATTGTATTTTAAAATTTTGTGTTTTTTTTTGTGGTTTTATCTTTATCTCCTGTCCCTGCAAAGTGGTTTTTAAGGTTCCGTACCTCATGAGGAAAAAAGGAACCCTAATAGGATCACTTTGTTGTCCGTCTGTCTGTCAAGACCTTTTTTTAAATCAAAAACGCAAATCAGATTACTGAAAGCTGTTGTCTAGGTATATAATAAGTTTGTCGCGGTTGTATCACAGTTTCCTGTGGCTCGGCGAGAATGGCACGAGGTGGAACACCCCAGGACGTTTAGTCGGTATGCTGCCCCTTCAGGGCGGTGAGCCCGACATAACCAACACGCTCTCCCGGGCGTGGTGACACATGATTTGCAAGCATGTTTTACCTGGGTTAAAAAAAAAGGTGTATAATAAGTTACTTACAATATTTATAATAATATAACAAAGGTACTTGTTCTATTGTTACTATAATTATCACTTTTAGGGTTCCGTACCTCAAAAGAAAAAAAAGGAACCCTTATATAGGATCACTTTGTTGTCCGTCTGTTCTTCAGTATATCAAGACCTATATCTCAGAAACTCGTGCACGTATCAAGTTGAAATTAATACCGAATACTCAGATCTGCAATCTCATGCAGTCGTGAAAAAATCAACCTTCTACGTTAACGCAATCAAAAGATATCGCCGTTTATGTCGAATGTTGGCGCATATTTGTATGAAAACGCAAAAAAACTCTAATTCAGCTTATAGGGTACTTCCAGTTGACCTAGAATCATGAAATTTGGCAAGAAGCTAGCTCTTATAGCACAAGTAAAGGAAAATATCTGAAAACTGTAAATTTGAAATTACATCCCTCCATTTTTTTTTTGGTTATTATAAACTTATATTTGCAGATTATGAACTAATCAGTAGTATGACGATGTATGGACATAATATTTTGATAATGGCAAAGATAAGTTGGCTACTATTTGTCAGAGTTATTCAGGCCGCCCGTAGGCCTTTGACGTGGCCTAACGACTGTTGTCAAGCGACAGCAACCGGGACCAACTGCTTAACGTGGTTTCCGAGGCACGGAGGGGCTCAGATGAAAGTGTCACTAGCGGTCACTAGATGTCCTGACCTCGCCCAACGTTGCTTAACTTGTACGATCGTTTTCAACGTGTACTCGCAACTGGACTACGTGCCCCTCTAATGTATATACTAAATATTCCATACCGTAAAATACTCATAAATATTCTTGTCTTTCGCGAATTCGTGGTTACTCAAATCCTTTTCGCCTCAATTTGAAAGTATGATGGCGCGTCGGATCGGGCTGGAAAATTTTGCGGTCGACTTTCCCCCTTTGTTAGCTTGTTGGCAAGTATTCAGATTTTGATATTTGCTTTGTTTCATCATGTATGTCGTATAGCTATAGCAAAGTAGGTACGATTTTCTAGTAAATGTTACGTTTTTTTAACCTATAAATCGTCCTGTTGCTGGACCCTTCCCCTCTCGTCTTCCACCCATCCCTGTCCTTTTTTTGTCCCAGGTATAACATGTTTACGTGTACCACCACGCCCAGGGGAGCTTATTGATTATGTCGGGCTCGGCCGCCCTCAAGGGGCGGAATACCGACAAAACTTATTGGGGTGTTCCACCTCGTGGCATTGCCCTCATTTAAGCTGGGCTGGTCACATCTATTGTAGAGCCGATGGGGTGTTCGATGTGCAAAAATGTACACAACGTGCTTACTTGCAATAAAGAGATTTGACTTTGACTTTAATAATTATTTTACAGTTAGTATAGTTTTAATCTAACAATAATTATGAAAGGGAAGGGTGAAAAGGAGTGTTGGCAGGAAACTCTTGGCTAAAGAATTTCCGTGACTGGTTCGGCTGCAGCACTGGCTACTTGTGAGAGTGAAGATTGACAGGATCATGTCCAACCTTCGCTGAGAAAAGGAACGTGAAGAAAAGAAACCAACCACAAAATTCCCAAATATACAATACAGGGTGATTGGATTCGATACATTCCTTGAAAGGGGTGACACTAGAGGTGGTTTGCAACAAATTAGGCCCTATTAACGAAGAGTCGAAAATGAGTGGTTTCTGAGTTAAAAAAAAATAAGTTTTGATAAAAAAATTCAAACCCCGTGATTTATGACTTTTTATTTTTGAGTTAATAGGAATTTTAGGCATGCATTTTTTTAAGGTAATCTCTACTTTATCATCTTTCAGAAAAGTATTATTTCAATGCTCAGAGTAGAGCAGTTTTTGAACATCAATTTTTTTTGTGAACAAGTCAGAAAATTCCTAAATAAAATTAAAACTACCGTAACTCAGAAACCACTCATTTTCGCCCCTCGTTAATGGAGCCTAATTTGTTGCAAACCACCTCTAGTATCACCCCTTTCAAGGAATGTATCGAATTTCCAACCTCCTTGCCACGGGGAGGCGATGATGGTTATGTCGGACTCTTACCGACTAAAAACTCCTCGATGTTCCGTCTCGCCGCCTTATGGTGGAGTCACGGGGAGACTTGCGAATGCAGGCGTATGTACGGGGGGGGGGGGGGGGGGGGGTCGACCTTCTCGGGGGACTTTGACCCCTTCCGACTGTTAGCGGTGTGCTGGAACACATGCACGCCAACTCGAGGACGTTACCGAGCGTTGGACTACCCCGTGTCCACTCGCCCGGAACCCTGCATTATATACTTATCCAACCCTGAATTTCCAATCACCCTGTATAACCGAAAATCCGTTATCGAAAATTATATGTAGAAAAGTGAAACGTTAATGCACGAAAGAGGCAAACACGGCAAAATAAATAAAAGGGGAAATGGGCGATTGTTTTATACGATACGTCCCTTTTCCATGAATAATCCGATTCGTTAAAACAACAAAAGGCGAAGAAACGCGAGCGTCGTCGGGTTCTTAAGCCTTTAGGGTCGGTGGCACCGGTTTCTTCAAGTTTTTGTTTAACGGTTTACTATGCCAATTATTTGGTAATATTTCTATATTGTCATATGATACTTTACTCACATTACGATCTAGCCTAAAGACAATAAGACTAATAAGTAATTTCGGTGTGGTCTGAAAGAAAATGTAGTTAATAGAATGAAAAGGGTATGTTACGTTGGTTTGGCCACTTAGAGCGGATGAGTGAAGGAAGGGTAACGAAGGAAATACACAGAGCGAATGCTGACGGGAGAGTCGGCAGAGGTAGACCGAGGAGAACGTACGTCGACCAAATTGGCGAGGTCTTGAGAAAGGGTCAAGTACGGTCTACTACAAACCGACGAGCATGCATGAAGAGTTTGATGAATGTGGAAGAGGCAAGGGTTGAGTGCCAGGATCGCAGCAGATGGAAGTCCATCGTCTCTGCCTACCCCTACGGGAATAAGGCGTGAGTTTATAAATAAATAAATAAAAGTAATTTGGTTTTGACCTAAATTTCTATAAATTTGCACTTATATCTAAGAGGACATTACTTAGAGTCTATTAAGGGCGATTACGTTGTGCACGTGTCTTACATTCGCGCACTATCACTACGAATTGTTTTCACTACACTACACTAACTCAAAAGGTTTGGTTCTTTTCAGTCTTCTCACTATGTCCGTGTTGCCGAGGAGTTTGTATGGCAATCGTTCTTTCTATTCGACTGAAACAACTTGCGACTTATAGGTTATTTTGATTCTTCATAGCAATTCTTTTTTTTAACATAAATTACTTGGGACCATATTTGATGCATTGTAATGATCAAAATATTGTAGAACATTGATTTTGAAATTATGAAGTGCTCATTTTAGTTTTCATTTTCTCATTCTTATTTCTTCTTCAGCATACAGCAGCCCAATCCTGGGCATATGCCTCTCCATGAATCCTCCGTGTGGCCCGATCCCAAGGTTGTCTGGTCCACACCGAGCCAGCAACCCTCTTGATGTCGTCGGACCATCTGGCCGGTGGTCTACCCACGCTTCATCTACCCGTCCGGGGTCTCCACATTAGAACGCACTTACTCCATCGACCATCGTTTCGGCGACAGAGGTCGCGCCCAGGCCCATTTCAGTTTTGCCACTCGTTTGCCGATGTCGTTGCCCCGGGTCCGCAGGCGGATGGTCTCATTTCTCACTCTGTCGCGTAGGGATATACCGAGCATCGTGCGTTCCATGCTTCTTTGTGCTACCTTCAACCTGTGCACCAATCCGGAGGTTAGAGTCCACGTTTCACATACGTCATTGCCGGGAGTACAAACTGGTCAAAGACTATTTCCAGCTATTAAACTTAAAAGACCAGACCAGATGGAGGGATGACCTTCGCAAGATGGCTGGCAGGGACTGGATGCAGAGGGCCGAGAGTAGGGTTGATTGGCGCGCTTTGGGAGAGGCCTACGTCCAGCAGTGGACTGATACGGGCTGATGATGATGATGAAACTTAACAAACAAACAAATGTCGATTGGGCTTCAAAGCGCGAGAATCTTGTTTTTATAACTGATAGAATATATTTATAGTGTTTGTCTGACATTAAAAAAGTGCTGTACTCCGATTAAGTAGGTACTTATCCTTTTTATAAACTCGAGACTTAACAAACCGGCGAGCATGCATGAAGAGATTGATGAATGTGGAGGAGGCAAGGGTGGGTGCCAGGATCGGAGCAGATGGAAGTCCATCGTCTCTGCCTACCCCTACGGGAATCAGGCTTGAGTTTATAAATATAATAAAAAAGACTTAACAAATGGATAAAGATTATACACCGCATATCTTTCGATCAATTTTAATTGTTATTTAAGGAAATGAATACAGGAAATTTACTTTATTCCAAAGCAATTACAGCCCTCATCTTTCCTAATCCATTAGCACCCTGGTACTTTGTTGACGACCTTTTACCACATCAATATACTCATAAATTCATACCCATTTTAACCTTTACTAGACCAGTGATTACGCTAAGCGGTGCACCCGGGCCTTTAAACCCTTATAAATGTTTTATTAAGCATGGGAATCGTAAATATGAGTCGTATTCGTTCGGATTCCCTTCCACCATTGTAACGTAACTACGTTTTTATTTGTATTTGTGAAACTCTTGAGGATTTTCAACGTTGTTAGGGCGTGAGAGCCTATTTAAGATTCGTCTACAACCTAGGTTTGTTTTTGTCTCGACCTACAGATGTCCTTATAGTGTTAGAACTTACTTATTTTCTAGAGTTAATTAACCTGGTAGCTATTAGAACTAGAATGTGTTCTATATTCTAGAGTGAATTAACCTGGCAGCTATTAGAACTAGAATGTGTTCTATATTCTAGAGTTAATTATCCTGGCAGCTATTATAACTATAATACGTCCTATATTCTAGAGTGAATTGAGCTGGTAGCTATTATAACATCAATACGTTTAAAATTATAAAATGGAGAAAAAAAATTCATCACTACTGGGATTCGAACACGAGCCCTTGCCATGCCATGGCACGCTCTATTCCAACAGAGCCACCGTGATATCGTACCCAGGTCGTGAATTTTGTCTCCATATTTCGGTTGATGATTTTCGTTTCGCATAGAGCATATGCAAGAAAATATCAATACGTTCTATATTCAAGAGTGAGTTAAGCTGACAGCTATTTGAATTATGATAGGTGTACAGGAGAGTTTTTAAGGTTGAGATTTTCTCAAAAACTACTTGACTTATTGGTGGAACACAGAGATAGGTGTACAGGAGAGTTTTTAAGGTTGAGATTTTCTCAAAAACTACTTGACTTATTGTAAAAATTATTTCACTGTTTGACAGATAAAAGTTAAAACTATGTAACTGTAAAAGAATTATTAAATTCGGTCCAGTAGTTTTTGAGAAAATCTCAACCTTATTGAGGCCCCCTGTATACTTATCTCTGTCGTCGACTGTACGTTCTTTATTTAAGAGTAAATTAAACTGGCAGCTATTAGAACTAAAATATGTTCTATATTCTAGGAATAGAGCTGGCAGCTATTAGACCCATAATACGTTCTATATTCTAAAATAAATCGAGCTGGCAGCTTTTATAACTAAAATACGTTCTATATTCTAGAGTAAATAGAGCTGGCAGGTATTAAAGCTAGAATACGTTCTAGAATCTGGAGTGAATTGAGCTAGCAGTTGTTACAACTATAATACTTTCTAGATTCTCGATTAAATTGAGCTGGCAACTATTGAATATAACTATAATATTTTTTTTTATTCTAGAGTGAATTGATCTGGCAGCTATTAGAACTAGAATATGTTCTGGAATCTAGAGTGAAATGAGCTGGCAGCTATTAGAACTAGAATATGTTCTGGAATCTGGAGTGAAATGAGCTGGCAGTTATTAGAACTATAATACGTTCTAGATTCTCGATTAAATTGAGCTGGCAACTATTATAACTATAATATTTTTTATATTCTAGAGTGAATTGATCTGGCAGCTATTAGAACTATAATAAGTTCTATATTCTAGAGTGAAATGAGCTGGCAGCTATTAGAACTAGAATATGGTCTGGAATCTAGAGTGAAATGAGCTGGCAGTTATTAGAAATAGAATATGTTTTGGAATCTAGAGTGAAATGAGCTGGCAGCTATTAGAACTAGAATATGATCTGGAATCTAGAGTGAAATGAGCTGGCAGTTATTAGAACTAGAATATGTTCTGGAATCTAGAGTGAAATGAGCTGGCAGTTATTAGATCTAGAATATGTTCTGGAATCTAGAGTGAATTGAGCAAGTTAATAAAGCAGTAACCATGCTACCCACCCTTATTAATCCTAAAATAAATCCAATAACAACCGGTCGCTCAAGTGTAGAAAAGTCTTTGTTATAGGATTGAAATCCCAAGACGACTTAAGGAGCACTCTGATGCCATTTAGCCCCTATTCAATATAATATAGATTTGTTTCCAAGAAACGTCTATTAATTCTATAACAAAACAAAAAGTGAGTTCATTGGGCATTGATCTCCTATAAACAACTAGATACACAAAGGTCTTACTAAAACAATTTAAAATACGTCCAAATAAGGGTCCATTATGTTTTGATATTTTCTTACATATGCGCTATGCGAAACGAAAATCTAAATGATAAAAACATGATTTCTAACTGCAATGTTAGACATGAATTTGAGTAATTGCACAATTACTGGATAGATGTTGCTACCGTCCCTCAGACGAGAATATGGAGACAAAATTCACGATCTGGATACGAATCACGATGGCTCTGTTGGAATAGAGCGTGCCACGGAGGCGAGGTCCCGGGTTCGAATCCCGGTCGTGATGAGAATTTTTCTCCATTTATCATTTAAGGGTCCATTGTTAACCTAAATGATAAATGGAGCAAAATTTTCATCACGACCGGGATTCTGGATACGACTTACGATGGCTCTGTTGGAATAGAGCGTGCCACGGGTTCGAATCCCGGTCGTGATGAAAAATTTTTCTCCATTTATCATTTAGATTTTCGTTTCGCATAGCGTATATGCAAGAAAATATCAAAACATAATCCATTGTTAACGTCCAAATAATGTCCAATAAAACAAATGAGGGTCCATTCATCCGTTTGGACCTTCTTTGCGCTCGGACATTTTTAGAAGGCAGACTGTGTATCTAATAATCTCAAGGAGAGATAGGCAAAAAAGAATTTCACGTTTCTCTTGAAAGTATCTTTATTTCCCTTATCATAAGCTTTGGAAATATGACTGCCTACTTAATTCAATAATAACATATTATTATTATTAAAAATAGATCCTTTTCCCTACGGCAGTATTACAGTTACCTAACCAAATATCATGATGTAAGACTCAAAGGTACTACGATGCCATTCGATTATTTTATGGTTTTATGTGTTTTAATCATGCGAATAATTCTTCTCTGACTTTAGGTAAGATATTCATACAATGGAGAGCAGTCCTAATTTTTTATTACTTAAATCTACAATTTATGTAGATTTAAGTAATAAAAAAATTAGAACATGATGAAAAAATTCTTGCCGTGGGCAAAGCTTGAACCTGCGACCTTGTCATTCCGTGACACGCTCTTACCAATAGGTTTGCCCACGGCAAGAATTTTTTCATCATGTTCTAATTTATTCACCGAGCATGGATAATGTAATTCAAATTCTGACTTTATTGCCAGTAAGTATAACAATTTAAACTTATAATCTAGTGTAAATTTATTCCTAGACATAAGTAACTTAAAAATAAGACAGTTTTACAGGCTTAGCCTATTTTAAAAAACTTTAGCAAAATGATTAACTATAAGCGAACATCGTAATATAAACTCATTGACTTGAATCTAAACGTTATCATAATAGGTATGTCCACTTTGATAAGCTGACATTTTTCACCTGTAGCTAAACAAATAAAAGAAAAATAAGATTCTAGTAATTACTAGTATTCGTGCAATTATATCATGATCATATTTTATATTCACTCGGGTAGGTAAGTTATCGAACAATTTGACGGTAAGTACGGGTAAGCGGTAAGTACTGACTTTAGGTAAGATATTCAAACAATGGAGAGCAGTCCTAATTTTTTATTACTTAAATCTACAATTTATGTAGATTTAAGTAATAAAAAAAATCATATTATGCTGTAAATATGTACCTATATCGGAAATTAGTTTTATGTTATTGCAATATTTTGTCTCCACCCTAAGAACTAAAAAACGTGAGCAATAATATATGGACTTTGGTTTAAATGAAGCAATGATATAATGTTTAGTGATCGTTTCAAATATAGTAATATTTTAAACATGACACACTAGCGTGCGCTAGTGTGTCATGTTTAAAAGACCTGTGAAAAGACCGTCGAAATCGGTCGAAACTATCGATCTCTGAAATATAAACTTGAACCAAACAAGTGAGTTTAAGTATACTTTTAATTCTATTAATCATGCGTCATATAATCTTACCTATTAAGATACGACAATACTTCGATCGATGTTGAAACTGTATCAGGAGCTTCCAGAAATCGTATTATACTAAAATCCAATTTCAAAGGCGAAATAACGGAGCTATTTGAGAAGGAAAATTATCCTTGCAATTTTATCCCTATAAGTGAGAGGGCGTTAAGAGCAAAAACAATTATTTCGCACTCATAACGTACCTTTAATTGGACTGAGTGAGGTCCATGGAGCCACTAATCGTTTGATGGAAGATAAGGCAAATCACATTGGCAATATAAAACATTTCTCAAATCTAACATGCCACAACACCTCAAGACCAGTATTTATTTATTTAAATACACAAAACAGACGTTGGCATAATTATTACAAAAATTAAATTCTATGGTGGTGAGCTAGTCGCAGTCCAAAACATGCATCATCATTGCACAATTAATATCGAAGCAAGTCGTGTAAAATCCCTAACTAGTTAAATACTACACATAAAAATAAAAACAAAACAAATAAATACTAATAAAATAACTAAAATGAAAGAAACGAAATAAATAAACATGAAGAAAATATCCTTTTCCCTCATGGATGGATAATCATGCCGTTAAAGACATCCTCATCATGCCGTTAAAGCACTCCACAGTGACCTCTTGTATGAATGCAAGCTGGGAGTAAATATGTCCAGTTTGTCATTATTTGAGGGCAACTCGTTATACGAGCGACACATTCTCACAGTATATACAACATGGGCTCATGGGGCCGGAAAATGATGAAGGCAAATGGCATTGAAAATTAATTGTATACTTAATTAGCATAATAATAACAAATGGTCCTTCGACAACGAGAAACCAGCATAATATCCATCCAGACATTTCGAACGGAAATTTGTAGTTCGGGCTGCAGCAGTCGTTCCAAGATCTTTGCTATCACCGTGTCTAGCGAGATAGGGCGATAGTAACTCTTAGCTGCCAGATCACCCGTCAACTGTTAATATACATAGAATGGTGTAAAATGACATTGCCACATTTCAATGGAGCTTTGCGCCACCGTTGGTCACCTACGTGACCATTGAAGCTCATATATCATTTTGTTGGGGACTTATTACAGGTTTCATATTGCATAATCATAGAAGGAGTTGCGAGAGTAGTAGAAAATGATAACAAAGACAATTAATAATTCGCTTCGATTTCTTACTATTTTCTGAAATCTTAATTAAGCTGTTTTTTCGACTCGCATGTTGTATAAAACTTTATTTTAAACCAAACGGAGATATTTGTACAATTATTCGTTATCTTGTTCATCATGCGGTTGATGGTGGGGCAGAATCTGGCACTGTTATTTGGTCTTATTATAAGAAATATAAATAAACAAATGACAATGCCAGATTCTGCCCCACCATAAACCGCAAGTTGTACAAGATAACGAATAAATGTAAAAATATCTCCGTTTTTTATTAAAATTATTGGTTTAAAATAAAGTTTTGTACAAGTTGCGATTCGAAAAAACAGCTTAATTAAGAATTCAGAAAATAGTAAGAAATCGAAGCGAATTATTGATTGTTTTTGTTATTCTTCTATAGGAGTTGCGAGAGTAGTAGAAAATGGTACTGATTATGATTATGCAATATGAAACCTGTAATAAGTCCCCAACAAAATGATAGTCCCCAATTAAATGGTCACGTAGTTTTGTAGTTTAAAGCAAAGCTCCATTGAAATGTGGCAATGTCATTTCACCTCAAAGTTCCTTCGTACATCTGCCACTCGGTTCTTGGGGCGTGAAGCAAAGATGTGATAATTGAGCGCGACTCGGCCTTAGTGCTCATATTGCTGACACTCCCACCGGCAATTAGTGGCCGGATCGATTCAGTAGGTTACGTTAATGATGCTACAGTAATACCCTTGGACATAATATTGATAACGAAGTACGTGCTTGAGATAAGAGAGGGGAAAAGAAATAAAATCAAAAGATTTTCAATTATATTTCAAGGTAATTGAAGTTTCGACGAATACAAAAAGATGATGTAGGAAAGTGATGGAGTAGTAATCTATTTAGGTACAATATAATTAAAGCCTAAACAATTATAATGCCTAGAGGATATAGGATGTATAGGAGGATAGGTATATTTTTAGAACCAGTTTTTAAACCTAATGTTTCTAAATCTTATAAGATAAGTAGTTATTAATATTTGGTATCAGGATGTAGGTTCAAGTATAAGGGTAACTGCAACCTCAAAGGTATCTAATAGTTACTAACTATTGAAAGAATATTCAATAATGTAATTCTGCACAAAAACTTCATAAGTTGCCTTCTAACGTCTCATATTGCTCGTGCAACAAATTTAGTTCAAGAAACTAAACTAATCTAAAAATAACACGAAACCCAATAGTTAAGGCTAAGCATTAATGACCTTAAAGGTCAAAAAATGTCCTCGTCGTGACCTTGATTGGTATGCGTGACTGACCCCGCCCTGCGGTCACGAAACTGGAGGGTTAAGTGCCTTATTATTTTTACCGCCGGGTCAATGGAGCCTCGTAGTGGAGGGTTGAATAGATGTGGTAGTTCCAACTGCTTAGATGTACGGACAACAGCAGATAAATAGTAACACTTGCAGTACGATTTCAACCTTACAACTCACATAATAAGAGCGATTCAAAGTGCTTTACTTCATCTGCTTTAATGTACCCCTACTAAGGCTGACAGTTTGCCACCCATATAATTTTAGACCAGCTGCACCCGTAACTTCGTTGTAGAAGTCGCTGGTTACTATAGATCTCCACGAAGTACTTTGAATGTACTGGGAGACAGCTCTTCCCCTCTGGTTACGTGGTTCCACATCACATACCGCATTGGCTTAGTCTATGTGCTGCCCAGATATTTGAGCTATCTCCTAGTAAAAGTCCAATCAAAATCGTTCCAATTGTTTTTTGCGTAATGCTTGAACATTATGACACCAATAGACAACATTTTTTTAATGTTTGATAATTATGTACACTACCGCATATCAATGGTAACACTTAAACTGCGATTTCAATTCGAATAGTGTATTCAATACGAACAATGCAAAGTCCAAAGATGCATAATGTGATTTCGATTCAACCTCAGACCACTCGCCCGTGTCTGCCCATGAGCGCAAAATTGCATCGCTACTCGTGTAATTTATAGATATTATCGACATGGACTCATCTCTGTAATCGTCTCTATGCGCTCATCGTTGACAGAATTTGTCGCTTGCAAATTTGTACCGGTTTCATGTCTATTGGGTAAGTGGTCTGTGGATTCAACTTCCTTGGTTTCATTGTCATTCACCATCATGTAAAATTCAAGTAAAGGCAAGTTTGGATCCTGCAAAAGTTTGCGAAAAATAAACTGAAAAGTAAACAAGTCGCCACATCCAAGTTTTAATGCCCTCTCAACGCCGAAGTAGTGAACCCAAGTAAAAAGCAGTCCATAAAACCGCTATGGGGACACATTACGGCGCTCGTTTCCTCGGATCCCATTGTAATCCTCACTGTCCTTGTAGTTTAGCCCTTTAGTAGTTTTTTAGGATTCTTTTACGGCAACGTGACCTTTTGCCTTCTGAGTACAGTTAAGTATTTACTTAAGCAAGTAACTTACACAATAAACAAGTTAGTCTTTCTTCAATTGTTCATATACTACTTTTTAGGAGTTTATTTTATTGGATTACTTCAATTCATGATTGATTCTACCATTGAGAACAGTTATTATTAATAACATACATAACGTATCTACTTTGTAATATTAATTTTCAATCAATATTCGTCCCCAGAATGCAAAATTACCAATGATGGAAATTCGAAAAACAAGGCCCGATTGTGAAATTGACATAGACGAAATTAATATTCACAGGATTTGAATTTATTATTACCCTCCCCTTTATCTAAATAAGTTAATAATTCATTCCATCGGACACAGGTCTTTTCATTAGGTTTTGTGCATTTTATTTCTGAAATATATTAATTACGTTAAAACTTCGAATAATAATAATATTTTTTTTATTTACGAATGTCATAGATTCATTATTTGTTAGTAGTCTTATACACTATATTAGTAACTAGCCTAGGACATGCAACGTCACACATTTTTTAACAATACGGCAGTCATATTTGCCGGCTGTCATTTGCAGGATGCTGTTGTCGCTGCGTCGCACTCTGCAGAGCAGAGACGCGCACTTCTTACGCATGATTGCGTGGAACACGTCAGTGCGCATCTCCGCGAACATGCCGGACGCGCTGCAGAAGCGAGGCAGCCCCAACAGCATCCTGAAAGCATTATTGTACTAATACCTACGCTCACTCTTTTATTACTAAAATTATTTTGTAAGTGAAGGTAATAAAACCAGTTTACATTGGGCTTTACTGTTGAATTTGGAAAGTCACAATACATATCTACCGAATAATGGATATTACACGAGGTAGTCACGAAAACCGTGAATCTGTGCGATTGGGCCAATATTGATCCAACGGTTACGTGCCACTAGCTCGGTGTAACAGTAGGGAAGGAAAAACTCAACATTGGATGCGGCTATTGTCGTGTTATATATTTTGATAAGTTTACTTTGGTTAGAGAAATCAAACAATGATTTTCGATTGAATATTAATCCAAATTAAAAATCAAATTGATTCATTTACATTGATGATATTTTGGTTACGGGTTAGTAATTAGTTAGGCGTATTAGATAATGGCAAACGAGTTTTAAATCAGAGAAAATGGATAGGAAGGGAAGTTAAGAACGCCCTCGGTTAAATGGAGCGATGATCTGCGCAAAGCGTCAAAGACGAAGATCAAGTTGAGCGACGTATCTTAAGAAGCCTACGTCCAGCAGTGGACTGTGGATGATTATGAAACAAAGAGTTCAGTAATACATCTAAAAAAAATTATATGGATATGTTTTGAAAAAATAGAACATCGCAATTTGAGATTCCTTGTAAAATGACTCCAGAGACATACAAATAAAGACCAAAACTAATTACAACGAAACTTGGAGAAGTGCTTATGTACTTAGGCTACAAGTTTATCCGAAAACATGTTCATACATCGCGGTAAAGCCTTACTTTGCGTGTCCTGTCCCTACCGTCTATTTACTTAAGGACCTAAATTAACAAA